>OX155902.1:37456757-37668836 GCA_944588485.1 Phosphuga atrata | reverse complement strand
CTGTCTAGTCTTGTCTGTCTGGTCTTGTCTGTCTAGTCTTGTCTGTCTAGTCTTGTCTGTCTAGTCTTGTCTGTCTAGTCTTGTCTGTCTAGTCTTGTCTGTCTAGTCTTATCTGTCTAGTCTTGTCTGTCTAGTCTTGTCTGTCTAGTCTTGTCTGTCTAGTCTTGTCTGTCTAGTCTTGTCTGTCTAGTCTGGTCTGTCTAGTCTTGTCTGTCTAGTCTTGTCTGTCTAGTCTTGCCTGTCTAGTCTTGTCTGTCTAGTCTTGTCTGTCTAGTCTTGTCTGTCTTGTCTTCTATGTCTAGTCTTGTCTGTCTAGTCTTGTCTGTCTAGTCTTGTCTGTCTAGTCTTGTCTGTCTAGTCTTGTCTGTCTAGTCTTGTCTGTCTAGTCTTGTCTGTCTAGTCTTGTCTGTCTAGTCTTGTCTGTCTAGTCTTGTCTGTCTAGTCTTGTCTGTCTAGTCTTGTCTGTCTAGTCTTGTCTGTCTAGTCTTGTCTGTCTAGTCTTGTCTGTCTAGTCTTGTCTGTCTAGTCTTGTCCGTCTAGTCTTGTCTGTCTAGTCTTGTCTGTCTAGTCTTGTCTGTCTAGTCTTGTCTGTCTAGTCTTGTCTGTCTAGTCTTGTCTGTCTAGTCTTGTCTGTCTAGTCTTGTCTGTCTAGTCTTGTCTGTCTAGTCTTGTCTGTCTAGTCTTGTCTGTCTAGTCTTGTCTGTCTGTCTAGTCTTTGTCTGTCTAGTCTTGTCTGTCTAGTCTTGTCTGTCTAGTCTTGTCTGTCTAGTCTTGTCTGTCTAGTCTTGTCTGTCTAGTCTTGTCTGTCTAGTCTTGTCTGTCTAGTCTTGTCTGTCTAGTCTTGTCTGTCTAGTCTTGTCTGTCTAGTCTTGTCTGTCTAGTCTTGTCTGTCTAGTCTTGTCTGTCTAGTCTTGTCTGTCTAGTCTTGTCTGGTCTAGTCTTGTCTGTCTAGTCTTGTCTGTCTAGTCTTGTCTGTCTAGTCTTGTCTGTCTAGTCCTTGTCTGTCTAGTCTTGTCCCTTCTGTCTGTCTAGTCTTGTCTGTCTAGTCTTGTCTGTCTAGTCCTTGTCTGTCTAGTCTTGTCTGTCTAGTTCTTGTCTGTCTAGTCTTGTCTGTCTAGTCTTGTCTGTCTAGTCTTGTCTGTCTAGTCTTGTCTGTCTAGTCTTGTCTGTCTAGTCTTGTCTGTCTAGTCTTGTCTGTCTAGTCTTGTCTGTCTAGTCTTGTCTGTCTAGTCTTGTCTGTCTAGTCTTGTCTGTCTAGTCTTGTCTGTCTAGTCTTGTCTGTCTAGTCTTGTCTGTCTAGTCTTGTCTGTCTAGTCTTGTCTGTCTAGTCTTGTCTGTCTAGTCTTGTCTGTCTAGGTCTTGTCTGTCTAGTCTTGTCTGTCTAGTCTTGTCTGTCTAGTCTTGTCTGTCTAGTCTTGTCTGTCTAGTTTTGTCTGTCTAGTCTTGTTCTGTCTAGTCTTGTCTGTCTAGTCTTGTCTGTCTAGTCTTGTCTGTCTAGTCTTGTCTGTCTAGTCTTGTCTGTCTAGTCTTGTCTGTCTAGTCTTGTCTGGTCTAGTCTTGTCTGTCTAGTCTTGTCTGTCTAGTCTTGTCTGTCTAGTCTTGTCTGTCGAGTCTTGTCTGTCTAGTCTTGTCTGTCTAGTCTTGTCTGTCTAGTCTTGTCTGTCTAGTCTTGTTGTCTAGTCTTGTCTGTTCTAGTCTTGTCTGTCTAGTCTTGTCTGTCTAGTCTTGTCTGTCTAGTCCTTGTCTGTCTAGTCTTGTCTGTCTAGTCTTGTCTGTCTAGTCTTGTCTGTCTAGTCTTGTCTGTCTAGTCTTGTCTGTCTAGTCTTGTCTGTCTAGTCTTGTCTGTCTAGTCCTTGTCTGTCTAGTCTTGACTGTCTAGTCTTGTCTGTCTAGTCTTGTCTGTCTAGTTCGTTGTCTGTCTAGTCTTGTCTGTCTAGTCTTGTCTGTCTAGTCTTGTCTGTCTAGTCTTGTCTGTCTAGTCTTGTCTGTCTAGTCTTGTCTGTCTAGTCTTGTCTGTCTAGTCTTGTCTGTCTAGTCTTGTCTGTCTAGTCTTGTCTGTCTAGTCTTGTCTGTCTAGTCTTGTCTGTCTAGTCTTGTCTGTCTAGTCTTGTCTGTCTAGTCCTTGTCTGTCTAGTCTTGTCTGTCTAGTCCTTGTCTGTCTAGTCTTGTCTGTCTAGTCTTGTCTGTCTAGTCTTGTCTGTCTAGTCTTGTCCTGTCTAGTCTTGTCTGTCTAGTCTTGTCTGTCTAGTCCTTGTCTGTCTAGTCTTGTCTGTCTAGTCTTGTCTGTCTAGTCTTGTCTGTCTAGTCTTGTCTGTCTAGTCTTGTCTGTCTAGTCTTGTCTGTCTAGTCTTGTCTGTCTAGTCTTGTCTGTCTTAGTCTTGTCTGTCTAGTCCTTGTCCTGTCTAGTCTTGTCTGTCTAGTCTTGTCTGTCTAGTCTTGTCTGTCTAGTCTTGTCTGTCTAGTCTTGTCTGTCTAGTCTTGTCTGTCTAGTCTTGTCTGTCTAGTCTTTTCTGTCTAGTCTTGTCTGTCTAGTCTTGTCTGTCTAGTCTTGTCTGTCTAATCTTGTCTGTCTAGTCTTGTCTGTCTAGTCTTGTCTGTCTAGTCTTGTCTGTCTAGTCTTGTCTCTCTAGTCTTGTCTGTCTAGTCTTGTCTGTCTACATACCCGCCTTTCAATGCGGGAGACCCGGGTTCGAATCCTGGTCGGGGAGGCGACAACTAGGGCGGTTTTCATTAACCGTCCGGGCTGCCCACCCTGAATAAATGCAATATATGCGATACCGGGGTGGCGCATACTAAAAGCCAAGGTGGAATAGGGGATTTGGTGAGGTCTGTCTAGTCTTGTCTGTCTAGTCTTGTCTGTCTTAGTCTTGTCTGTCTAGTCTTGTCTGTCTAGTCTTGTCTGTCTAGTCTTGTCTGTCTAGTCTTGTCTGTCTAGTCTTGTCTGTCCTAGTCTTGTCTGTCTAGTCTTGTCTGTCTAGTCTTGTCTCTCTAGTCTTGTCTGTCTAGTCTTGTCTGTCTAGTCTTGTCTGTCTAGTCTTGTCTGTCTAGTCTTGTCTGTCTAGTCTTGTCTGTCTAGTCTTGTCTGTCTAGTCTTGTCTGTCTAGGTTTGTCTGTCTAGTCTTGTCTGTCTAGTCTTGTCTGTCTAGTCCTTGTCTGTCTAGTCTTGTCTGTCTAGTCTTGTCTGTCTAGTCTTGTCTGTCTAGTCCTTGTCTGTCTAGTCTTGTCTGTCCTAGTCTTGTCTGTCTAGTCTTGTCTGTCTAGTCTTGTCTGTCTAGTCTTGTCTGTCTAGTCTTGTCTGTCTAGTCTTGTCTGTCTAGTCTTGTCTGTCTAGTCTTGTCTGTCTAGTCTTGTCTGTCTAGTCTTGTCTGTCTAGTCTTGTCTGTCTAGTCTTGTCTGTCTAGTCTTGTCCTGTCTAGTCTTGTCTGTCTAGTCTTGTCTGTCTAGTCTTGTCTGTCTAGTCTTGTCTGTCTAGTCTTGTCTGTCTAGTCTTGTCTGTCTAGTCTTGTCTGTCTAGTCTTGTCCTGTCTAGTCTTGTCCTGTCTAGTTTTGTCCTGTCTAGTCTTGTCTGTCTAGTCTTGTCTGTCTAGTCTTGTCTGTCTAGTCTTGTCTGTCTAGTCTTGTCTGTCTAGTCTTGTCTGTCTAGTCTTGTCTGTCTAGTCTTGTCTGTCTAGTCTTGTCTGTCTAGTCTTGTCTGTCTAGTCTTGTCTGTCTAGTCTTGTCTGTCTAGTCTTGTCCTGTCTAGTCTTGTCTGTCTAGTCTTGTCTGTCTAGTCTTGTCTGTCTAGTCTTGTCTGTCTAGTCTTGTCTGTCTAGTCTTGTCTGTCTAGTCTTGTCTGTCTAGTCTTGTCTGTCTAGTCTTGTCTGTCTAGTCTTGTCTGTCTAGTCTTGTCTGTCTAGTCTTGTCTGTCTAGTCTTGTCTAGTCTTGTCTGTCTAGTCTTGTCTGTCTAGTCTTGTCTGTCTAGTCTTGTCTGTCTAGTCTTGTCTGTCTAGTCTTGTCTGTTAGTCTGTCTGTCGTAGTCTTGTCTGTCTAGTCTTGTCTGTCTAGTCTTGTCTGTCTAGTCTTGTCTGTCTAGTCTTGTCTGTCTAGTCTTGTCCTGTCTTAGTCTTGTCTGTCTAGTCTTGTCTGTCTAGTCTTGTCTGTCTAGTCTTGTCTGTCTAGTCTTGTCTGTCTAGTCTTGTCTGTTAGTCTTGTCTAGTCTTGTCTGTCTAGTCTTGTCTGTCTAGTCTTGTCTGTCTAGTCTTGTCTGTCTAGTCTTGTCTGTTAGTCTTGTCTGTCTAGTCTTGTCTGTCTAGTCTTGTCTGTCTAGTCCTTGTCTGTCTAGTCTTGTCTGTCTAGTCTTGTCTGTCTAGTCTTGTCTGTCTAGTCTTGTCTGTCTAGTCTTGTCTGTCTAGTCTTGTCTGTCTAGTCTTGTCTGTCTAGTCTTGTCTGTCTAGTCTTGTCTGTCTAGTCTTGTCTGTCTAGTCTTGTCTGTCTAGTCTTGTCTGTCTAGTCTAGTCTGTCTAGTCTTGTCTGTCTAGTCTTGTCTGTCTAGTCTTGTCTGTCTAGTCTTGTCTGTCTAGTGTTGTCTGTCCTCCTCGGTGGTGTAGTTGACAACATACCCGCCTTTCTATGCGGGAGACCCGGGTTCGAATCCTGGTCGGGGAGACAACAACTAGGGCGGTTTTCATTAACCGTCCGGGCTGTCCACCCTGAATGAATGCAGAATATGCGATACCGGGGTGGCGCATACTAAAAGCCAAGGTGGAATAGGGGGTTTAGTGAGAGTTTCCCCCGAACCACTTTAAAATAGTCTTGTCTTTCTAGTCTTGTCTGTCTAGTCTTGTCTGTCTAGGTCTTGTCTGTCTAGTCTTGTCTGTCTAGTCTTGTCTGTCTAGTCTTGTCTGTCTAGTCTTGTCTGTCTAGTCCTGTCTGTCTAGTCTTGTCTGTCTAGTCTTGTCTGTCTAGTCTTGTCTGTCTAGTCTTGTCTGTCTAGTCTTTGTCTGTCTAGTCTTGTCGGTCTAGTCTTGTCTGTCTAGTCTTGTCTGTCTAGTCTTGTCTGTCTAGTCTTGTCTGTCTAGTCTTGTCTGTCTAGTCTTGTCTGTCTAGTCTTGTCTGTCTAGTCTTGTCTGTCTAGTCTTGCCTGTCTAGTCTTGTCTGTCTAGTCTTGTCTGTCTAGTCTTGTCTGTCTAGTCTTGTCTGTCTAGTCTTGTCTGTCTAGTCTTGTCTGTCTAGTCTTGTCTGTCTAGTCTTGTCTGTCTAGTCTTGTCCGTCTAGTCTTGTCTGTCTAGTCTTGTCTGTCTAGTCTTGTCTGTCTAGTCTTGTCTGTCTAGTCTTGTCTGTCTAGTCTTGTCTGTCTAGTCTTGTCTATCTGGTCTTGTCTGTCTAGTCTTGTCCTGTCTAGTCTTGTCTGTCTAGTCTTGTCTGTCTAGTCTTGTCTGCCTAGTCTTGTCTGTCTAGTCTTGTCTGTCTAGTCTTGTCTGTCTAGTCTTGTCTGTCTAGTCTTGTCTGTCTAGTCTTGTCTGTCCAGTCTTGTCTGTCTAGTCTTGTCTGTCTAGTCCTTGTCTGTCTAGTCATGTCCTGTCTAGTCTTGTCTGTCTGGTCTTGTCTGTCTAGTCTTGTCTGTCTAGTCTTGTCTGTCTAGTCTTGTCTGTCTAGTCTTGTCTGTCTAGTCTTGTCTGTCTAGTCTTATCTGTCTAGTCTTGTCTGTCTAGTCTTGTCTGTCTAGTCTTGTCTGTCTAGTCTTGTCTGTCTAGTCTTGTCTGTCTAGTCTTGTCTGTCTAGTCTTGTCTGTCTAGTCTTGTCTGTCCTAGTCTTGTCTGTCTAGTCTTGTCTGTCTAGTCTTGTCTGTCTAGTCTTGTCTGTCTTGTCTGTCTTGTCTGTATGTCTAGTCTTGTCTGTCTAGTCTTGTCTGTCTAGTCTTGTCTGTCTAGTCTTGTCTGTCTAGTCTTGTCTGTCTAGTCTTGTCTGTCTAGTCTTGTCTGTCTAGTCTTGTCCTGTCTAGTCTTGTCTGTCTAGTCTTGTCCTGTCTAGTCTTGTCTGCTTCCTTAGTCTTGCTCTGTCTAGTCTCTAGTCTGTCTCTGTCTTGTCTGTCTAGTCTTGTCTGTCTAGTCTCTGTCTGTCTAGTCTTGTCTGTCTAGTCTTGTCTGTCTAGTCTTGTCTGTCTAGTCTGTCTGTCTAGTCTGTCTGTCTAGTCTTGTCTGTCTAGTCTTGTCTGTCTAGTCTTGTCTGTCTAGTCTTGTCTTCTAGTCTGTCTGTCTAGTCTTGTCTGTCTAGTCTTGTCTGTCTAGTCTTGTCTGTCTAGTCTTGTCTGTCTAGTCTTGTCTGTCTAGTCTTGTCTGTCTAGTCTTGTCTGTCTAGTCTTGTCTGTCTAGTCTTGTCTGTCTAGTCTTGTCTGTCTAGTCTTGTCTGTCTAGTCTTGTCTGTCTAGTCTTGTCTGTCTAGTCTTGTCTGTCTAGTCTTGTCTGTCTAGTCTTGTCTGTCTAGTCTTGTCTGTCTAGTCTTGTCTGTCTAGTCTTGTCTGTCTAGTCTTGTCTGTCTAGTCTTGTCGGTCTAGTCTTGTCTGTCTAGTCTTGTCTCTCTAGTCTTGTCTGTCTAGTCTTGTCTGTCTAGTCTTGTCGGTCTAGTCTTGTCTGTCTTGTCTCGTCTGTCTAGTCTTGTCTGTCTAGTCTTGTCTGTCTAGTATTGTCTGTCTAGTCTTGTCTGTCTAGTCTTGTCTGTCTAGTCTTGTCTGTCTAGTCTTGTCTGTCTAGTCTTGTCTGTCTAGTCTTGTCTGTCTAGTCTTGTCTGTCTAGTCTTGTCTGTCTAGTCTTGTCTGTCTAGTCTTGTCTGTCTAGTCTTGTCTGTCTAATTCTTGTCTGTCTAGTCTTGTCTGTCTAGTCTTGTCTGTCTAGTCTTGTCTGTCTAGTCTTGTCTGTCTAGTCTTGTCTGTCTAGTCTTGTCTGTCTAGTCTTGTCTGTCTAGTCTTGTCTGTCTAGTCTTGTCTGTCTAGTCTTGTCAGTCTAGTCTTGTCTGTCTAGTCTTGTCTGTCTAGTCTTGTCTGTCTAGTCTTATATGTCTAGTCTTGTCTGTCTAGTCTTGTCTGTCTAGTCTTGTCTGTCTAGTCTTGTCTGTCTAGTCTTGTCTGTCTAGTCTTGTCTGTCTAGTCTTGTCTGTCTAGTGTTGTCTGTCTGTCCTCCTCGGTGGTGTAGTTGACAACATACCCGCCTTTCTATGCGGGAGACCCGGGTTCGAATCCTGGTCGGGGAGACAACAACTAGGGCGGTTTTCATTAACCGTCCGGGCTGTCCACCCCGAATGAATGCAGAATATGCGATACCGGGGTGGCGCATACTAAAAGCCAAGGTGGAATAGGGGGTTTAGTGAGAGTTTCCCCCGAACCACTTTAAAATAGTCTTGTCTGTCTAGTCTTGTCTGTCTTGTCTTGTCTGTCTAGTCTTGTCTGTCTAGTCTTGTCTGTCTAGTCTTGTCTGTTCTGTTAGTCTTGTCTGTCTAGTCTTGTCTGTCTAGTCTTGTCTGTCTAGTCTTGTCTGTCTAGTCTTGTCTGTCTAGTCTTGTCTGTCTAGTCTTGTCTGTCTAGTCTTGTCTGTCTAGTCTTGTCTGTCTAGTCTTGTCTGTCTGTCTGTCTCTTGTCTGTCTAGTCTAGTCTTGTCTGTCTTGTCTTGTCTGTCTAGTCTTGTCTGTGTAGTCTTGTCTGTGTAGTCTTGTCTGTCTAGTCTTGTCTGTCAGTCTTGTCTGTCCAGTCTTGTCTGTCTAGTCTTGTCTGTCTAGTCTGTCTGTCTAGTCTTGTCTGTCTAGTCTTGTCTGTCTAGTCTTGTCTGTCTAGTCTTGTCTGTCTTGTCTTGTCTTCTAGTCTTGTCTGTCTAGTCTTGTCTCTCTAGTCTTGTCTGTCTAGTCTTGTCTGTCTAGTCTTGTCTGTCTAGGTCTTGTCTGTCTAGTCTTGTCTGTCTAGTCCTTGTCTGTCTAGTCCTTGTCTGTCTAGTCTTGTCTGTCTAGTCTTGTCTGTCTAGTCTTGTCTGTCTAGTCTTGTCTGTCTAGTCTTGTCTGCCTAGTCTTGTCTGTCTAGTCTGTGTCTGTCTAGTCTTGTCTGTCTAGTCTTGTCTGTCTAGTCTTGTCTGTCTAGTCTTGTCTGTCTAGTCTTGTCTGTCTAGTCTTGTCTGTCTAGTCTTGTCTGTCTAGTCTTGTCTGTCTTGTTCTTGTCTGTCTAGTCTTGTCTGTCTAGTCTTGTCTGTCTAGTCTTGTCTGTCTAGTCTGTCCTGTCTAGTCTTGTCTGTCTAGGCCTTGTCTGTCTAGTCTTGTCTGTCTAGTCTTGTCTGTCTAGTCTTGTCTGTCTAGTCCTTGTCTGTCTAGTCTTCGGTCCTGTCTAGTCTTGTCTGTCTAGTCTTGTCTGTCTAGTCTTGTCTGTCTAGTCTTGTCTGTCTAGTCTTGTCTGTCTAGTCTTGTCTGTCTAGTCTTGTCTGTCTAGTCTTGGTCTGTCTAGTCTTGTCTGTCTAGTCTTGTCTGTCTAGTCTTGTCTGTCTAGTCTTGTCTGTCTAGTCTTGTCTGTCTAGTCTTGTCTGTCTAGTCTTGTCTGTGTCTAGTCTTGTCTGTCTAGTCTTGTCTGTCTAGTCTTGTCTGTCTAGTCTTGTCTGTCTAGTCTTGTCTGTCTAGTCTTTGTCTGTCTAGTCTTGTCTGTCTGGTCTTGTCCTGTCTAGTCTTGTCTGTCTAGTCTTGTCTGTCTAGTCTTGTCTGTCTAGTCTTGTCTGTCTAGTCTTGTCTGTCTAGTCTTGTCTGTCTAGTCTTGTCTGTCTAGTCTTGTCTGTCTAGTCTTGTCTGTCCTAGTCTTGTCTGTCTAGTCTTGTCTGTCTAGTCTTGTCTGTCTAGTCTTGTCTGTCTAGTCTTGTCTGTCTAGTCTTGTCTGTCATAGTCTTGTCTGTCTAGTCTTGTCTGTCTAGTCTTGTCTGTCTAGTCTTGTCTGTCTAGTCTTGTCTGTCCTAGTCTTGTCTGTCTAGTCTTGTCTGTCTAGTCTTGTCTGTCTAGTCTTGTCTGTCTAGTCTTGTCTGTCTAGTCTTGTCTGTCTAGTCTTGTCTGTCTAGTCTTGTCTGTCTAGTCTTGTCTGTCTAGTCTTGTCTGTCTAGTCTTGTCTGTCTAGTCTTGTCTGTCTAGTCTTGTCTGTCTAGTCTCTGTCTGTCTGTCTAGTCTTGTCTGTCTAGTCTTGTCTGTCTAGTCTTGTCTGTCTAGTCTTGTCTGTCTAGTCTTGTCTGTCTAGTCTTGTCTGTCTAGTTTGTCTGTCTAGTCTTGTCTGTCTAGTCTTGTCTGTCTAGTCTTGTCTGTCTAGTCTTGTCTGTCTAGTCCTAGTCTGTCTGTCTAGTCTTGTCTGTCTAGTCTTGTCTGTCTAGTCTTGTCTGTCTAGTCTTGTCTGTCTAGTCTTGTCTGTCCTAGTCTTGTCTGTCTAGTCTTGTCTGTCTAGTCTTGTCTGTCTAGTCTTGTCTGTCTAGTCTTGTCTGTCCTAGTCTTGTCTGTCTAGTCTTGTCTGTCTAGTCTTGTCTAGTCTAGTCTTGTCTGTCTAGTCTTGTCTGTCTAGTCTTGTCTGTCTAGTCTTGTCTGTCTAGTCTTGTCTGTCTAGTCTTGTCTGTCTAGTCTTGTCTGTCTAGTCTTGTCTGTCTAGTCTTGTCTGTCTAGTCTTGTCTGTCCTAGGTCTTGTCTGTCTAGTCTTGTCTGTCTAGTCTTGTCTGTCTAGTCTTGTCTGTCTAGTCTTGTCTGTCTAGTCTTGTCTGTCTAGTCTTGTCTGTCTAGGTCTTGTCTTTCTAGTCTTGTCTCTAGTCTTGTCTGTCTTGTCTTGTCTGTCTAGTCTTGTCTGTCTAGTCTTGTCTGTCTAGTCTTGTCTGTCTAGTCTTGTCTGTCTAGTCCAGTCTCTAGTCTTGTCTGTCTTGTCTTGTCTGTCTAGTCTTGTCTGTCTAGTCTTGTCTGTCTAGTCTTGTCTGTCTAGTCTTGTCTGTCTAGTCTTGTCTGTCTAGTCTTGTCTGTCTAGTCTTGTCTGTCTAGTCTTGTCTGTCTAGTCTTGTCTGTCTAGTCTTGTCTGTCTAGTCTTGTCTGTCTAGTCTTGTCTGTCTAGTCTTGTCTGTCTAGTCTTGTCTGTCTAGTCTTGTCTGTCTAGTCTTGTCTGTCTAGTCTTGTCTGTCTAGTCTTGTCTGTCTAGTCTTGTCTGTCTAGTCTTGTCTGTCTAGTCTTGTCTGTCTAGTCTTGTCTGTCTAGTCTTGACTCGTCTAGTCTTGTCTGTCTAGTCTTGTCTGTCTAGTCTTGTCTGTCTAGTCTTGTCTGTCTAGTCTTGTCTGTCTAGTCTTGTCTGTCTAGTCTTGTCTGTCTAGTCTTGTCTGTCTAGTCTTGTCTGTCTAGTCTTGTCTGTCTAGTCTTGTCTGTCTAGTCTTGTCTGTCTAGTCTTGTCTGTCTCTGTCTGTCTAGTCTTGTCTGTCTAGTCTTGTCTGTCTAGTCTTGTCTGTCTAGTCTTGTCTGTCTAGTCTTGTCTGTCTAGTCTTGTCTGTCCTAGTCTTGTCTGTCTAGTCTTGTCTGTCTAGTCTTGTCTGTCTAGTCTTGTCTGTCTAGTCTTGTCTGTCTAGTCTTGTCTGTCTAGTCTTGTCTGTCTAGTCTTGTCTGTCTAGTCTTGTCTGTCTAGTCTTGTCTGTCTGTCTAGTCTTGTCTGTCTAGTCTTGTCTGTCTAGTCTTGTCTGTCTAGTCTTGTCTGTCTAGTCCCTTGTCTGTCTAGTCTTGTCTGTCTAGTCTTGTCTGTCTAGTCTTGTCTGTCTAGTCTTGTCTGTCTAGTCTTGTCTGTCTAGTCTTGTCTGTCTAGTCTTGTCTGTCTAGTCTTGTCTGTCTAGTCTTGTCTGTCTAGTCTTGTCTGTCTAGTCTTGTCTGTCTAGTCTTGTCTGTCTAGTCTTGTCTGTCTAGTCTTGTCTGTCTAGTCTTGTCTGTCTAGTCTTGTCTGTCTAGTCTTGTCTGTCTAGTCTTGTCTGTCTAGTCTTGTCTGTCTAGTCTTGTCTGTCTAGTCTTGTCTGTCTAGTCTTGTCTGTCTAGTCTTGTCTGTCTAGTCTTGTCTGTCTAGTCTTGTCTGTCTAGTCTTGTCTGTCTAGTCTTGTCTGTCTAGTCTTGTCTGTCTAGTCTTGTCTGTCTAGTCTTGTCTGTCTAGTCTTGTCTGTCTAGTCTTGTCTGTCTAGTCTTGTCTGTCTAGTCTTGTCTGTCTAGTCTTGTCTGTCTAGTCTTGTCTGTCTAGTCTTGTCTGTCTAGTCTTGTCTGTCTAGTCTTGTCTGTCTAGTCTTGTCTGTCTAGTCTTGTCTGTCTAGTCTTGTCTGTCTAGTCTTGTCTGTCTAGTCTTGTCTGTCTAGTCTTGTCTGTCTAGTCTTGTCTGTCTAGTCTTGTCTGTCTAGTCTTGTCTGTCTAGTCTTGTCTGTCTAGTCTTGTCTGTCTAGTCTTGTCTGTCTAGTCTTGTCTGTCTAGTCTTGTCTGTCTAGTCTTGTCTGTCTGTCTTGTCTTCTGTCTTGTCTGTCTAGTCTTGTCTGTCTAGTCTTGTCTGTCTAGTCTTGTCTGTCTAGTCTTGTCTGTCTAGTCTTGTCTGTCTAGTCTTGTCTGTCTAGTCTTGTCTGTCTAGTCTTGTCTGTCTAGTCTTGTCTGTCTAGTCTTGTCTGTCTAGTCTTGTCTGTCTAGTCTTGTCTGTCTAGTCTTGTCTGTCTAGTCTTGTCTGTCTAGTCTTGTCTGTCTAGTCTTGTCTGTCTAGTCTTGTCTGTCTAGTCTTGTCTGTCTAGTCTTGTCTGTCTAGTCTTGTCTGTCTAGTCTTGTCTGTCTAGTCTTGTCTGTCTAGTCTTGTCTGTCTAGTCTTGTCTGTCTAGTCTTGTCTGTCTAGTCTTGTCTGTCTAGTCTTGTCTGTCTAGTCTTGTCTGTCTAGTCTTGTCTGTCTAGTCTTGTCTGTCTAGTCTTGTCTGTCTAGTCTTGTCTGTCTAGTCTTGTCTGTCTAGTCTTGTCTGTCTAGTCTTGTCTGTCTAGTCTTGTCTGTCTAGTCTTGTCTGTCTAGTCTTGTCTGTCTAGTCTTGTCTGTCTAGTCTTGTCTGTCTAGTCTTGTCTGTCTAGTCTTGTCTGTCTAGTCTTGTCTGTCTAGTCTTGTCTGTCTAGTCTTGTCTGTCTAGTCTTGTCTGTCTAGTCTTGTCTGTCTAGTCTTGTCTGTCTAGTCTTGTCTGTCTAGTCTTGTCTGTCTAGTCTTGTCTGTCTAGTCTTGTCTGTCTAGTCTTGTCTGTCTAGTCTTGTCTGTCTAGTCTTGTCTGTCTAGTCTTGTCTGTCTAGTCTTGTCTGTCTAGTCTTGTCTGTCTAGTCTTGTCTGTCTAGTCTTGTCTGTCTAGTCTTGTCTGTCTAGTCTTGTCTGTCTAGTCTTGTCTGTCTAGTCTTGTCTGTCTAGTCTTGTCTGTCTAGTCTTGTCTGTCTAGTCTTGTCTGTCTAGTCTTGTCTGTCTAGTCTTGTCTGTCTAGTCTTGTCTGTCTAGTCTTGTCTGTCTAGTCTTGTCTGTCTAGTCTTGTCTGTCTAGTCTTGTCTGTCTAGTCTTGTCTGTCTAGTCTTGTCTGTCTAGTCTTGTCTGTCTAGTCTTGTCTGTCTAGTCTTGTCTGTCTAGTCTTGTCTGTCTAGTCTTGTCTGTCTAGTCTTGTCTGTCTAGTCTTGTCTGTCTAGTCTTGTCTGTCTAGTCTTGTCTGTCTAGTCTTGTCTGTCTAGTCTTGTCTGTCTAGTCTTGTCTGTCTAGTCTTGTCTGTCTAGTCTTGTCTGTCTAGTCTTGTCTGTCTAGTCTTGTCTGTCTAGTCTTGTCTGTCTAGTCTTGTCTGTCTAGTCTTGTCTGTCTAGTCTTGTCTGTCTAGTCTTGTCTGTCTAGTCTTGTCTGTCTAGTCTTGTCTGTCTAGTCTTGTCTGTCTAGTCTTGTCTGTCTAGTCTTGTCTGTCTAGTCTTGTCTGTCTAGTCTTGTCTGTCTAGTCTTGTCTGTCTAGTCTTGTCTGTCTAGTCTTGTCTGTCTAGTCTTGTCTGTCTAGTCTTGTCTGTCTAGTCTTGTCTGTCTAGTCTTGTCTGTCTAGTCTTGTCTGTCTAGTCTTGTCTGTCTAGTCTTGTCTGTCTAGTCTTGTCTGTCTAGTCTTGTCTGTCTAGTCTTGTCTGTCTAGTCTTGTCTGTCTAGTCTTGTCTGTCTAGTCTTGTCTGTCTAGTCTTGTCTGTCTAGTCTTGTCTGTCTAGTCTTGTCTGTCTAGTCTTGTCTGTCTAGTCTTGTCTGTCTAGTCTTGTCTGTCTAGTCTTGTCTGTCTAGTCTTGTCTGTCTAGTCTTGTCTGTCTAGTCTTGTCTGTCTAGTCTTGTCTGTCTAGTCTTGTCTGTCTAGTCTTGTCTGTCTAGTCTTGTCTGTCTAGTCTTGTCTGTCTAGTCTTGTCTGTCTAGTCTTGTCTGTCTAGTCTTGTCTGTCTAGTCTTGTCTGTCTAGTCTTGTCTGTCTAGTCTTGTCTGTCTAGTCTTGTCTGTCTAGTCTTGTCTGTCTAGTCTTGTCTGTCTAGTCTTGTCTGTCTAGTCTTGTCTGTCTAGTCTTGTCTGTCTAGTCTTGTCTGTCTAGTCTTGTCTGTCTAGTCTTGTCTGTCTAGTCTTGTCTGTCTAGTCTTGTCTGTCTAGTCTTGTCTGTCTAGTCTTGTCTGTCTAGTCTTGTCTGTCTAGTCTTGTCTGTCTAGTCTTGTCTGTCTAGTCTTGTCTGTCTAGTCTTGTCTGTCTAGTCTTGTCTGTCTAGTCTTGTCTGTCTAGTCTTGTCTGTCTAGTCTTGTCTGTCTAGTCTTGTCTGTCTAGTCTTGTCTGTCTAGTCTTGTCTGTCTAGTCTTGTCTGTCTAGTCTTGTCTGTCTAGTCTTGTCTGTCTAGTCTTGTCTGTCTAGTCTTGTCTGTCTAGTCTTGTCTGTCTAGTCTTGTCTGTCTAGTCTTGTCTGTCTAGTCTTGTCTGTCTAGTCTTGTCTGTCTAGTCTTGTCTGTCTAGTCTTGTCTGTCTAGTCTTGTCTGTCTAGTCTTGTCTGTCTAGTCTTGTCTGTCTAGTCTTGTCTGTCTAGTCTTGTCTGTCTAGTCTTGTCTGTCTAGTCTTGTCTGTCTAGTCTTGTCTGTCTAGTCTTGTCTGTCTAGTCTTGTCTGTCTAGTCTTGTCTGTCTAGTCTTGTCTGTCTAGTCTTGTCTGTCTAGTCTTGTCTGTCTAGTCTTGTCTGTCTAGTCTTGTCTGTCTAGTCTTGTCTGTCTAGTCTTGTCTGTCTAGTCTTGTCTGTCTAGTCTTGTCTGTCTAGTCTTGTCTGTCTAGTCTTGTCTGTCTAGTCTTGTCTGTCTAGTCTTGTCTGTCTAGTCTTGTCTGTCTAGTCTTGTCTGTCTAGTCTTGTCTGTCTAGTCTTGTCTGTCTAGTCTTGTCTGTCTAGTCTTGTCTGTCTAGTCTTGTCTGTCTAGTCTTGTCTGTCTAGTCTTGTCTGTCTAGTTTTGTCTGTCTAGTCCTGTCTGTCTAGTCTTGTCTGTCTAGTCTTGTCTGTCTAGTCCTGTCTGTCTAGTCTTGTCTGTCTAGTCTTGTCTGTCTAGTCTTGTCTGTCTAGTCTTGTCTGTCTAGTCTTGTGTGTCTAGTCTTGTCTGTCCAGTCTTCTCTGTCTAGTCTTGTCTGTCTTCCCTGAAGCCGTATTGGTTTCTTGAGAGATCTTCACCGTTGTTTAGTTCCTCTTTCATCCTTTTGAGAAGTAGGTGCTCAAGCAGTTTACCTGCAGTGTCCAGCAGGCATAGAGGTCTATAGGACGTTGCCTCATTGTCCGGTTTGTCGTCTTTTCGTAAGAGTATTAGTCTGGCCTATTTTCATATTATTGGGAAGACACCCTGTTTGTCTAGTTGTACCATTCATGACACCGAGGACATAATGTGGAACGACCCTACATGTTGCCTTGACGATTTCCGCGGGTATCAAATCCGGTCCTGGTGCTCTGCCCTTACTGAGTCGGTCGCTGGCAGCTGCGAGTTCTTCATTTGTAAATTACGGCACCTCGCATCGTGCTGGTCTCGCTCTCCGAGTTCGGGCCGGGTGATAGGAAACAGGGAGCCGATTTTTTCCGTCGCGTCAGGGCGAGGGCGCATGCCAGAGCTTCTGCACTTTAGCTCTCTGGTGGCAATCTGAATGCGTCGCCCCAGGGGTTTTCATCGATACTCACACAGAGGTTTGTCCAGCATCGCCTTTTCTCATTGTTGATCAACTTCCGCAGTGCTCGCCTTGCCTCTACATAATTTAATCTTCCTTCCTAGTCTCCTCCTCTACTGTTTTCTTTTTGGCGCTCTGGTACGCACGCCTGGCCTGTCCACGTATCTTTCTTGTGTTGCTTATTTTTTCCGTCCACTAGTAGACTTGTTTCTTTCTGGTAGAGCTTTTCTTGGGCGGCAGACAGTCTTTACGTATGGCCGTAAGGTAATCGATCATTCCTTCGGGCGAATCCACCACCGCCAAGTTCATCAAACGTCGCTCCAGTGCATCTGCTATTTTTACCTCCTTGATGGTTTTGTTGACCACCTCCCGTTGTGGGGCCGGCTTCCACCTGGGCTAAAGTCCGGTTTGCTCCCTAGTTCCAGGTAGATGTAATTGTGGTCACTGAGGGTTCCTTAACATACGCCACGCTACAGTGGAAAGCAGCCGACAATCCATACTACCGTAGAATTCACTGAAGGCGAACTGAAAACCGCCTGCGATCGATTTCGTACTTGCAGAGCTCCACGACCGGATAACTTACCTGCAGATATCTTTAAAAGAACGGTAGCACACGGTACAACCGCAAGCTGTACATATGATAAAAGTGATGAATGTTAATATTAGGGGTAACCTTTCCAGAGACCTAGAAAAGAGGAAGACGTACTTTTAAGAAAAAGCGTTAAACAATTGGGAGAGCCAACGTCATACAGGCCTTTATGTCTTCCAAGCACTATGGGAAAACTTCTTGAACAGCTGGTATTGATACGGAAAAGAAGGAGTTGGAAGCTCCAGGAAAAGTGTTATCCACAAGGCAATACGGATTCAGATAAGGTTGCTCTACTTGTCACGCGAGTTTTGGGTTCGCAACACTCGAATAAGTTTTTAAAAAAGATTAAAAAATTTATTCAGGAACAACTCACTTAATACTAACAAAATAAAATTTAAATTAAAATATAATAGTTTTGACTTAACTAGTGATTACAATTATAATAATGTATAATATGAATGTCTTTTCTCTCCGCATATCTTTATATATGAAAGATAAGCTGAAATGTTAGTTTCAGCACTTTTGCAGGTGCAGACTTGGTGTTGGCCTTGGGCAGCTTCCTTAACTCCTCCGGGGATAAGTTTGAGCATCTAGCGTAGCAGGTGCGAGATTAGACGATGATGTCCATGGTCTTGGAATTTTCTTTCTTGATGACTCGAGTTGTTTTCCAGAATTTATAAAGTATTAATGTTAATTAAAATATAGAGTATTAATGTCCACACACTTGGTTTATCTGAAAACAATGGTTGATTCATGATTTTATCAATTTCTTTATTTTGCAAGTCTAGAATATGTTGGAAGTTATTAATTTCATTGAAATTTATAGATTCAAGTTCTATGAGTTCTATTTGCAATTGATTATTTATTTTAAGTTGATTTTCAAAGTTTAATTTAGGAATTTCGATAACTCGAAAATTTGGTTTTGAATTTTGATAAGATTTGACTTTTATACTTCCAATAATAATTTCACAATATGGGTTCAGTTCTAACATGTATGTTCCGTTAATTGGGAAACTATCTTTAATTTTTCCGCACTGTTGCACTGCCACTATTTCTTTAGGGATGATTAATAACCATTTGTTGTTTTCAATTTTCTGTACTTTGGGGTTTTGGATCTTTATGGAAATCTGGTGACAACTTGAAATGTTTTTAGCAAATTTTAGCATTTGCATTTCACAAGGAGCTTCTTCGGTTATCTCTTGATGGTCCATTTCTTGACATATAAATTCTTCGGGGTTTATTTCATTACATTTTTCATTGAACTGCATGTAGTAGTATTCATTTAATGATAGGTATTTTGTTTGTGGAAAAATGGTTTTGCATTTTCCATTTGTTGAAGTAGGCAATGGATATAGACGGTAAAGGTTATAACTAGTGATGGGTCAACTCGATTTTTTAAACCGGTTTAACTCGAGTTAAGGATAATTCGAGTCAACTCGATTTTCGATTTACCAACTCGAGTTGATACGCTGCATCACCAACCGACTAATCGATTCTCCTTTACCATCTTGTAAACTATAAACCCCTATATATAATATTTTCTACATATTGTTGGGGAAGTTTTCCGGAATAATGCCAGGTCCTAGAAAAAGATCAGTGGTGTTGGAAGTGTTTAGTTTACCCATTGACGGAAAAGTAAAATGTAAAACATGTTCTAACACATATAAATATTCTGGAAATACAGCCACATTGATAAATCATATTAAAAAGAAACATCCCAGTTAAAACATTGGCTTGATGGCGCTCGATAGTAAGTAATACAATAAAATCAACAAGTAAATTTCAAAAATCAAATTTAGATGAATCGCCGATGCCTGTTCCGGTTTCGGGAAATGATGTCGAACCGCCAACAAAAAAATTAAAACAAAGCCTTTTAAATTTTAATCTATACAATAAATCTGTGCAGAAATCTGGGGACGATGCCCTAATGCATATGATAGTCAAAGATTACCAGCCATTACAAATCGTTGAAAATGAAAGTTTTCGCAAATTTACCAAAACATTAAACTCCTAGTACGAAATTCCATCTAGAAAAAAACTTACAAAAATGATTGAAGAAAAATATGACTTAAGAGTCCAAGAGCTTACAAAAAGAGATGGAGGATATTGAATACATTGCAATAACATCTGATATTTGGTCCTCAGATAGCAATAAAAGTTTCATATCTGTGGCAGCTCATTTTATACAAAATGTAAAATTACATTCAATTGTTATTTCCACTTCAGAAATACTAGAAAATCATACGGCTGAAAACATAACAAATGCTATACAACTAGTATTGGATGATTGGAAAATAGATTCAAAAATAGTCTGCATTGTCACTGATAAAGCTGCACCTATGAAAAAGGCAATTAGTGAGATTCTTAAAAAAAAACCATTTATGTGTTACTCATACACTTAACCTTGCTGTCAAAAACTGTATAGATAAAGAAAGGGCTGATTTAGAAAAGAAACAGGCAAATATTACAAGTATTAAAAATGTGCCATTCGATTGTTTCCCACTTCAAGCATAGCAGTCGTCCTATGCTTTACTTGACATGCAAAAACAAATAAATATGGATTTACTAAAAGTAAAGCAAGATGTTCATACCAGGTGGAACAGTACTTTCTACATGCTGGAGCGCTTAATAAAATAGAAGGTACCGCTTTCTGCTGTTTTACCTACAGTGAATTTACCACCATCAAATTTAGAGTCTCATGAGTGGTTATTGGCTGAAGAAATGGTGGCGCTTCTACATCCTTTTGAACCGGTAACTGTCATTTTATCTGGAGAAAAATACCCATCCCTGTCTTCTTCTTCTTCTTTTTCTTTCGAATAGGCCTACTTTGGACCACGCTTGTTCAACTGTTGGGCTTTGACCTTTGCCCAGTATTGTCACATCTTCTGCCGGTGTCACTCCTTTCTCTCTTCTGTCCAGGGGGTACCTTTCCTTCGATATTTTTCCTGAAATCCACGGACTTCCTTCAGGGTGCGTCTCACAGACTGTCTGTTTTTGAGATCTGTTATTCCCAGTTCTTTAATATCCTTCTCGGTCTCTGTCAACCAAGTGTTACGAAGCTTCTTGTTTTGTCAGAAGGTGAACAGACGGTTGGTTTGGAGGCAATCTTGCAACGTGGCCATAGAAAGCTACCCTTCTTTTCCTTGCACAGTCAGAGAGCATCTCAATATGTTCATAGAGATCAGAGTTATGCCGTCTTCGGAATTCCCCATTTTCCTTTACCGGGCCTAGGATCTTCCTGAGGATTCTCCTCTCTCTGATATCCAATTTCTCTATTAGACCCCTTCGGTTCAAGGAAAGACACTCCATGGCATACAGGGCTTTTGGTCGTAAGACTGATGTGTAGTGCTTAAGAGTCAGGTTGCATGACAGGCATTTCTTATTGTACGTGTTCTTAGTCAGCCGATAGGCTAGTTCTAACTTGCTGACTCTCTTGGATAATGATGCTCTTTCTGATAAGTTGGGTTCAATCCATTCGCCGAGATACTTAAATTTCTCAGTCCTCTTGATATTTCCCTGTTCTAGTAATATCTCTCTGTTAGCTTCTCTAATGTTGGTGAAGAATTCTGTTTTCTCCAGCGACACTTGAAGACCCACTTTGGCAGCCTGTTTTGTGAGGCAGTTTATCTGCATTGTTGCCATCTCAAGAGAATCAGCAAACAGTACCATGTCATCTGCAAAGGCCAGGCAATCTACAACCAGTCCATCGTTCTTACGTCCCAGGTAGATACCACTCTGAGCACCCAAATTGTTCAGTTCCTTGCGCCATTCTCTCATAATCTTTTCAAGGACACAGTTGAAGAGAAGTGGGGAAAGTCCATCTCCTTGTCTCACTCCAGTTTTTATTTCGAAGCTTTCTGAAATCTCGCCTCTAAATTTAACCTTGGAATGGGTGTTGGTCAAAGTTTCTAGTATGAGTCTATGGGTTTTGTTGTCTAGTGCTAGTTCCTGGAGTACTTTGTTAAGCGTTTCTCTATCAATGGAATCGTAGGCCTTCCTAAAATCAACAAAGGTGACGACCACCTTGCGGTTTCTCATCTTGGTGTATGCAAGTTTTAAGATTGAGGATCTGTTCAACACAGGATAGGGTCTTCCTGAAGCCCGCCTGGTATTCTCCCAGTTAACTATCCAACTGATTTTCTGCCCTTGTTCGTAACGCCTTCGATAGAATCTCTTGTATGTTACTGGGACGAGAGAAAATCCACGGTAGTTGTTTAGATCAGTGACAGCTCCCTTTTTGTGAAGCGGATGGGTCAGAGCAGGTTTCCAATCGGGTGGTAATTTCTCTGTTTCTCAGATGTCCTGGATCTCGGTTAGCTTGCGCACGGCATTGTTTCCAGCACCTTTCCACAGTTTACTTTCCACAGCAACGATAGAGTCCTATTATTAAGAAGTTGAATGATCTGGCCAACTTCTTCCAATCAAGGGGGAAGCGAGTCCTGGTTTGGTGTGGTTTGTTTCCATCCCTGTCTTCTGTTATACCTCTTGTATTTGGTCTCAGGAAAGCTGTAAACAGCAAAATTCCACTGACAGAGTCAGGCAATTTTTTATAACAAATTCTTGACAATATAGTAGAAAAACGACTTGGAATTTATGAAAATAATAGAACAGCAGCCATAGCTACCTTTGTTGACCCTAGATTTAAGAAAAGAGCATTCTTATCAGAAAGTAATGCTAAAAATGCACAAATGTGGGTAATAAATGAATTACAGGACATAATATCAGTTGCAACAACTACCTCACATTTACGAGGACTACCATCAACTTCAACTGCTACTGTATCTGAATTGACCTGTTCAGTTGATGACATTTGGGCTGTTGTGGCTAAAAAAATAACAAAATCGAACGAAAAGTGTACCCCATATTCTTCAGCTGCTATGATAGTTAAACAGTACGTTGAAATGCCATATTTAGAACGCAAAGATGATCCACCTCAAATTTGGAGTGAAACAGAAAGTTTATTTCCAGCATTGTTTAAAATGGCGAAAAAATACCTTTGTATACCGGCTACATCAGTTCCCTCAGAAAGATTATTTTCGAAAGCTGGCATTTTTGCAAAAATATTATATTAATATTTAGTATCATTTAACATCCATTACACATTGTGTATTTTCCTGCAAAAAAAAACCAGAATCTATGAAAATTAATGGTTGAAAAATAAAATGGTTGCGAAAAATAAAATGATTGGCTTATAAGTGCCAATTAAGACCAGGGGCGTCCAAAATCTAATTTATAATAAACTTTATATTTTTCTGCTAACTCGGTTTGAATAACTCGGTTTGAAATCGGGTTACGCAAATTTTTAACCGGGTTAACTCGAGTTAACACAAATACGAGTTTGCCCATCATTAGTTATAACTATTGGGTTCAACAATTGGAATTTGGATTATGAATACTATTTGACTTTCTCTAATGAAACTTTTGATTTTCATTACTTTTTCGAATAATAATATATTTTCTAATTTAGGTTCAAATGGCAATTTGTTTTCTTTCAATTGATCGTTAACAAGTTTTAGTTCTTGTAATAATTCTAAAGGTTCAATTAATGAGTTGTGAAACACATTAGATTTTGAAAAAGAAATTGATGTTTCCAATTTCTCAAATATTTCTTGAATTAGTTGTAGTGATGTTGTAATTTGGAAGAGAACTATCTGTAATAACATAAATTCGTACATTTCTGTATAACTTGAATGTTTTGTTTTTAGTTCTTGTTCTATTTGCGTAATACGGGTTTCTAATATTATTTGATTGTGAGCCAATTTTTGATTTTCATTGTTAAATTTATTAGTAGCCAATTGCAGGAGTGTGATTTGTTCTTTAACAATCGTTTTAAATTTTCCTTGGTTATTTAAGATGGTAGAGAGCTTTATCATATTTTTCAGCATCAGTTTGGTCAAGGTTGCCAGTTAATATTTTAATTATTGAGTCTAATCCATTAAATATACCTCTTTTAGTTCTTATATTTATTGAGGGATTTACTTGTCTAATTTGATTGGTTATTTTATTTTCTATATTAGAAATAACATTGTATGAGTTATGGTATTCTTCTTTATACATTGTTAAATTTTTGACTGTAGTTCTAAATTTTCGAATTTGTCTTTGCAAAACGTAAAATTCATTGGTTATGCTTGTCAAGTCAAGGATCTGTATAAATGACCAATAGTCTATGATGTTTTGTGTAGTTCCTAATTTTAGTGGTAATAGTCCAGGGTTATCATTTAGGTCATAAAGCTTGGGTAGTATTATTTCTGTTGCGAAGCATGAACAGGATCTGTAATAGAGGGAGTTTTTAATTCTTTCATATGGATAATTTCTATTTTATTATTTGATTTATTTTTTATTTTAGCTTTATTGTTTTCTAGTATTTCAGTCAGTATGTAAGGGCCTAAAAATTTATTTTCTTTTTTATTAAGTCTATTATTCATTTTATAAATAGTTTGTCCGATTTGAAATTGGTATTGTTCTGGTCCTTTGAGATTACGTTTGTCTAGTACTTTTTCTTTATTAGTTTCGAGTCGTTCGTTAACTTTTTTATAAACATGATTGATTTTTTCTTTATGATTCATTATATAGTCAGAATAGAATGAAGAGTCAACTAAACAAGAAGGGTCACGTGTATTTGTATGTCCGAGAGTTAATTCTAATGGCGTAAAATTTGTAGAAGAATGTATAGAGTTGTTGTATGCAATTATAGCATATTTCATTAGTATTACAACATTATTTGTGGTATTAGTTTGTCTTAATATTCTTAGATGTTCAATTAAGGTAGAATGAAATCTTTCTACAGGTGCATTGGATTCATGATGGAGTGGGGTGGTAAAGTGGATTTCAATTTTATGTAGTTTTAAAAGTTCTTTAACTATGTCGTTTTTAAATTCTGTACCATTGTCCATTGTATTTTTTTCTGGAAGGCCTTAATAAGAAAAGTAATTAATCAATGCGTTGCAAATTTCGATAGCTGTCTTACTTTGAATTGGTATAGCTTGTCCTAATTTAGAAAAAGCGTCTATTATCGTAAAGAAATTTTGGTTGTCAAACTTAAAAACATCGATGTGTAAAAATTGGAAGGGTTTACCTACAGTTTCGGTTAGTATTTTTTCGGTTTCGGCAAGTACTTAGATTTTTGGCATATGTTACAATTATTTATATAGTTTGTTACGTCAGTTTTCATAGAGGGCCACTAATAATTTATTTTCAATTTCTCAAGAGTTTCGTTTATTCCGCGATGATTACATTTACCTTCATGTTGATGTTTTATTAGCATAATTCTTTCTTTTTCGTCTAAAATTGAATTTACCATATTTGTACATTTTACTAATTTAAGTCCTTTTTCATAGAAGTGATCTAAATATACTTCATTAAAATCTAAATACATCGAGTCTGTATGAAAATATAAATAAAATGTCTTTTTTTCGGAGGTGTAGTTTTTTAAGAGTTCAAGGATTAAATTTTTATTTGAAATGGGGATTTTAACGAGAAGGATTTTATGATAGCCAAAGTCTTCAGTTTTTATTTCTAATTTGTTATAAGGGTTTTTTGAAATAATGATTTGATTTGATTTCATTATTATTCATTATATCGTCTAGAATGGGTATTCCGTTATTTATATTATTACTATTACTATTGGAATGTGCAGTTGAATGGAATGATTCGTCATTTTGGATTTGTGGGGGTCTAATTTGGATGTATTGTAGAATTTTGATTTTAGGGGAAGTTGTTATGTTTTCTTGCGTACCGCTAGTTGAAGGTTGTGTATTTTCGATAGGGTTTTCAGAAAGATGTCGTAAATAATCTAAAATGTCTTGGTTAATTTCACCTGGATTGTTAAAGGTGCTTTCGGTTTCTATTGCATTTAAATTTATTCGTGTTAGTGCGTCAGCGTTTGTATTTTGTTTTCCTTTTTTGAATATTATGTCATAATCGAATTCTTCAAGTCTAAGTCTCCATCTAATCAATTTACTATTTGGTTCTTTTAAGTTAAAAAGCCAAGTCAGTGGTCTATGATCTGTATAAATTTTGAATTTTCTACCGAAAAGGTAGGGACGAAAATATTTACATGCCCACCCAATTGCTAACCGTTCTTTTTCAATTGTGGAATATCGAAATTCGATTTCGTTCAAAGTTCGTGGGGCGTATGCAATTGGTTTGTCATTTGGAATATTGCCTTGTGACAATACGGCACCTATAGCATAATTGCTAGCGTCTGTGCTTAATACAAAGCCTTTTTCAAAGTCGGGATATTGTGAAATGGGTGAATTAATTAATAGTTGTTTACAATGTTCAAATGACTGAATAAATTCTGGTGTATGTTTAACTTTAGACTCCTTTTTTAAACATGTTGTCATTGGTTTAGTAATTTTAGCGAAATTTGGTATGAAACGTCTATAGTAACCTACGAGTCCTAAAAATGATTTAATTTCTTTTGGTATTGTTGGTAGGGGGAAGTTTTTGATAGCTAAAATTTTATCGGGGTTAGGTTTAACTCCTTGAGGGGTAACCACGTGTCCTAAATATTGCACTTCTTTTATTTTGAAATTTGATTCTCTAAGTCTAATGAAAATGTCTCTTAATCGTGAAATATGTTCTTGTAATGATGTACTAAAAATTACTATATCGTCAAGTTATACTAAGCAAGTTTCGTTTTGAAGTCCACGTAATATGTTGTCCATTACGCGTTGGAAAGTACTAGGTGCATTTTTTAAACCGAATGGCATTCTACGAAATTCATAATGTCCGTTTTCTGTAGAAAAACCAGTTTTGGGTATATCGTCTGGGTGCATTTCAATTTGATGAAATCCGTTGGCCAAATCTAGTGTGGTGAAATATTGACTTTTGCCTAATTTATCAAGAATGTCAGTAATGTTTGGAAGGGGGTATTTGTCGTCTATTGTTTGTTCGTTTAATTTACGGTAGTCGATTACTAAGCACCATTTACGTTTATTAGAAGCGTCTAATTTTTTTGGTACGATCCAAATTGGACCACGGGGAGGTGGAATTTTGAATAATCCCTTGGTTTAGCATTTTAGAAATTTGTTCCTTAACGTCGGATCTATGTATTTCAGGATATCTATAACTCTTGGTATAAATGGGTGATTCATTTTTTAAATTGATCTTATGTTGAATTTTGTTTGTGAATGTCAATGGAATTTGATCGCAATAAAATATATCACGAAATTCTAAACATAATTTTCTAATTGATTCTCGTTCTTCTGAATTACAGTGTAAGGTATTGTCATATGAAGTAAAAGAAGAATTCTCTTCTGTTTCCATTTTATTAACAAAATTTACGGTGCAAGGGTCGATTTCATTAATTTCAAAAGGTGAAGATATATCTATTTTTGCAAATTTTTCGCTTGAATTTATTATGGTAGTAATTGCAAAATTGTTGTCTACGTTTACTAGGGCTTCATGCATTTCTGTATTATTCGAGAAAGCTGTGTAATTTAATATTCCTAATCCTTTATTCAATTTAACGGGTAATTTTAAAATTTTTTGAGTACGTGGTGGTATTGAAATTGAACAGTTTTGAATTTTTTTCCGAATTATGTTTGGTCGGGATTCGGGTAAGTCATTTGAAAATTTGGCTGTTGGTGGGTTTCTTCTGGTTGATAGTTTAGATTAAGATTGTTATCATATTCTGCGTTAGCATTATATGAGTTTGGATAATCTTGTTGGTCATAACAGTCTTGATAATCTTGGTAGTCTTGATTTATTTCTTGTGTATATAAATTTTCTATTGCAAAGGTTTGTCTAGGTCTAGAGGTGTTTCCAGAGCTAGTGTCCATCGGTTCAGGTCTATAGTTAATCGGTGAAAAATTCTTAGTCATGTGACTGAATCTTGGGTTGAATGGAGATGGTTTTGGTTGATTATTAAATTGTTGATGTTGTGGAAAGTTCGGTTTTGAAATAGGAATGTTAGTGGCTCTTGGTTGATAATTTGGTTGGTCTCTTTGTTGGTAATTGGGTTGAGAATTTGGTTGGTATCTTTGTTGGTAATTGGGTTGAGAGTTTGGTTGGTATCTTTGTTGGTAATTGGATTGGAAATTTGGTTGATATCTTTGTTGAAAGTTAGGTTGAAAATTTGGTTGATAATTTGGTTGAGGTTTTGGAGTATAATTTTGTTTGACATTTTTCATTGGGACATTTTGTATTGGGTAATTGTGTTTCGAATAATTGGGGTTAAATAGTGGTTGCGGTCTGTAAGTAGATTGCTGTAAATTCGGATTATGTCCAGTGTTAACATATTTAAAATTTTCCTCTTCTGTTACAAAAGCTAAAGCGTGTTCAATCGAATTAGGGTTTCTTAATCTGATTACTAATTGTGTTTGATATGGTAAGCCGTGAATGAAAGTTTTTAGAACAAAGTCGTCGTAATGGTTAATTTTAATTTGTCTTTCGTCTTCATCTTTCGTCTTCGTGAGTCCTATATCCTCATGCCAAATTGGATAGGGGTTTCGTTTCTTAGAGGTTTCATGGATATTAGGTCTTGTATTACACAGTCTGTACCTCTCTGATCTGAAAAGGTCTGATTTAATGCATTTTTTATTAAATGCCAGCTATTTAGTTCTGTCCTGGTGCTAATTAAATCGGCAGCACGATCTCTTAATTTACATAGGACCGTATCAAGCAAGCAAATGTTTAATGGGTCGTTTGAGTTTTGAACATTTTGGAAAGTTTGTAAGAAATGTTCGCATGAATTTATAAATCTGTGCAACTGTCTTGGGTTGCCGTCAAAGTGAGGGATGTTATCGGCTTGGTAACGTAATAGTGGTACATTTAGTGCCATTTTGATTTATTTTTGTGGATTATTAACTAAACTAATTCTTATAAACGAATCAATTGATTTTGATTAATTTTTTGATTGATTATTTTGAATAAATTGTCTTAGAGAAATTCAAAAAGTGTTTGGGAAGTTATTTTAAAAAAAGGAATGAACACTTACATTAAAATTACTGCGATGAGTTTCATGTTTTTTCTTTCTTGGTTGTTCTTAATCTAATGCCTATAGGATCTGGAGAAGTTGTCCTTTTCCCAGGTTTTCTTAATCTAACGAGTCCCAGAATAGAGTCGATGTTGGACTTTCTTCAGGATGTTCCTTTGTGTTGAGTGTTGTTGTGGAATCCGGAATTTCCTTTGGATCTTGCAACTTTTCCTCGATGGAAGTTTTCGTATCTTCAGGATTTTCTTGTTTCGGTTAGGCTTAAGGGTTGATACCCAAAAACAATTGTTTGATACAGAGTTTCGCCTAGATCCTACCGACTGCGCCAGTTTTGGGTTCGCAACACTCGAATAAGTTTTTAAAAAAGATTAAAAAATTTATTCAGGAACAACTCACTTAATACTAACAAAATAAAATGAAAATTAAAATATAATAGTTTTGACTTAACTAGTGATTACAATTATAATAATGTATAATATGAATGTCTTTCCTCTCCGCATATCTTTATATATGAAAGATAAGCTGAAATGTTAGTTTCAGCACTTTTGCAGGTGCAGACTTGGTGTTGGCCTTGGGCAGCTTCCTTAACTCGCGGCAACGGCTATTGTAGATACTGTCGAGAAAGTAAAATCGAGAACAGATCGGATCCACCAAATATGTGCACTCAATACGTTAGAAGTGAGAAATGCCTTTAACTCTGCGTCTTGGCAGCACATAATGACATAAGGAGCTACCTAATCAACCGTACGATTATGTGCGATATAGTAAACGACGCAAAAGAATACAGCATTACCAGTGTGGTTCCTCAGGGATCGGTCCTGGGCCCCTCATTCTGGTACGTGCTGTACGATGAAGTGCTCAAAATGAAACAACGCGAAGGACATGGATGTTTCAAGGACTACTTATACAGCATTGGCACAGCAAGAGAAGCTAAAAGGACGACAGCGTGTACTCATTATTCACCTGGGACAGATGAGAACGCGAACGAGCAAAGATAATGAAGGACGGCCTGCTGGAACCAGAAACAATAATAGACCACATGTTAAGAACAGAAAAAAAACTAGGACAACGTGAACAAAGCGATAAAAGACATAATGACCCACAAGGAGGTAGACGATAAGACAGCCCTTGTTTTATGTCCTTTATTATTATTACATAATAAAAATATTTTTCTGTCTAGCCATGTTTGTCTAGTTTTTTCTTTCTAGTCTGTCTAGCATTGACTGTCTAGTTGTCGTGTCTGTCTAGCTTTGTGAAACTAGTCATATCGGTCTAGTCTTGTTTGTCTAGTCGTGTCCATTTAATCTTGACTGTCCTGTCTTGTCTGTCTAGCTTGATATGTATATTATTATATTAATATATTATTATATTATTATATTATTATATTATTATATTATTATATTATTATATTATTATATTATTATATTATTATATTATTATATTATTATATTATTATATTATTATATTATTATATTATTATATTATTATATTATTATATTATTATATTATTATATTATTATATTATTATATTATTATATTATTATATTATTATATAGGAGTATCTACTGTATAATACTTTTTATGTATTTGTAAAAGAAGTTGCCTATTGTGATATAAGGTTTACGCAATTCTGTTCCTCTGTCGGTCCTGCTTTGCTTATATCACGTCTGTCTAGTTAGTCTAGTACTTTGTAAAGCAAGAGGAAACTTGGTTAGTTAATCTAATATTTCGCGGTTTCGCGATTAGATTATTATAACATGAAAAAATAATAAGATCACTTTAGATTGGTCTAATAAATTATAAGCTCAGATTAAATTTTTCTAGTTAATAATAAGAAACTAGATCTGATTAGAATAGCCTAATATGTAATAAAATCTGATTATTATTACATCAGATTAGTCTAATTAGTAATAAGATTTGTCTAATTGGATATTATTATACTAACAAAATAAACATATATTAACACCTTAGGCAAATGCTCAACCACATCATTGTAAAATTGGATTAGTCCGGATTATCTGGACTTATTATATAGCTTCGATTGATCAAAATGTAGATAATAGGAATAGGCATATCTGATTTTATTATACTAATAAATTAAACAAATATTAACACCTTGGACTTAGGTGTAACAACATCGTAGTAAAAGTAGATTCGACAGGTTTATCTACTTTTATTACGTTGCTTAGATTGAACAAAATTTTCGGTTTGAAAATGTAAATGCTTGTCTCGATTGAATGTACATATTTGCTTGCTTATTTACCTTTGATTGTATAATACGCATTGAAAAATTATAGTGAATTGAATGGGGGGAAAGAATGTTGTATTGTGCATAAGAGAGAATTGCTATTGAGGAGCTAATTAATATGCACTGAGACCCGATGCATTTAGTAATAATTAAACAAGGCAACTAACAGCAACTTGCAGTAGAAATTTATCCTCAAGGTATTAACACAGAACCGCATGTATTTGCAGAACTGCTCGAAACAAGGTTGAAGTACGAATCCGACAAGAAACTAACGCTTCCAATGAAATTACCTGTTTTATATTAAAAAAAAAACGAACAATTTTCTTTCCGCATTAAAAAAAATTTTCTGATTCCATTTTTTTAAATAAAAACGGTTTTTATGAATTATAATTGTCTCCGATTATTTATCAACAAACTATTACTTCTATGTATACGCTGCGACGTTTAAATGAATTATAATTGTTATTATGTAGTTATTATAATTGTTTACCTATTATAGGATGTAGTATTAGGCTGTAGGTAAAAGTTTGTTATTACTGAAGCCACACGGTGCTGGGTCAGATGGGTTAAATTTCATACGAAAATTTCATAACACAACAGCGAAAACAAACCTTGATTATGGCGAAATAACTTTTTTACGAGACGCTCTCAGCATAATTCATAAAAGTTCAAATTAACTTTCAAATGAAATTATCGCCGACAAGACGAAGTGTAAATATAAGCTGCGCCGAAAAACCCGCCGCTTATAAAAATAAACAAAAAGATCTTTATGAAATCATGTTCGGACATTGGATTTAACTTTTCTATGTTTATTTTTCGCTTTGGCGGTTGACCAACTGGAAAATTGATTGTAGTGTGTCTCAGTACACCGATTATATATAAAAAATTTTTTCGTTTCAACAAGATAAAGAAGACGTGTTTGAATTACCTTCCGGGATAGCTGTATTATTCCTGATTACTAATAATCTGATTAATCAATAATTTAATCGAATTGGGTCGCGTTACAGATGCCCTCAAGATTACTTATTGTTTGATTTCATTTAGAAAGTGCAACCAAAAGTTTGTTGCAGAAAACCATTTCAGTTGATTTAATATCAATCTTGCCGATTTAACAAGAAGAAGATTAGGAAGAGAAAACAAGACAAGAACGAACAAAGGTATACAGTCAGACTAGAAAAGAGACGAGACAGAAAGGCTTGACAGACAAAACTAGACAGATAAGATTAGACAGACAAAACAAGGCAGATGAGACTAGACAGACAAGGCTAAACAAGACTAGACATAGAAGTCTAAACAAGACTAGAAGTCAAGACTAGACATACAAGACTAGACAGACAAGACTAGACAAAAAAGACCAGACAGAGAAGACCAGGCAGACAATACTAGACAGACAAAACTAAACCGACAAAACTAGACGAACAAGACTAAACAGACATGACTAAACAGACAGACAAGACTAAATTGACAAGCCTAGACAGACAAGACCAGACAGACAAGACTAGACAGACAAGACTAGACAGACAAGACTAGACAGACAAGACTAGACAGACAAGACTAGACAGACAAGACTAGACAGAGAAGACTAGACAGACGAGACTAGACAGACCAGACTAGACAGACAAGACTAGACAGACAAAACTAGAGAGGCAAGACTGGACAGGCAAGACTAGACAGAGATGATTCGCCAAGGAAGACTAAACAGAGAATTTTAGACAAACCCAACCTATCCTAGATAGACAAATATAGATGGACAAGATTAGACGGACAAGACTAGACAGACAACACCAAATATACAAGACTGAACAAACTAGAAAGACAAGATGGACAAGACTAGATAAACAAGTCTGAACAGACAAGACTAGACATAAAACTAGACTGACACGTCTAATTAGAGAAGACTATACAGGTAAAGCTAGTCATACAAGACAAGGCATATAAGAGAAGATTGACAAAAATAGACAATGCAGTGTTAAGACAAGACAAACATTAATATTTTCTTCGTTAAATATTGTGCACAGCCTTTTTTTAAATATGGAATTAGCCAATTTGAAATTTGCATTTTAAATAGCTTTGTTTATTAATAACTCAGGTATAATGCAAAAATTGAAAAGTTCAAGTAAATCTATGTTCGAATTTACCAAATGCGGACAATCTCCTCTTGCGCTAAATACTAAATACAATAATGTTTTTTCTGGTTGTAGATTTTGCTTTCTCTCACCTTATATTGGTTTATTTCGAGTTTTTATTTACAGAGTAATCTAATCTAAGCTTTCAATTGTTTGTGCTGTTAATGTGCTCTGTGGCGTATGTCAGTAGTTAAAAAAAGTAGATACACTAGTTAGTAGTTATGTAGTTTTAAACTTAGTTAAACCTGAAGAAACCTTAAAAACCATATTTTTAAAAGTTGTGCAATTATTACTGAAACATTGCCGTTTGGAAATTTTCACTTGCTCTCACCTTGTTTTGTTTAACCTTCTGTATCAAGCTTTCTAGCGGTCAATCTGCATAGAAAATTAAATGGATTTTTCAAAATTAGGGATACCAATCAAATCTAGATTTTGAAAAATTATTAAACCTTAACCTTAAAGTTTAAAGTGTTTCAATTGATTTCGTCTTTGTTTCGCCGTGTTCGCCTTTCTGTACTAAGTTTTAATTCAAAAACATTTAGTTTAAAATTTTTGGGTTCTTGATTTAACATCATTTGAGAGTCATCATCATCATCATAGGTCATGTAAAGTCATCTACAACACTGTAGGGATCTTGGCATCCAGCAGTTTCTGTCTCTAGAAATTGCGGTCATGTTCACTAATAGACCACCTCCGAAAAACAAGCTATTTTGTGTCCTCGAACACCGCGTCTTCGCCCAGCGCAGTTTTGGCCTTCGAGGTCTTCTCGTCCCTACTGACTTCGCTGCGATAACTTTCTTCGCAGGGTTCTCTGCTGGCCAACCTAACCTAACAGCACCAACATGCTTTAAGGATGAGTCGGAGCATCCTGAAATCACCGCACGTAAACTCCGACCAAGACGGCAAAGGCAAAGCTTCTTTGCAACATTTAATGGTAACTCACTGCTAAAAGTGGGTAAGCTGAAACATGTGAATGATTCACTAACACGACTCAACATAATACTGACAGCAGTACAGGAAACCAGATTAACGTACGAACATGCCTTCGAGTCCCAAGGCTACAGAATCCTCAAAGGAAAAGTGGGTTAGCGGGTAAAAGGTACAGGATTTATAATCAGTCACATGATATTAGATTCAGTCACCGACTTTACCTCCCCAAGCGGTCGTGTATCCATCCTCTCTCTCTCTCTCTCTCAAATGTGCCAACAAGGGCCAACAGTAATGTCAACAGTATAGTCAAATGCCAACAGTAGAGTCAATGTACATTCCCCAATCAACCAGGACAACAGACGCAATCCAGACAGAACTGATATATTCTAGGAAGACTTAGAAGATATTATCTCTAAACTTCCAAAGAGGCACACCGTCATACTGCTTGGTGACTTCAATGCTCAATTGGGAAGAGAGAGAAAATACAGAAACATTGTGGGCAATTATCCCGCGCATAAGCAAACCAACAGCAACGGAGAACGATTGGTGAATCTGTGTAGAACTTTTGGGTAGCTCGTGAGGTCTACAGCCTTCAAACACTTGTCAAGGAAGCAGAAGACTTGGATTTTGCCAACCTGGGTGAACTCCAGATAGATCATGTGACCGTTTCAAGAGAATCTCAGAAGGAAATACAAAACGTGGAAGTACAAAGAAGCACCAATCTGGACTTGCACCACTACCACTACAAAGATTACTACTAAACACTAGATTACACAGTACCTCCAAAATGGTAAAATTTGACGTAGAGCGACTCCAGGCCAGTCAAGAAGTAAGTCAGAGACTGAACAATACAGATTTAAACAGCTGCGACCAACTCAAGGAGATTATTATCAAGGCGTCCAATGAACTCGTCCCCCTCGCTAGAAGAAGGAAGCATCCGTAGTGGACTGAAGACTGTGACAAAGCAATAGCCCAAAAGACAGACAGCTTGAGTGAAATGCAGTTCTAAAAAGACCAAGGAAAATTGGCATACATTTTTGGAACACAGAAAGCTTAAGGCCAAGATAATTCTAGGAACCAAACGGACCCTCACACAAAACCAACTAACCCAAATCGAATAGAGCTGTGCTATGAATAATTCCAGACATTTCTCTGGAACCTTCAAGCAGACAGTGGCCTTCAGTGACCCAGAGCTTTCGCTCCGCCAAGCCTCCACTTCAGAGACTCCCAAGGCAAACTGGCTTTTAACCACAAGGACATCTGCCACCTTTTAGCTCAGTACTTCTCAGTACTAAAAATCTACTCAACTACGATCTACCCAGCGAAGATTTCGACTATAAACAAACCACACCAAACCCGGACACGCTACCCATTTCATTGGAAGAAGTTGGCCAGATCATTCAATTTCTTAAGAATAATAATGCAGCTGGAGAGGCATCCAAGACATATGGGAAACAGATAAATTACCACCCGATTGGAAATCGGCTCGGATTCAGCTGCTTCACAAAAAGGGAGATTTTACTGATCTAAACAACTAACGTGGAATTTCTCGCGTCCCGGTAACTTACAAGATTCTTTCCAATACGTTACAAAAAAAGCAGAAAATCAGCTGGATAATCAGCTGGAAGAATATCAGGGAGGCTTCAGGAAGACCCGATCCTGTGTGGAACAAATCCTCAATCTTAAAACTGTACTTGCATACTCGAAAATGAGAAACCGCATGGTTCTCGTTACCTTTGTTGATTTTAGGAAGGCCTATGATTCCATTGATAGAGAAACGATTAACAAAGTAATCCAGGAATTACGGCTAGAAAACAAAACCCGGAGAGACTCATCCTAGACACCTTAACCAACTCCCATTCCAAGGTTAAATTTAGAGGCGAGATCTCAGAAAGCTTCAAAATAAAAACTGGAGTGAGACAAGGAGATGGACTTTTCCCACTTCTCTTCAACTGTATCCTTGAATAGAATATGTGAGAATAGCGCCAGAAACTGATCAACTTGGAAGAATATCAGGTGTTCAGAGTGGTATCTACCTGGGACGTAAGAACGATGGATTGGTTATAGATTGCCTGGCCTTTGCAGATGACATGGAGCTGATTTCTGATTCTCTTGAGATGGCAAAAATGCAGGTAAATTGCCTCAGAAAACAGGCTGCCAAAGTAAGTCTTCAAGTGTCAGAAAACAGAATTCTTCACCAACATCAAAGAAGAAAACAGAGAGATATTAGGAGAGTAGGGAAACATCAAGAGGACTGAGAAATTTAAATATCTTGGCGAATGGATTGAATCCAACTTATCAGAAAGAACATCATTATCCATGAGAGTCAAGTTAGGACTAGCCTATCGACTGACTAAGAACACCTACAACAGGAAATGCTTGTCATGCATCCTGAAAATTACGCAATACACAGTCTTACGACCAGAAGCATTGTATACCATGGAGTGACTTTCCTTGAACTGAAGAGGTCTGGTAGAGAAATTGGAAGTCAGAGAGAGAAGAATCCTCAGGAGGATCCTAGGCCAGGTAAAGGAAAATGGGGAATTCCGAAGGTGACATAACTCTGAGCTCTACGAATATATTGAGAGACTCTCTGACTGTGCAACAAAAAAAAGGGTAGCTTTCTGTGGCCACGTTACAAGGTTGCCTCCAAACCGACTAACTAACCGTCTGGTTGCCTTCTGGCAAAACAAGAAGGTTCAGGTTCGTACCACTTGGTTGAAAAAACTGAGAAGGATATTAAAGAACTGAGAATAAAAGATCTCCAAAACAGACAGTCTGTGAGATTCGTGGATTTCAGGAAAAACCGCGAAGGAAAGGTACCCCCTGAACAGAAGAGAGAAAGGAGTCACACTGGCAGAAGATGCGACAATACTGGGCAAAGCGTGTTTCACGAAGGAGTCGATGAATGATTTCGAAGATTTTTCGGTCGGGGATATTACGGCTAGGAAACCGTTCAATGTACAATAGTCTAGTTAGTAGTGAATTTCCATCAGGAAGTACATACATGAAATGCATGTTAGTTGCGGCTTAAATCAGTTCTCGCGCAAAACTAATCGGCAACGTGTACTCCACCTTAAGTGGAGGTATAAAACATGTTTATCTCAGTTTTTTAAAATTTTTTTCTGCAGTCGATTCATCAATTTCAGCGTTGTGGTGGAGACTCAACATGAGTATAACAACCTTGTTTTCCTTTGGAATATGAGATATTAGTTTTACATCTTTTTGAAAGCCAAACTTCGATGAACATGTCGGATGATATTTTCAGACCGGGTGCGAACTTGTTGTAGAGGCGGATTTTTAGACTATTTATTCCCATCTTTGCTAATATAAAACGAATTCGTTACATGGTTATCCGATTCACATTCCTCTGGCAGGAGTTGATTTTGATTGAGTTGGCAAGTTAGATAGCGGTACGTCATCCTCGCTATCATTTAACTGCTAACATTCTGCTCAGTAACACTATCTTGATTGCGTGCACTCATATGATCTTCACATTCGCTACCGCCGGACATCAAGGCGTCTTCACTGTCTGGTTGTAACAAAGCATGACGTATGAGCTCATCCTGATGCTTCCGTTTATACATTTCATCCAAAAATAACACAATATGAAAACACAATTACCCTTTAAAAAAAGTACTTGCTGAAATATTGCACAAAAGTGCTACGTCGAGGTTGCGGCAGGATCATATTTACCCTTTTTAATTTCGTGCACGTGCATCTCTCGTCGCAGTCGGCGGCCGACTGAGTAGCGGTCTGCGGCATTCGGACGGCCAAAGCTACTACATTAAAATTTGACGATTCAAAATGGACAGGGTCAGATAAACCCCTCGACATCCTCGCCGGATTAATAAAAAATAGTCGAGATTTCATATTGTTAACAAAAGCTGTTATACAAAGCAATTTCGAAAACTTAATTGAATTGAAAAGTTCACTATGTTTTTACCACACTTATACTATGTAAAAATGTTATACAACTTGTTATTCACAGTTATATAAATTTCTACACATATCACGACTCAAGTTTCGACGTTTGACGGTGAAACCCTATAATTTTGGTGGAGAGGGGGGTTGTTTGTCTGTAGTTGAGGGCTAATTATGTACTAGTTGACTAATTATGTGCTTGTTATTTTTATGTTATTGAACAAGAATTGGCAAACCAATTAGAATCGACTATAGCAGAATTGTCACAATTAATTAACTTTATATTAAACTACACCAGACTAGACAAGACTAGACTAGAATAAACCAGAATAACCAAAGAAGAAAGAAGGACCATGTCTAGTCTGGCATACTCCAGTATGCCAGAATAGACAAATACAAGCAATATTTTGATTAATTTTTCAAATATTTGCTTGCTTCGCAGTGGAATATTATATGAGAGACAGTTTTATGAGAGACACTATTATGCAGAGACTGCATAATAGTTCACCTGCTCAGATGCCCATTTTCAGTAGGTGTCATCTTAATGCGCAGTGCCCCGCTAATAAAATACCTTATTGCATTTATTGAGAAACTTGCTTCATCGGTGAAGAGAATCTGTGCCAGGAATTGAAGGATTTAGACTAATGTTTGGAAAAACCATTGACATAACGCAATACGTGTTAATAATCAGCAGGTAGTAGTGCCTGAAGACATTGAATGTGGTACAAATATAACAAATTGCCCTTAAGAATTTTACAAACTGTCGAATGACTTACATTTAAAGTATTGGCAATTTGTCGCGTAGAAGTATTTGGATCGTTCTATATCATGTCCAGTACATTCTTTTCCGGTTGTACCGTTCTTACTGTCATCAATTTTCCTGGCCTTCCATTTCGTTTCAATTTGCTTATTTCACTAAGACGTCGATCACGTCAGATCATAGGATCATAGAGTTTGAGCTGGAAGGAGCGAGTGAGGAAAGTACCCCCATTCGAAACCCCAGACAAACTGTGTGGCCTATGTTTAGTTCACAACTAAAAGAAAACCTAGAGCAGGTGACAGTGCGGGGTGGTATCAAACACTACACCGTGCTGGAGCAGGCTGTAGGAGAATTAAATGTAGCAATCACCGCGGCATTTGAATCCAGCTGCCCGGTAAAAACCGTGAAGAAGCATAAGGACGAAAAATGGTGGAACAAAAATTTGTCTACATTAAGAGCAAAAGTACGTAGGCTTTTCAACAAAGCCAAGCAATACGGAAATTGGCTAGAATACTCTGAGGTGCTTACCACCTACAATAAAGAGATCAGAAGGGCAAAAAGGGAAAACTTTAGGACCTTCTGTGAAAACATAGAATCCACGCCGGTGGCAACTAGACTGCACAAAGCACTAGCAAAGGATAGAGTGGAAATGACAACCACTCTCAAGAAACCGGATGGGACCTTCACGGAGGATGAAGAGCAAAGAGCTCTCCTCCTACTAGAAACCCATTTTCCGGGATGCAGAAGATACAGGGAGACCGAGGGCTTGATGCAACCACGGAAACCAAGTCGGGCCGACTGGAAGAGGGCAGCGTCCATCTGTACGGAAAACCGAATCAGATGGGCTATCGGCACTTTCCAGCCTTTTAAGGCCCCAGGTGTGGACGGACTAGTTCCTGCCTTCCTACAAAAGGGAGAGAGAGAACTAATGCCGTATCTTCTAAATATTTTTAGAAGTAGTTTAGCGCTCGGATATATACCGGAGCTATGGAGAAGGGCTAAGGTGATATTTATACCGAAGGTGGGAAAGAAAGACACCACTCAACCGAAGTCTTTTAGACCCATTAGTCTAACATCTTTTATGTTAAAGACAATGGAGAAGGTGATTGATAATTACCTTAGGACTATGGTGCTGGTAGGTACACCACTACACAAGAGTCAGCATGCTTACAGAGCAGGGAAATCCACAGAAACCGCCCTGTATCAGCTGACAAATGAAATAGAAGCAGCACTAGAGACAAAGGAAATAGCGATATGTGCCTTCTTGGATATAGAGGGAGCTTTTGACAACACCTCACACGAGGCTGTCAAGGCGGCCCTCGAGAGAAGGAGTATCGACAGCACTATCTCAAAGTGGATGGGAGAAATGCTGAGAACTAGAGTGGCGGAGACACAAGTGGGAAGAGATACCATTAAGATCTCCACAACTCGAGGGTGCCCACAGGAAGGTGTACTATCACCGCTGATGTGGAGCCTGGTAGTTGATGAACTACTGGTTAGGCTAAACAACCTAGACATCAAATGTCAAGGTTACGCCGATGACATAGTCATAATGGCCAGAGGAAAATTTGAGGGAACGCTCTGTGAAATTGTTCCGAGAGGCCTCAAAGTAACTAGTAGATGGTGTCAAACAGTGGGATTGAGACTCAACCCGAGCAAAACCACGGTGATACCATTTACTAGAAGGAGAAAACTAAACTGCCTGCATCCCATACTCATAGATGGGAAGGCAGTAGAATACCAACAGGAGATAAGGTATCTGGGTATCACACTAGATAGCAAACTCCTCTGGAATAGACACGCTGAGGCAGTGGTAGGTAAAGCCAAACGCGCCCTAATGGTGTGCAGAAATTTAGCAGGAAAAACGTGGGGTTGTAACCCCACTATCCTGCGATGGATGTACACCATGATAGTGAGACCTGCAATCACTTATGTGGCGGTTGCGTGGGGAAGTAGAATCAAGCTGGCCTCTATGAGGAAACAGCTTGAGAAGATTCAAAGACTGGCGTGTGTCTGCATCACGGGAGCGATGGGGTCGTGTCCGACAGCAGCATTGGAGCTGCTGCTGGATCTGACTCCGCTGCACCTTGTGGTGGAGAGCGCCGCCAGATCGGCGATCGTAAGGTTCAGCAAGGAAGGAATGGGCAGAGGTAAAATAATCGGGAGCAGAGACCGAAACAGCCTCGCTGCCAAGATCCCCTGGCTGGAAATACCAAAGGACGAAATGGTATGCAAATACCACTTCGAGAAAAACTACAAAGCAATGTGTAGTAGTAAAGCCGATTGGAGCGACGAATCCTTAGCATACCACATAAAGCAAAATGCCATCAAGTGGTATACAGATGGTTCGAAGACAAAGGAAGGAACTGGTGCAGGAGTGTTGGGACCTCGTACCAGATACTCCGAATCCATGGGAACATCCCCAAGTATCTTCCAAGCAGAGGTACACGCAATCGAAAGATGTGCACAGTTTAACCTCGACAGGAATCACCGCAAAAAACGAATTGCTATCCTGTCAGATAGCCAAGCAGCCATCAAGGCCATTAGCTCATACACCATCAGATCCAAACTGGTATGGGACTGTGTGGGGAAGCGGAACAAGCTTGGCAGGGATAATAAAGTAAAGCTATACTGGGTACCAGGACACACTGGTATAGACGGAAACGAAGAAGCCGATCACCTAGCAAACAGGGGATCCAGTAGCCCCTTTATAGGTCCGGAACCCTTTTGCGGTATGAGCGTGAACACCATCCGCAAAAGTTTAGATGAAGAAATAAGAGGAAAATGGATGAAAACCTGGGAAGAACTTCCAGGGCTAAGGCAATCTAAAGTGATGCTGGGATCTTTCAACCAGAAGAGAACTAAAGCTTGCCTGAAACTAAGCAGGAACAAGCTCAGAATTCTGACAGGAGCCCTGACGGGACACTGCAGACTTAGGAAACATCTCAAGGCCCTAGGCCTAGAGGAGGATAATGGATGCAGATTCTGTGGCTCAGCAGAGGAAACCCCCATACATCTGCTCAAAGACTGCGGAGCATTACTCCGCAAGAGACAGCTGTACCTTGGGGCTTACTGCTTGAACACAGAGGAGCTGCAGGCCTTGAATCCCACCCAGATCCTGAGATTCCTAAAGGAGTCAGGATTAGAGGAGGCGCTCTAAATGGGCAAGTACACCAACACTTGGAGGAGGAGGGTGGGGTACAATAGATCTATAAAGGTCGCAGTACAAGTCGTCACCACCATATCTACAATCTACAATCTACAAGACGTCGATGAATGTTTTAGATGACTTTTCGGTCGGGGATATTACGGCTAGGAAACCGTTCAATGTACAATCGCATAGTTAGTAATGAATTGCTATCAGCAAGTACATACATGAAATGCATGTTAGTCATCTCGGTGTTCGTACACACGGTAGAGGACTTCACTAACTATTAAAGACACGTCAATTCAAAGACACATTACAAAGTCATTTACTGCAGGTTATGCGCAGTCGCGCTGGTTGTAAAAAATGCATTCAATACTGTGCCTTGGCGGAAAATCGTGGATGCACTTAGACGGAAAAGGGTCTCTGCCTATCTTATTTATTTAATCAAAAGCTATTTTACGCACAGGATCCTAAAAATAGATGACAAAATAAGACCGGTGTCCTGCGGTGTTCCCCAGGGGTCGGTTCTCGGGCCGCTGTTGTGGAACATCCTATACGATGGCGTCTTGGACCTGGTAAAAACGAACGACCTGAGAGGCTGTAGACTGATCGCTTTTGCCGACGACCTAATTGTGGTGTCAGTTGATACAAATGAGAAGGCTGTAGTAGCGAGGGCCGAATCTGCAATAAAAGCCATACATAGATGGAGATAAACGAACTACAAATAGCTCCAGAAAAGTCTGAGGTCATTGCGCTAACGGGCCGCAAGAGGATTGAACCCATGTCTGTCAACATAATATGTAGGCTGGTTCCCGCGATACCGACAATGAAATACCTCGGCGTCCATATCGACCAGCGGCTTTCCTGGAGCAGGCACGTCCAAAATGTAGCAGTGAAAGCCGAACGTGCAGGTACAGCACTTCGAAAGTTGATGCCCAGAATAAATGGCCCAAATATGCACGCAAAAAGGCTACTAAATGAGGTCGTTAATTCCATCCTCCTTTACGCTGTACCGGCCTGGGTGGAGTCGCTACATGCAGCCACAAACAAAAACAGACTAATAAAAACACAACGCAGCATGTTAATAAGCATATGCTGCGCTTACCGCACGGTGTCAAATGTGGCGCAACAAGTCATAACGGCAGTCCTGCCGATTGACCTAATGGCTGAGGAACGGGCCAGCAACCAAGGCACAAATACAGAAGGGAGGGCTCGACACAGAAGTGCACTCATGAGCAGATGGCAGAAACGGTGGAACGACGCCAAGGAAGGGAACTGGACCAGAACTCTCATCCCAGAAATTGAGCCATGGCTGAAGCGCACTCATGGCGAGGTTAACTACCACTTAACACAAGTCCTGAGCGGACACGGAAGCTTTGGCTCATATGTTAAAAGGATTGGAGAGGCTGAAAGTGACAGCTTCAGATACTGCCAAAGGACAGACTCAGCTGAACATTTCGAATGCCCGCAATGGGCTGAAATCAGAACTACAACAGAGCGGGCGGTGGGAGAGCCTATCAACTCCTCTAATATGGTCCAGCTATTGATTAAAGGGGAGGACAACTGGAAAGTAGTAGCAACGATGTGTGCCACGATACTTCGAACAAAAGACGAAGATATAAGAAAGGTCAGGCTGCTGTCCAGGAACGGCCAGCCTTAATGGAAAGGATCACCACTTTGAAGTAATGCTAACGCGGTCCCGAAGTGGAGTACCGATCCCGGGGGGGAGGTGGTTTTAGTGGTTATACTATCTCTGGAAGAGAAGGAGTCCCACAGTACCCAGGTAGTGGGTGCCTATAAAAAGCTTCCCCTTCCTCCTAAAAAAAAAATAATAATAATAAAAAAAGGTTATGCTCAGTACCCCGTTAGCAGACCTGCTTCAGTTGCTATAACTTATTCCTAGATAGTAGCAAGACTTCAGCTGTTGGGATGTTAGATATGGAAATCAACATTCGTTTGATGTGTTGTTGGCCACTGTGTTGTTGTCGGGTCCATTGCAATTGGGGACTCTTGTCGGTCCACTCTGTTATTACTTTACGGGCAATGACCGTGAATTAGGTTTTGGTGTTGTAGAATCCCTTGCAATCGGGAACGCCACAGCAGCACCCCCTTTGCAAGTGCGTTCGCTTTTTCTTTTGCCACCAGACCTATGTGACTTGGCACTCACGCAACCCCAACTAGGTTCTGAAAGTACTCCTAAGATGCTCTAGATTTTATCCTATTAATTTGTAAGAGCGTTTATCGCAACCTGAATGTCCGTGAAAATATAGAGGTTTCAACTTTTGTAGTTAATTCTTATATTTTGCGACACATCTCTCGATTCCGAGAATTTCCGCCTTAAACACTGTGGTATGCTTTTCTAGTGGCTCAGTTGTGCTGTAGCTAGGAGACAGTCCACAGACTTCAGCGCAAATGGTACTGTCCTTCTTGGAGCTCTTTGTCTACCAGCATAGGTCTCTATGACTTTTCTTGTTTTCTTTTCTTGGGCGGGTAAGGAGTAACGGCAAGAACCACCAAGCAAGAGCGACCCTAATGTCAACCTTTTCTGCACGCGGTACCCGTTGCTAGATAACTAATTGTTAAAATATAATCGCATATTCCTCCTGTACCACCTGTATATATAAATATATAGTCCACCTGTATATATATATACATATTAGATTGTGTGTCAAATTTAAGTCTGTGGTTGACAGATATAGAACGACCATTTAACAAGTTATAGAACTCTATTGCTCCTTAAATAATGAAATTAATATTCTACCGAAATTGTTCCGCGATTCAGTTGGATAAAAATTTGCATAACCTCAAAAAAGTCTGCAACCACGCCGCGTAAAAATTCTATTTTTTAGCTCAATATAATTAAATCATGACTTCACAAATATCTATTGGTACAATTGAGAAGCTAGTAGACAGGGAGAATTATCCTACCTGGAAATTTGCAGTCAAAAATAACTTGGAGCATGAGGATTTATGGGACACAATCGAACCCAATGCAGATTTTGTACAAGACAGCAGTCAAAAGTGGTCAAAGTTAGAGAAGATATTTGATGACTCCGGGCTCAGTAGAAGAGTAGGTTTACTACGTGATCTGATTTCAACCACTTTGGATAACAGCTCTAGTGTTGAGGATTACGTTAACAAAGTAATGACAACAGCTCATAAGCTTAGAAATATTAATTTTGTAGTAGGAGACGAGTGGCTTGGTCCTTTGCTGCTCGCTGGCCTCCCGGATGTCTAAAAACCGATGATTAAGCCTATTGAAAGCTCAGGTGTGTCAATTACTGCTGATTTCGTAAAAACAAAGTTGCTACAGGATGTAAACGTGACAGATTCTTCAGCCTACTATATTAAGTCTAATAAATCCCAAAATATTTCAAAGTCTCCTAAAGATTCACCCGATTACAACCAGAAAGAAGGCCCACGTTGTTACAATTGTAACAAATACATCATTTCAGTAAAAACTGCTATTTCCAGAAGAAAAAGAAAACACAACCTGATAATATCACAAAAAACAATGGATATTATGCCGCTTTTTCTGTTACACAAATATTGGACAAAACCAGATGGTACATTGACTCTGGAGCATCACAGCATATGTGTAGAGAGAGAAAATGGATGTACGATGTTTCTCCCACAACAGTAAATAATATAAAGGTGGCAGACAACTAGACTGTAGCAGTAGAAGGATGTGGTAAAGTGAATTTGCAAATAAGAGACCCTGAAGGCATACCTCAGACTATTCAAGTAAGAAATGTGCTGTATGTACCTTCTTTGACAATTAATTTACTTTCTGTAAGTCAGATGACAAAAAATGAGGGTGTAGTTGATTTTGAGAAAGACTACTCTAAAATTTATCAAAATAAGAAATTAATTTTGACCGATTTGCAATATAACAATATGTATTTATTGAAAGATTTTTCTAAAACATCAGCATTGTTGTCAACAGTCGATGAGAATGATATAAATTTGTGGCATCAGAGGATGGGCCACCTCAACTTCCCAGACTTACAGAAAATAGAGAGCAGTGCACAGGGGGTAGAATTATCTTTAAAAGATTTTCAAACCTGCACAACATGTATGGAAGGTAAGATGAATAGACTACCTTTTAAAAATATTGGTACTAGAGCCTGTGAACCTCTCCAATTAATTCACACTGATCTATATGGTCCGATGGAGACTAGCTCTGTAGGAGGTACCAAATAGTATGTTAGTTTTATAGATGATTATAGCATAGAATTTATGTCTACTTTATGAAAAATAAATCTGATACTTTACAAAAGTTTCAAAAATTTAGTAGATGAGACTGAAAAAAGAATGAAAGTACTTAGATCAGACAACGGAAAAGAATACATAAAGAATTTAAATTATTTTTAGAAAAATTTGGCATACAACATCAACCAACTAACCCGTACACCCCAGAGCAGAATGGGTTAGCGGAGCGAATGAATCGCACACTTGTAGAAAGTGCTAAATGTTTAATTCTGAATTCCAGTTTGGCAATACCGTTTTGGGCTGAAGCTGCATCTAGCTGCTTGCATAATTAACCGGTCACCAACCAATGCCCTGCACTACAGGTCGCCATATGAAAAGTGGTCGGGTAAGAAACCAAATATTAAGAATATAAGAATTTTCGGTTGTGATGCAATGGTTCATGTGCCCAAAGATAAGAGGCAAAAGTGGCACTCTGAAAGCACTCTGTCACTCTGAAGCAGTCAGAATGTTATTTGTCAGGTATTGTGAGTTCACAAAAGGGTACATATTTTATGATAGAAATAAGAAACAAATATACAAAAGTAGAGATGCAAAATTTCTCGAGCATACAATTAAAAATAATAGCGTCATTGTGCCACTATCTGAATTGCAGGAAAATACATCTGAAGAATTGTCTCAAACAGATTATAGTCGCATAGAGTCTTCAATTGACACACCCGAGACTCCGAGATCAGAGAACATGACTTTAAATGGGAATAAGCAAAAAGAGGAATCATCTGATGGCGATGGTAGTTACCACACTGATCGTGCTGTAGATGAGTACATACCAGATAGAAGGATAAGTGATATATCATCTAGTAAAATAAAGCCGAGACCGAGGAATAATAAACAAAATACCTACATGTGTAAATGCTTGAATGAGTCAAAACAAGCAATAGCTTTATTGGTTAAAGAGCCAGACACTATGAAAGCAGCTTTCTCAGGCCCGAATGCAAAAGAGTGGAAAAATGGCAAGAATATTGAATATGAGTCGCTCTTGAAAAACAATACATGGACATTAGTTACTCTACCAGAAGGAAAGAGAGCCATTCCGTGTAAATGGGTCTACAAGACGAAAACTAATGCTGATGGTGAAGTTGTACGATATAAAGCAAGACTGGTCATTAAAGGATTTATCCAGAAGAAGGGTATCGAGTAAAATGAGATATTTGCTCCGGTAGTTCGTCATACTTCAATTAGGTACCTATTAGCATTGACTGTCAAGTACAATTTATTCATCGAACAAATGGATGCAGTTACCGCTTTCCTACAAGGCCACATTGACACAGAAATCTACATGCGTCAACTACCGTCTTATGAATATGGAGAAGAAGTTTGTACGTTAAATAAATCCATTTATGGTCTGAACCAGGCGAGCAGACAGTGGAATCTTAAACTTACATCTGTGTTAAAGGAATTGGGACTGAAAAGTACATCTGTGGATCCATGTATTACCACAAAACTTAAGTGGGAATTATTTATACTCATATATGTTGATGACCTGTTATTATTTTATAATAACGAAGAAATAGGAAAAGAAATTAAACAACAATTGAAATATATATTTGATATGAAAGAACTAGGCTACGTACATCGTTTTCTTGGATGGAGGATTGAACAAAACAAAACAAGAAATCAAATTAGCATTGATCAGAGAGTCTATAAAAAATTCTAGAAAGATTTAAAATGAGTAATTGTAATCCAGTTCATAAGCCATGTGATTCCAATGTTAAATTAATTAGTACAGAAAATAAAAAGAATATACTAACAGACATACCATATCAAGAGGCCATTGGAAGCTTATTATATTTATCCCAAGGAACAAGGCCGGACATATGTTTCATAGTCAATAATCTAAGTAGCTTCAATAACAAACCAGAACAGCAACACTGGCTGGCACTTAAGAGAGTACTACGTTCCAAAAAAGGAACTAAGGTTTATAAATTGATATTTAGCCAACACAAAGAAGATAAAAGGGTATTTGGCTACTGTGATTCTGATTGGGCTTCAGATATTAAGAGTCGAAGGTCTTGTTCTGGCTACACTTTTATGTTACAGGGTGCAGCAGTTTCATGGTGTTCAAAACGACAGAGCACTGTTGCCTTGTCAACTATGGAGGCAGAGTATATGTCACTTGCAACTGCTACACAAGAAGAAATATGGCTTAGACACTTGGAGTCCGAATTGCACTGTGATACAGGAACTTCACCCACTATTATAAACTGTGATAATCAGAGTGCAATTAAATTTGCAGGTACAGAATCCTACTGTGCCCGCAGCAAGAATATTGATATCAGATATCATTTTCTTCGAGAGAAGTTTGCCACAAATGAGATAGAAATTAAATATATTGGTACTAAGAGTAAGGTGGATGACATCCTGACCAAATCCACTTCGCAGATGGAGATTAAAAAATGTTCAAGAGCCATGGGTTTTCGCTTAAAGGGAGGATGTTAAAATATAATCGCAAATTCCTCCTGTACCACCTGTATATATAAATATATAGTCCACCTGTATATATACATATTAGATTGTGTGTCAAATATATTGAGTCTGTTGTTGACAGATATAAAACGATGGTTTCATTTTATTCTTCCTAAATCAAAAACTATTAATATTAGGACCATTTAACACTAACGAAGCTCTGGCGACCGAGTCATGGCGGAATAACTATTCAAATTAAGAATTAAGGAATTGTAATTCAACCTTGGTGTGATGAGAGCGTTGCAGGCGGGAGTAAATGCTCCTGCTGGGGCCACCCTTGCTGGTAAGGTTAACGGTGAGGAAAGAAGCTAAGTTAACCCACAACGGCAGCGTCTGACCCAGAGTGGGTGGCTGCAAACAGCGTCTGTATCCATAATGTTCGGCTGAAATACTACCTGGGAAGTGGACTCACCAACACGCTCAGCAAGCGCGGCGTTTTTAACTGCCATCACCCCCGGAATTAAATGTCAATTTTAAATACAATAATACCCCAGGTGGGTAGAGATGCAAATCCGGAATCCCACACTGAAAATTCAGTCGTTTGCCCCACGCAGTCGGGGGAGGCAAGAAATTGAGAATAACAAAACAGACAAAGATGACGGAACTATTCTTTGCAACATACAATATTCGAACAGTGAGATTAAAGAAGATCTGGAGAAATTATAGGAAGAACTTGTCCAGATAAAATGGGACTTCTTTGGAATAAGCTAAACACGAATACCAGGCAAAAAAATTACAAAATTAAGATCAGGGCACGTACTCTATCAAAGAAATTCTGATACAAACTCTCACCTGGGCGGAGTCTCATTTCTCGTCAACAAAAATCCAACATACCCACCAATATATGCGCCAACTAGTTCATCGGACGATGAAAGCATAGAGCAATTATTATGAATTATATGCAACTTTTTCTGTATGGGCACGAATGGGCAAATGGACATGAATAAAACAAACATCAAAAACGAAATAGACTACATCATTTCGCACATAAAACAAATAATCAAAAATGTTTAAGGACAACCCTGAAACTCGATACCAAAGTGAAAAGGTTAAATTGACTACATCTCACAGCAACAGGAAAAATATAAGGAAGAACTGGATAAGAAACTAATAAACACAGATCTGAACTACCTTGAGCTTGATATTTCCTTCTTATAGTGCATCTCCTATCGCAGGTTTGCTATCATCACAGCAATCCGGAACTTGTTGAGTGCGGCTCTGAGTGCCAGCTGAGCATTGCTTCAATTAAACCAATCCTTTAAGTTCTTCAGCCAGGATACACGGCGCCTGCCAATGTTCCGCTTTCCAATAATCTTTCCCTGGACTATCAGTTTACAGATTTAAATTTTGCAATATTTTTCTTTACATATAATAATAATTGTAGTATATATTCAGATGTTAGTGTCAATATATTTAACTCAATAAAATAATCCCTACAACTGGTGTGTTTATTGATACCCACAATAATTCTTATAGCTCTTTTTTGTACTTTAAAAATTCTGTTGTGATTTTGTTCACCCGTTTGTTCTATCCAAGTTCCTAGATATTTATATGTCGACACATTCTCTATCGTGGTGTTTGCCACCGTTAGGTTCACAAGGTTCAGATTCTGCGGGAACTTTGTAACTATTCCGTACCGCATTCGTTACATCGCTCATCTAATTTTTACAACAGGTGTTGTGTGTCTTCAAGATTGCTCGTTAACAAAACGGTATCATCAGCATACCTCAAATTATTAATCACTTCTCCATTTATAACTATTCCCATAGACTCATCTTCTACGGTTTCCCTAAAAATAGCTTCGCTATATAGATTAAAGAGAAGCGGGGATAGGATGCAACCTTGTCTCACACCACGACGAATCTCCATTTCTTCTGCTGGTTGATTTTGTACCATTGTATTAGCTTTTTGACCACAATATAGGTTACTGATTATTCTAACATCGTCCGAGTCAATGTTTTTGCTGACGAGTAGCTGATGAAATTTGTCATATTTCAGTTTTTCAAGTGCTTTTTCAAAATCGGTGTAACATGCATACACCTCTTGGTTTATATCAAGATAGTGCTGGAAAAGAACGCTAATCCCGAAAAGCGCCTCTCGTGTTCCAGGTCCTTCGCGGAATCCAAACTGTGTGTTGCTTATTTCTTCCTCGAGTCTTCTGTAAATTCTTTTGTGAACGATTTTTAAGAACAACATCAAGGTGTAGAACATAGGTGCGATGGTTCGATAATCCGAGAATTGTCTTGGATTTTTTGTTTTTTGGATATGAGCACATATGTGGATGATAACCAGGGTCGGCGTTATATTTTGCGGGGCCCTGTGCAAAATAATGAAGCGGGGCCCGGGGCCCTGCGCATAAATATTGAAACGGGGCCTTGTTTTTGTCAAAATCCATAATTTTTGAGTTACAGCAAAATTTAAAAACGTTTATGAAAGCATTATAGCTGCTTATTGCAGATATTCAAATTATATTTCGCTAGCTCTTTCCGTTCACTATCGCCTGCAAGAATTGAAGAAATTTTTAAGAAATTTTGGCGCCCGAGTAGAGATCTCGGAAAGTCGTGAATTTCCCGCGGACAATCTGTGTAGTGTATCAACAGGAAAATAACCTTTTGAAAACGATGCCGCAATCCGTTTTTGATTATCTGCAACCGCTTTCGAGACATCTACTTAGCAAATCGATAATCGGGTAAATTTCAGTTTAAAATTTCTCGACAAAGTATTGAATCTTTCCGGACAATTTACACATCGACTTGTTCGTCTTGTCGTGTAGTTTTTGTTGCCCTCTCGTGTTGCAAAAATAATTTTTTATTACTCATGCGAGGGGACGTAACTTACAAGTTTGGATGGCCCCTGGCATTAAAAAAAAAAGAATCATGAATCATATATCATGAATCATATAGTATCAATAGAATCAATGAAAAATTTGCTCCTTCAATTGCCTTCGTCATAAGAACTCTCATCAGTCTCCGGTATCACCATAGAATTTACACTCATTTTAAAATGATCGTTTTCTTTAAATTTAATTTTGTAATGAAACAAAATATCTGTCACTTCACTCACTTTTTTAATATTGAGATCTTGATTGCGTTTATTTTATTTATTTAATTGTTTTTTTTTTAATGTAACTTAGCGATATTGAATATTTGCGTGCGTTACCCAAGTTATGTGGTAATACAACCAAAAGAGGCATTTTGTCTTGCAATAAAAACGTGCGCCAAGATAATGCTTTTAACGTATGAGTAATAAAAAAATTAAAATAAACTAATTAGCGAATAGTAACATTTAAATGAGATTTAACCTACGTCGTTTATTAAAGTTTTCATAACATCGTCTTAAATCATCGTCATCAATACATCTTAAATCATTATGCAATCTATGCGTTTCATGATTTACTAGCTTTCGCCGAGACTGTTCAATTGTATTGTTCATCTTTAAATTGCATAACATTTGTGTCCAAGAATATCTATTTAATATGTACGGTGGATTGTTCATGAGATTTTAATCGATCACTTAAGGGTCGCTAATCGGAAAACCCCTTATCCGATAAAAAAATATATGCTTGTCTCCATTTGTGATTATTCTCACATAATCTGTAACGGAAAAACATCTCTTATTAGAATCCTTTGGGAAATCATATGTAGTTGAAGTTGAACCACATTGAGTAATTATTGTTCTCGTAGGGTGGTTTAACATTGTTGGCCACGTGGCTAGGTCATCACTGGTAAATAATTCATCTATTTCTTTCTTCTTTTGTGATTCACTTTCATGTTTTGAGATGATGTATCAGGTTCTTCGTGTTCTCTAATTATATCATCAAATACTTCTTTGTTGTGTTGTTGTGGAATTCTCGTTATCAACATCAACAGCATTTCTCGCGGAAATAGGTGAAATAATTGAAGATTTCTTTATAAATTTATTTAAAGAATCTTTTCGATGTTCTTTTGCCGCTTCTTTATCACGTTTTCTTTTACGTTTTTTCACATCCACTAATATATTTTCTTCCGCAGTCTCTTTAACGGCTAGACATCCGGGCGTTATATTGCGAGTGGATTAAAAAATAATTTAGTTAGACTTGTAATAACAGTTTTAGTTACGAGTAGTAGTCTACGTTCGGCGTATTCAAAGTAGCAACTCAATTAAGCGGCTAAATGTGTCCGTCGCAGCAGTCTGCTGCGCAAGCGACTGCGCACGCAAATGGATTCCGATCCCAGACCTACAGACAAAATATCAACTCACCTCTCTGAACGTGCGGGGGAACCCTGCCAAGCGCGGGGCCCTATGCCGTCGCACAGTTCGCCCACCCTTCACACCGGCCCTGATGATAACCATTGCTTAGGAATTTCTCCCTTATCATAAATGCGGTTAAAAAGGTGTAGCAGAATAGCAATCACATCATTATCAAAGAATTTGATAAGCTCTATGGATATTTGATCAAGACCAGCAGCTTTACCGGGTTATATACTAAATCTGATCTTAATATTTTGAAGTGCATATTATTTGATTCTAAAACCGGATTTTGAGGTCTTTTATCATCGAAGAGTTCCGACAGATATGCTTTCCACCTTTTAAGTTTGTCCTCCACGTCAGTTATTATACGTCCATTTGTATCCTTGATAATATTATTAGCTGCCTTGACACTGTTGCATCCAGCTATTTCCTTTATCTTTTTATGCATATGAAAGCCATAAAATTTCTTTGCTAGTACTTCTATTTCCTCGCATTGAGCCACTAGGTATTCTTCCTTTGCTCCCTTAATGTTTCTCTGTATTATCCTATGTAGTGTTCTGTATTCATCTTTTCTGCCTTTACTCTTTCTCCTTTCCTCCATAAGATCTAGAATTCCTGATGCTATCCAGGGCTTCTTCTTTCTTATTTTGCTTGTTAAATGTTTTTTAGCTTATGTTCTAACCCTGTTTGTATTTGTTTCCACCTTTCATCCACACTGACTTCACTCGATATGTTAATGTCCCTTATACAGTCGTTGGTCTCTTTCTAATCTGTGTCATAGATTTCAGAATTCTTAAGGAGTATTGGGTCTATATAGTTGTGGTCGGAGTTAATGTCATCCCCTGCGTATGTTTTTACAGCTTTGACTAAATTATTATAGCGGTGGTTAATGAGGATGTAGTCTATTTGGTTTCTAAATGTATTTCCAGAGTTTTACGTAGGGGACTTCCAGGTGTACAATCTATGATCTAGTAGTTAGAAGAAGGTACTTGTTATCATGAGATCTCTAGCTTGACACAACTTTATCAGTCGACCCCCTATTATTCCTTTCTCCCAGGCCAAAACTTCCCGTGTATCCTTTAACCTTGACTTTGTCTACTTTGGCGTTGAAACTTCTGTGATATTATTACTCTTTATGCTTCTATCATCATCATCATCAATCAGTCTTTTTGCATCCACTGCTCGATATAGGCCTCCCCCATTTCTGCCTACTGTCCTCTATTTTAAGCGCTCTGCATCCAGTTTGTGGTTATTCTTTTGATATCGTCCGTCCATCGCGTGGGAGGTCTTTCCCTGTTTCTCTTGTCAGCTCTTGGTCTCCACTCGAGCTTTTTGTCCATCGCCCATCTGCCATGCGGGCTACATGTCCAGCCCAGCTCCACTTGAGCATAGCCACCTGCTATATAACATCCGTGATTCCTGTTCTCGCCTGTAAGTCCTCATTTCTAACGTGGTCACGAAATGACACACCGAGCATCGATGTTTCCATCTTGCGTTGTGTTATTCTAAGCTTCTTAGCAGATGTGACTGTCGGAGTTAAAGTTTTGGTGCCGTAGGTCTTAACCGGCAGAATGCACTGATTAAAAACCCTTTGTTTTAAACAAATCGGGAGATTACTCTTAAACACATCCCCAAGTCTGCCATATGCAGCCCAGGAGAGCATAATTCTTCTTTATAATTCGCATGTTTGGTTGTCTCTGGAGATTCTTATTTCATGACCAAGATACGTGTGCCTATCCACTAACTCCACCTCACAGTCACCAAGATCAATATTTCCACTAGGAACCAGATTCGTCATAAATTTCGTTTTTGATATATTAATTTTTAGCCCGAACCCGAGCACACACTTCCTGGAGATCTTCCAGCATTTTTTTGATATAATTTAGGTTGTCAGACAACAAGGCTATATCATCCGCAAAGCGCAGATTTGTTAGGTTTGCGCTATCTATATTTCAACCCTTTCCGCTCCATTCAAGCATCCCGAAGGCGTATTCCAGAACGGTGATTTTCAGAACACTTTGGGTGACATAGTATCACCCTGTCGTACTCCTCTACCGATTCTTATGGGGTTGGTGTTTTCGTGCAGATTTACCATCATGATAGCATTTTTGTATATGTTACATATTAGTTTAGTGTAACGATAGTCGACACGACATTTTTGTAAAGAGTCTAAGACTGCACTCAACTCAACGGTGTAAAAGGCCGTGGAACCACAAAGGCAATGACAAGCGGTCTATTGTATTCGATTGATTTTTCGATCGCAGTTTTCATGGCTTGAAGATGGTCATTCGTTCCAAATCTTCTGCGAAACCCGGCCTGTTCCACTGGTTGGTAGAAATCTAATTTCGAAAAGAAATCTAAGTTTTCCAGTCGTGTAGAAATAATTCTCATGAAGAGTTTATAAAGGTGACTGAGTAAGCTTATTGGTCGATAGTTTTCCAGTTCGCCTGTATCTCCTTTCTTTTAAATCAAAGTAACGATGGCATTGCACCACCCATCTGGTATGGTGCTGTTAAAAATACAGAGATTAAAAAGTTTTGCTATTTTCTTGAGTAAACAGGTACAACGTAGCTTAACTGCATCGGCAGCTACGCATGCTTCTATAGATAGCATCAATTTTAGCATAGAATTCCTCAACTTCATCCTCCTCTTTATCCGCTGTTGGTGCATATGCCTGTATTATGTTCATATGTCCTGTATGTGTTTTAAGTTGAAGCATTATGACTCTATCTGAGTAATTTATAAAATTTAGAACCGACCCTGCGAAATTTTTTTTTTAAATCACTCCAACTCCATACAAATGCTTCGGGTCACTATTTCGAGAATAATAGAATGTGCCGTTACTTGTTGCACAGCTGCCACTTCCTGGCCATCTCACATCGCTAACTCCCAAAATACCCACATTTAGTCTCAACATTTCCTTAACAATGTTGTCCAGTTTACCCGATACACTTCTTGCATTCCACGTTCCGATCTTCATACTGTTTGTTGATGCTTTCATAAACTTGTTCACCACTTTCCCCCCCGGAGATCCGATTGGGGAACTATTAACTCCGGAATATTTAGTTTTGAACACTGTCATGGTTGCTGTGAATGATTGTACTAAGGATACTCTTACAGTCTTTTCCAGTGGTTTCTTTGGCAGGGGTTTCCCCTTGCCTTCTTCATACACATGCCGTTGATCATTTTACTTTGATTTATCCGCCTTTAGGTATGATTTCTGATCCCTAGGACAAGTGAGTGCCCTACTCTTACCGCCTCATCAACCTGCTGGCCAGCAAGAGGGGTCTGCTTATACCGGCAGATACTCGACCGACAGAGCTTCGTAAGTTGGCCAGCAGGGTGCTCCACGAGCAGGTGATGTTGTGTTTTCAGTTTTGTTTGCTTACTAAGCCCCTTATATCCCAAATAGCTTGATATACTCTCTGATAAAATCACAAATGATGTATAAACCGCAACCAAAAAGGTTTTCACAAGAGGCCTATAAGGCCGCAGTGTTTTTAGAAATGAAAATTCCTGAACCCACATTGGGAAGATAAAAAAAAACTTATCATGTTAAATCTGCTCTCGTCTATGGGTGTAGTCTGATTTAGTTCACACTATTCTAGATCTAATTGTGGTTACTCTGGTAATTACTTCTAAATTTTGTCAATAGTCCGGGAGGTAGCGTTGCATTTTAGGTAGAGTTTTTACGCCAATCGATTCCCATCTTTTTCAATAGATCTCGAATGACTAATAAGTGAACCAGGCGTCAGCTGACGCACCCGCGGTGGGTATGGATGTGGAAGGTTTCGAAAGTGGTAAAAAAAATCAAAATTTAAGTAATAGTACGCCGGCTGAAACTTTTTCATAAATAGTTGACATAATACTGAGCTGAAAAAAAAATCGTCAGCTGCATGGTGGACGGGGGATTATGCGTCAGCTGGTCGCATGAACTTGTAAAAAAAACAATTAAATAAAGTTATAGTACGCCGGATGAAATTTAACTAGATGATTGTTTAGATAATTAAAAGTACGAAAACAACAATCAGCTGCGTGGGTAGCGGTGGAAAACCCGTCAGCTGACGTAGTAAAGATTAAAAATATTAGAGCAATGCACAGTATCTTTCAGGATCCAGCTGACAGAACTCCTCTGTCCACATCTAGCTGACTGGTAGTTTTGGCAAACGTAGCTATTAAACTATCATATAGTTGAATTTCAACCGGCATAGTGACAACTGAATGATAATCTCGAGAAGTATATAACGTGTAAAACAATATCGTATGAAAATATTTTATATTTTTTTCTTGTTTTATTTTATTTATTTGAACAAAATGTATAATATGAAATAATGTAGTGTAAAATGAAAATGACATAAACTAATATAATAAAAAAAGAAATGGAAATATAGAAAATTATAACTTTGCAGAAATTATTCGTTATCAGTAGTATCGCTATCGTAATCGTTATCTAATGATTTCTCAACAGAACTGTCCTCTAGTAGATTGTTCTCTTCATCTTCTTCGATTTCTTGAGCTCGATCCTCTTCACCATCATCTGTAAATATACATGAAAATTAGGCTACCAAAAATATATACACTCACATCGGTCATCATCTGTAAGTTACATATCGGCCATATTGCTGCTATCCGTTATACTAGTGACTGATGGAGGTACTTGATCTCCCTCGAACCATTTGAAGACATATCTCTTCTTTTTCTTCCCATCCCCAGTCAGTGGGAGATAATTGTGAAGGGTCTTGAAGGTGAGCATGGCTCCAAAGGTGTGCTATATACGACGTGCGCAGTAAATGCTGGCGTAGCTCGGATTGACATGGTGGGAAGATTGCCTCATCGATCCGGTTTTCCACTTAAGCATATCGTTCTTCTCATTAGTTTGATAATTTTTAATGAACGTAGCAACTCGTCTAGCGTTGACATTGTTTATCCCTTTAAATCCGTACAGAAGACAAATAAATTCTTCAAGCGTTATGAAGACCTCGTCTAATGTACAATATGGCATGTTCGCAATATTACCCAATGCTTGCATATATGCCGCAGATTTTCTCAACAATTGTAAAGGCTTCTTTTTTCCCTTTCCTGTAAAGTGCAGGATTGAAATCACAGCCTGTGAGGGCGTGGAACCCTGGCAATGCAGTACATAAATTGTTTCCCAATTTTGTATGTAATTTCATAATATCAACGAATCTTTGCGAATTCCCGGAACCAATGTGCATTGTAATTTTCAAAACATTTTGAATAGTATTCATATTGCCGAGCATTATAATACAAATATCCGTGTCTGAGCATTTTATGGTAACGTGAGCATCGAAATCTAACTTGCAAACGTGGAATACATTTTTTGTATCAGCTTCTTAGTGGGCTGGACAAGATAAATTATAATCGACGGTTCTTATAACTTCATTACTTTGTACTTCATATTTATAACAAAACTCGTTGTTCACATAGATCGTTTTGGAGCCTATGTAGCTAGCCATATAATTATTTTTGCAGTCGTCGCAAAGAAATTCCACTAAGGCAGCTTTGAAATAAATGTTCTTCAATACGTTAGAAAAATTAGTTGGGCGTACTTGATCAGGGCTATTTATATGATATTGTTGACCTCTCACCCTGCCTCTTAACAAATGCTCGTTACCTTTAATCGATGGCGAAAAGTAACGATCGAATGTGATTATAATAATGCGCGCATTGTTTTTATTGAACATTTGAATCAGCTTTTTCGAAATATTCCCAAATGTAGAAGGAACGTCTTTCAATGCCTGGAGCATGAAAAAAACATCATAAATTAGTACGTCACATCTTTGTGGTGTATTGCTATCAGTTTCTTTTTCTAGAATTTTTAGTAAAAGTGATTTTTCAGTTTCACAAATGACCCCATCCGCGTGACACATAGCTAAGGGAACTTTCGTTAGTGGATACGACAAAACTTTATCAATATTTAGTGTTTGCTTCAGAGAAATTAATAACAACTGTGCAAATAGGTCGCGTTGCATGCGAACTTCTACCAGTTTTCCAGAAATAGCAACCTTTTTTTTTGGTACTGCATCCACAAAAGTCAAAATTTTATTTCTTTTTATCGCCTTTTCAAATCTTTCTGCATCTTTAGAACATTCCTTAATAAATTGTCCACGGAGCTCATTTCCGCGGTTCTCTACATTAAACAAAAATTGTTCAATGTTCGCTTGTACTGCTTGACCTGTTGAAATATTATACAACAAACTTTTCTCTAAACCATTTGAAAAGGGATTGATGTTCTGTTTGATATTATTAATAACATTTTCGAGCTGCAACGAATTTATTTTTATTCTACTCTTCTGAAGGTCATCTGTAATGTCCTGAGACTTTTTCAATCCTGTTTGCTCCATGATGTGACTAATAATAGATGAGCGAATGCTACGGCTTTTACACCAACGTTGAGGAGCCGAAATTAAATTCGTAGTATGCATTATTCCCGTCAATTTATTTGCAGCATCTGCATTTATGGTTTGTTTAAGCGTTAGATCAATAGGCTGTCTCGAAAATGGTTTGTCAGTTCTCTTAACTCCAAACGACCCCCTTCCGAGTTGCAACTGTAACCCTGGGTGAGATTCGTGCACTTTCATCAATTTATCATGATATATCTCGGTATAACGTGAATAATTTTGTTGATTAAAAGTGAAGAAGAGATTTGCCATTTTAGGTAAAACAAATCGAAATAGATCAAGGTTTGCTGTTCGGATACTTCTGTATAACATTAAATAATACTCAATCAAATTAACATAAATGATATAAAATTGCGGAGTTTTGCCATACTCGCCATTGAGTGTATGTTGTTTATACTCTTCATACTTTTCAAAAAAATTAATCAATTCTTTTTGCGCAACTGTTGGATTCACTGATTTTTCTTTCATGAAATCTGATAAATATTTCTTTATTTCATCAGCCATTTCGATTTTTTGATCATTCATGAATTTTTCAAAATGAAGGGTTTGAAGAGCTAAAGATAAAAGAGTGTGTAACCGTTTGCACCTGTTAAAGTGTTTACCTGTTATAAAACTTTTTATAGAGCCGCTCGCAAGAATTTCACTGTTTAACATTACATTATATTTATATAATTTTCCTACTGCTTTAAAATATGCCATCATAATGTGAAATGATCCAAAATGAATAAATAAGTTATGAAATCGTGGTTTTTACATACTTTCAATCTGCAATGCGACTTTGGCGATAGCTAAATAGTAAGTAACTTCCATATAATTTTCATTGCATTTGGAAGCTACTTGTTGGCTCTGTTTCATTGTTTCTATAACAACTGCTGTATTCGTTGGAGAAGAATTTATTGTCGTTAAATATGAAATTTTTTGTTTGCAACTGGTATCATGATAAATCATGCTATTGTATCCAACCCATTATGGAGTATTTGGCAATTTAAAGAAATGAGAGAGTACCGAAGCGAGATCAAGATGTTTCAACGATCGAAGATTTTCAGGAATATATAATTTTGGCTTTTTGTTGTACCGTTCCAATTCAAACGTTAAAGCATCAAAACTGCGCCGTTACCTTTTCGAATTTTCAATACTTCCAGCATTTAGGGCAACAGATTCTAAATCTACGATATTCTCAGCGATATTTCCGAAATCATGAAGGAGATCGTTTGTGGAATCATACTGAGCAGAATCAACAATGTTCTGAAATACAATGCCAACAGTGTCATGCAATGTGTCTTTGCCTGTTGGAGTATCTACAAACCGATCGAAATTAGTGTAAGCTAATGCTGTGCATAAACTTTTTGAGCGAATGATATCATCTGGACAAACTTCTGATCGAAGAGTAGAAGAAAATGTCGCTGCAGTTTATAATTCTTCTTAAACAGTGTAGCCACAGCAATGCCCGAACTTATTTATGATGTTAATAATTTTTTTACTGTTTGTTAAACTTTTCAATGCCAGACCAAGATTAATAAGTTTCGAAGGTTTCATTTGCCCGTTCGATACAGCATAAATTAAATCGTCGGAAAATGATTTAGCCAATACGTTTGAATTACGCTTCCGCCGAAAAGTGGAACAGATCAACTTCGAATAGAAATCAAGTAATATTTTTGGACTTTCGCATTCTCCTGTTATTAAGTCCTTTGTTGTTAATTTGTCTGGTAGTGAATTACGCTTCATGTTGCGGACTTGCGATCGCAAAATAAGAACAGCTTTGTCCAGAATGTCTTGTTTTGCCAAAGTGTCTAAATCATTTTTAACTAAAACTCCGGTGTAGGGTTTAACTACCTTTTTCTCGTTCATACACACTACGGAATTTTTTTTTGGAAATGTTTCCAGTAATCTCTTTTCCAAACTATACGGTTCGATGTCCGCAGATACATCAATATTTTCATCTTTTGCATAATCGATAAAAACTGATTTAAAAAAAGATAAAAAGAAGCATTGCTGTTTTTTTAAAACGTTTTCCAAAACGAAACGACACACTACTTCAAAGGCTGTTTTATGAATCTCTCGGGATTTGTGCCATTCTGTTTTTCGGCTCTGTGTGGCGATCTTTAACTTCAGTACATTTCGATAATTCGATCGGCAAAATTTATGATAAAAAACGATTTGAGCTTTTGAATATTGTTCGCTAATTTTATCCAATAAATCTACGTCACCTACTGCGCTCACGTTACGTTTCAGATTCATAATGCTCTTATCAGTTGTACATGTTTGTAACAGTTCCTCGCGACCTTGATATTTTTTGCGCCTCTTATTACAAAATTTGCACGTGTTCTGTACAAGCTTGAGCGTCCCCAGCACCAAATATATATTGTATCGTTGCTCCTACACCTTCAGCTTCATGTACTTCCTCGATTGTAACATTAGTCACATCATCGGATTGATCACCAATATTCGATGAAGTGTGTGAACAGCCTTGTGTTGTATTGCTGTGTGTGGCTTGATTTTCAACGGGATTCGATGAAACGTCGATGTTTGTATTTTCAGCTCCAGTGTATTTATCTGAAGGTTGAGCGTCTCTCTCCAAGCTGAAAGAAAGCATTTTATTGTTTCATATGAAATGATCTTGATGTTTGTATCGTTGAAATGTAGCGAAATTTTGTTTGTTCCATACAAAAGCCAAAAATTTTCACGCAGAGTTTGTCTACGGAAATAAAACAATCTTTTTTTCAAGTCTTGACAGTAAAGTGTGCTCCGAAAATTGAGACGATAAAAAAGTTACAAAATAATGAATTGAAATAACTATTTACATTAGAGTGCGGAAAAGTTAAATTTACAACGCGACAATTCGTTTGGGGAACGAGCCCGACGGGCGAGTTTCCCATTAGCTGGACAATTATTATTTAAGAAACAAATAGATTTAAATTATTTACAATATTGGAAATTATTTAATTTTTTAATGTTGGAACTAACACACTTTGACATTTTTACTAATTTAAATTTATTAGGTTATGTATAATTTATTACAATGTTGTAAAGTACGGCTACTATGCGATAAAGTACCTTTACCGCATAGTAGCCGTACTTTACAACATTGTGTGTAAAAATCTAGTTTCGGCTGACGTATACATGATGTCAAAGCTAGTTTTACAATTCAGGATGACAAAAAAATATTTTTCCTTGCGTCAAACGATCCGATCTTCAATATTATTAATATTAAAGAGTATAACTCAAAATGTATCTCAATCAAAATAACTGTATATATAAAAAATAAGGAAGTATAACTTACCTTGACGCTGCAGATGTTGAAAGAGTTTGAACAGCTATCCTGCATTTTGGTGGTAAAGCGGTGAACATTTTGAATGATATTTTTAAAAATCGTACAAGTTCAACGGCACTTTAGCACTTCCTAATGATAAATTATTATTCTGACGAATCTCCAATATAGAAGTACATTTTTGTAGAGTTTTTTCAGAAAAAAGATAATAATATTTCTTTTTTTTCGCCACAAAATACACAAAATCGATGAATCTTCGACATTGTTCAATAATGATTCAATAAATATAACTCGGTATCGCAATGTGGACTGGTTCGTTGACCGGGAGTGACCGTATGTATATCTCCTTACAGGTATAAGGGATGGTTCGTTGGGTACTGTTTCTATAATCTGGTCATAAAATATCCATTGCGAAATTTTTAAATCGAAACAAACCCTATCGTAAAATAACCATTACGAGATTAACAAATCGTCCGAGAGATTGTAGAAACAAACCCCATCGTAAAATATCCATTACAAATTCTTAAAGAGATTTGGAATTTTTTATAATACATAGCTGAAAGGATCTGTTATCAACGGCTCGAAAATATATGTTTAAAAGGAACTACCGTAGTAGTAATGCTTCAATATTTTTAATCTTCATTGCGTCAGCTGACGGTTTTTCCACCGCTACCCACGCAGCTGATTGTTGTTTTCGTACTTTTAATTATCTAAACAACAAGTTCATGCGACCAGCTGATGCATAATCCCCCGTCCACCATACCGTCCGACGTACTATTACTTAATGTTTTTTTACCACTTTCACAACCTCCCACTCCCACACCCACCTGACACCTACTTGAGCAGCTGACGGTCGGTTGACTTATTAGTCATATAAGATCAACTATCGATGTGAACATGAGCCGGCTTACTATGACTTTTGTATTTGCAACGCTACCTCCCGGACTACAATTTATTGTTTTTAATAATAGGTTCAATAATGAACTTGTTATAAACATGTGGAATGAAGGTTAAATAATTTGAATTTATGTGTAATTTTTAATCTTTGAAAAGTAATCAAAATATTGTTTTTAGGTTTCAAGATTACGTCTATTTAGTCTTGTCTACCAAGTCCAGTCTGTCTAGTCGTGTCTATCTAGTCATTCCTTTCTAGTCTTGTCTGTCTAGTATTGTCAGCTCCGTCTTGTCTGTCTAGTCTTGTCTGTCTAGTCTTGTCTGTCTAGTCTTGTCTGTCTAGTCTTGTTTGTCTAGCCTTGCCTTCAAGTCTTGTACATCTAGTCTTGTCTGTCTAGTCTTGTTTGTCTACTCTTGTCTGTCCAGTCTTGTATGTCTAGTCCGGTTTATCTAGTCTTATTTTTCCAGTCTGTTCTGCCTATTTATACTTTTTATGAACTTGGTTTTGTGTTTGAAGTTAAATATTAATGCTTCATATATATATATATATATATATATATATATATATATATATATATATATATATATATATATATATATTGACGAGTTAATAGAGCTTTAATTTGATTCTAAATGCTTGTTTCTGTATTTTAAATATGTCCAAAATATTTTTACCAGCACCCTAAAGAGTATTCCAAACCGGATATGAGATTGGAAGTTCGCGTAATAAACCATTTTAAGAATGTTTGGACTTTTTGTAAATTTCTTAATGGAAATATTGTCCTATTTAAATTGTCAGACAAATGACGTTAAACAGGCGACATCAATTGAAACTTCTTAAGCAAAAATCTCGCAATTCGAGAAATAGTTTGACAATTTTTTTAAATTCTGTCGCAAATTGTATCTCCTAAAATAAAAATTTTAGATAAACTATTTTTTTTTGTAGTTTATATATTTAGACTAAGATTTAAAGAAAATAATTTAATGGCAATAAAGGCACTTTAGAATTTTGTACGGATGAGTACGAATGCAAATCACTGAAATGTCATTAAAAAAGGATTCAGTAACACAGAACTGATACGGCACTGACATGACACGGATGTGTGTCTAAGTATACACATTTCCTGAAAAAATTGAAATTTCAATAATTATTCCAATTAAATTACTTTTACTGTAATTTACTAGTCTATTGCAATTTCGCAATAACTTAAATCATTTGAAAGCAAATTTGATTTAATATAATTCCTTGCCTTAATTTAATGAAATGTATTCAAAAATTATAAGAAAAACCTTCTAAATCCCAGTCCGTACCGTTACCGATGGCATTTCGCGCTTTCCGCATTCCGTCCGCCTCTTAGACAGCAATCCAAGCCAATACTACAACACACACGCTACTAAATTGATGAGCTTGTGATTAGATTTGCAACGAGAGTTTTTCCTGTCCGCCGTCGGTTTTTCCTTTTTTTCTCTCCCATTTCAATTACCATGACACGGTTTGGATATGGCGCAACTCCACTAAACTAATATTGTTTTTAATTCGCCATCACCTTATTGCTGAATGTCTTAAGATGTCTTAAGTGCCTTCTAAATAAACAGCAGCACAATAATATATAAACACGTTGCACAAGAATTGTTAATAAAGATAATCATCCATTATTATTTCGTTATTAGTTGTTTGATTACGGTTATCTAATGATAGGTTTATTGAATCTTGGGTCGTTATCGAGGACAGTAAATCGCTGTAATTTGCCAGGGTGTTAGTTGCCAACAATAAAAGATTCAATTCGACAACAACAATTCGTCGAATTTACTTAATAGTATATCTACAGTCCAGTAGCGTAGCGAAAAGGGGGGCAGTGGAAATAGGTGTATCTGCCTCTGAGTCGTGACAAATGGTCTCCAAAACAAATAAGACTTTCCGGAAAAACTCAATTTTTATTTTGGTCGATTTCTGGGAATTATATTCTTAATTAATTCTAATACTATTTGTATTATTTTCTTATTACTAGTAAACTTCATATATTATATTACTACATGTGATTCTGGAGGATGAGAGGTAGGAAGGAGGTCTCGAAGGTTGTCGTAACCCGTGCGCTAATTAAGTTATAAATTAGCAAAAATACCTTAATCACAATAATTAGTTATAGATCAAATAAACAAGTTCGTAATTGAACAAGTTTTGTCTGTGAATCTAAGCCCAATGACATTACATAAGATGATGCTAAAAACATAAAAACCAGATAACAAGAGATAAAATCCGTCATCATCAAGCAATACAGATAAAATTCTTCTTGTATTGTAAGTTTCATTCTGTGCTATTACTAAATTGTAACTGCTGTAACTGATTCGGTAAAAAATGCAAAATTCATCGCAATTTTGGTACATTTTCGTTTCATATTTTCTCGGTTTGATATTGCGTAACTGATAACCGAAACGGTCGTGCGGATTTAAATCCAGTTGATTGCGAATTCCGGTTAATTAGGGAGAATGATAGCGTGCCGCCTCATATAAATTATTACAGCGTTCTCTATGTAAATAGGATTACCGACTAAATCAAAGCGAGTATTACACAGATTTTGCCCGAGAATGATTCGCTCACTAATAAAACAACGAACTAGTCTTGTAACATTTAGGTCTTGTCTATCTGAATTTCTCTGTCCAATCTAGTGTCTCTATTTTTGTCTCTCAAGTATAGTCGGTTTAGTCTTCCATGCACAGTTTCATCTGTATATACTTATGTGTCTAGTACAGTCTGTTTAGACGTGTCTGTCTAGTCAAATTCAAAATACTTTATTTCATTATTAAATTTGTTTGTATTCTTTCGAATACAAACATATGCCAAACGGGACTAAATGAAATTTGTCATAAAGAAAAAAGGAAACAGAAACATATTCATAAACAACATATTCATTCAATGAATTGATTTCATAAATAAAGAAAATAATTGCTTAAAATTAAACATACTTAAACGGTATATAACTTAAACGATTTTTAGGAAGAAAATTTGATTTATAAAAGTAAAACTAACAGTGTTTAATCTAAAATGGCGAAACTTACAAAAAAAACACAAATACAATATTCAATTAAATTTTTTTTTAGTTCCCCATTATTGTTCTTCTTGCTGCTGTTCTATATTCATCCATATCACATGGTTCAATTTTGTTGATAAAATTAAACAATTTGTTTTTCAAAGATTTATAATTATTTATTACTTTATACTCTTTTGGTAGAAGGTTATATAGTTTTATGATACTATATTGTGGGTTCTTCTCTCTTAAAGTTAACTGGTGTCTGGGAAAATTGTATTGGTCTTTGTTATGTCTAGTATCCTTTTCATTAAGTTTTTGTAAATCATTGAATAAATTTCTGTGTTTGAAGAAAAACATTAGGCTTTCGTATACATACGTTCCTGTGGTTGTAAATATATGGGCTTCTTTGAACTTTCCCCTGCAGGAATCTCTGTGATTTAACCTGTTTATTAATCAAATTGATTGTTTTTGGAATCTAAAAATATGTTTTATATGTCAACCACTGCCCCAGAACTGGATTCCGAATCGGAGGTGACTTTGGAAATTTGCTGCATATACCAATTTTAGGAGTTTCGGAATCTATATATGGTTTCAATAATCTCATGGCATATACCGTTTTATTTAACTTTGATGACAATTTCTTTATATGATCTGACCAATCCAAGGTACTATCTATGTCGAGTCCTAGGAATCTAACCGACTGTGGTGTTTCTAAAACGTCATTTCCTATTTTATTACGGAGAGGATAATCTATTGTGCTTCGTATAGTTTTGAACAGAATAATATGTGCTTTAGTATAGTTGACCATAAGTTTATTTCTGCCTAACCAATGTAGTAATGATGCCATTGTATTATTAGAGTTTGGGCAAATTTCCTCCACAGAGCGATTTAATAACAATCAATTCAATATCTATCTGTATTTTCGATAGATCGTTTATGTATAATGCGAATAATAATGGTCCCAAAACACTGCCTTGTGGGATTTATACATTTATTATTCTTGTATTGGAGTTTGTGTGTCCTTGAATGGTTTCTATTTTTGTGATTTGTTTCCTGTTAGTAAGGAAAGATGATATCCAGTGTAGTGCTGTTCCTAGTACTCCAAATTTTGAAGCTTTTGGAGCAATATGTTATGATCGACCAGATCATATGCTATTGACAGATCTAAGAGCATTCCAGACGGGATTAAGCGTCTCTCTAAACTTTCAATTACTTTTTTATTGAAGACGTATTGAGCGGCATCCGTATTGCTTCCTTTGATAAATCCATGCTGATTACTGTTTAAGATATTGTATTTTTCGAGGAAATTTAAAAGTCTATTAACGAGAATTCATTCGAACAGCTTAGAGAAACTTAAAATACTAATATAAAAACTAATCGGTCTGTAGTTTTAGAAATTGCTTTTATCTCCGCTTTTGTAAATCGGTATTATTGTTGACCATTCCAGCATATCCGCAAATATGCCGTAAAGTATCGAGTTATTTAAAATTGATTCTAGAGGTTGTAAAATTAAATCGCACGATTTTTTAGCACTGTCAACACCGTCTTGTCTGTCTAGACTTGTCAGTCTACTCTTGTCCGTCTAATCTTGTCTGTCTAGTCTTGTCTGTCTAGTCTTGTCTATCTAGTCTTACTTGAAATGTATTAACTATCTATTCCTGTCTATCTAGACTAGTCTGCCAAATTTTGCTATTTAATCTGGTGATATCTGGTCTAGTCTGGTCTTGTCCAGTCTTGTCTGGTCTTGCTTGCTCGTGTCTGATCTTGTCTGGTCTTGTATGATCTTGTTTGATCCTGCCTGGACCTTGTCTGGCTTTCTCTGCTCCTGTCTGGTTTTGACTGGTCTTGTCTTATCTTCTCTGGTCTTATATAGTCCTATATGGTTCCTATATGGTCTTATGTGGTTCTTGTCTGGTCTTGTCTGGTCTTGTGCTGTGTTGTCTGGACTTGTCTGGTCTTGTCCGGTCTTGTCTGGAACTGTCTGATCTTGTCTGGTCTTGTCTGGTCTTGTCTGGTCTTGTCTAGTCTTGTCTGGTCTTGTCTGGTCTTGTCTGGTCTTGTCTGGTCTTGTCTGGTCTTGTCTGGTCTTGTCTGGTCTTGTCTGGTCTTGTCTGGTCTTGTCTGGTCTTGTCTGGTCTTGTCTGGTCCTGTCTGGTCTTGTCTGGTCTTGTCTGGTCTTGTCTGGTCTTGTCTGGTCTTGTCTGGTCTTGTCTGGTCTTGTCTGGTCTTGTCTGGTCTTGTCTGGTCTTGTCTGGTCTTCTCTGGTCTTGTCTGGTCTTGTCTGGTCTTGTCTGGTCTTGTCTGGTGTTGTCTGGTCTTGTCTGGTCTTGTCTGGTCTTGTCTGGTCTTGTCTGGTCTTGTCTGGTCTTGTCTGGTCTTGTCTGGTCTTGTCTGGTCTTGTCTGGTCTTGTCTGGTCTTGTCTGGTCTTGTCTGGTCTTGTCTGGTCTTGTCTGGTCTTGTCTGGTCTTGTCTGGTCTTGTCTGGTCTTGTCTGGTCTTGTCTGGTCTGTCCGGTCCCGTTTAGTTTGTCTCTCTAGTCTTGCCTGTCTAGTCTTTTCTGTTTAGGCTGTTTTTTGCCTGATTAGGCTTGTTTCTCCACTCTTTGTTTGTTTATGTCTGGTCTTGTATGATCTTGTCTGGATTTTTCTTCTTGACGGGTCTTGTCTGGTGTGATCTTACTTGGTTTGTCAGGTCTTGTCTGGTCTTGTCTGGTCTTGTCTGGTCTTGTCTGGTCTTGTCTGGTCTTGTCTGGTCTTGTCTGGTCATGTCTGGTCTTGTCTGGTCTTGTCTGGTCCTGTCTGGTCCTGTCTGGTCTTGTCTGGTCTTGTCTGGTCTTGTATGGTCTTGTCTGGTTTTGTATGTTCTTGTCTGGTCTTGTCTGGTCTTGTCTGCTCTTGTCTGATCTTGACGGGTCTTGTCTGGTCTTGTCTAGTCTTGCCTGGTCTTGTCTGGTGTTGTCTGTCTTGCCTGGTGTTGTCTGGTTTTGTCTGGTCTTGTCTGGCCTTTTATGTGTTTGTCTGGTCGTGTCTGGTTTTGACAAGTCTTGTCTGGTCTTGTCTTGTCTTGTCTTGTCTTGTATGGTCTTCTCTGGTGTTGTCTGGTCTTTTCTAGTCTTGTCCGGTCTTGTATGGGCTTGTCTGGTCTTGCCTGGTTTTGTCTGTTCTTGTCTGGTCTTGTCTGGTTTTGTTTGGTTTTGTCTGGTCTGTCTGGTTCTGTTTAGTTTGTCTCTCTAGTCTTGCCTATCCAGTCTTTTCTGTTAAGGCTTGTCTGTCTAGTCTTGTCTGTTTAGGTTTGTCTCTCTACTCTTTGCCTGTTTTTGTCTGGTCTTGTAGGATCTTGTCTGGCACTGTCTGGTCTTGAAGGGTCTTGTCTGGTCTTATCTGGTTTTCTTTGGTCTTGTCTGGTCTTGTCTGGTTTTGTCAAGTCTTGTCTGGTCTTGTCTGGTCTGGTATGGTCGTGTCTCATTCTGTCTGGTTCTGTCTGGTCTTGTCGGATCTTGTATTGTCTTGTCCGGTCTTGTATGGTCTTGGCTGGTCTTGTCTGGTCGTATATAGTCTTGTCTGATCTTATCTGGTCTTGTCTGCTGTTGTCTGGTCTTGCCTGGCCTTGTCAGGTCTTGTTTGGTCTTGTATGGTCTTGGCTGGCCTTGTCTGGTCTTGCCTGGTCTTGTCTGGTCTTGTCTGGTCTTGTCTGGTTTTGTTTGGTTTTGTCTGGTCTGTCTGGTTCCGTTTAGTTTGTCTCTATAGTCTTGCCTATTCAGTCTTTTCTGTTAAGGCTTGTCTGTCTAGTCTTGTCTGTTTAGGTTTGTTTCTCTACTCTTTGCTTGTTTTTGTATGGTCTTGTAGGATATTGTCTGGCACTGTCTGGTCTTGAAGGGTCTTGTCTGGTCTTATCTGTTTTTTTTTTGGTCTTGACTCGTCTTGTCTGGTCTTGTCTGGTTTTGTCTAGTCTTGTCTGGTCTTGTCTGGTCTGGTATGGTCGTGTCTCATTCTGTCTGGTTCTGTCTGGTCTTGTCGGATCTTGTACTGTCTTGTCCGGTCTTGTATGGCCTTGGCTGGTCTTGTCTGGTCTTATATAGTCTTGTCTGATCTTGTCTAGTCTTGTCTGATGTTGTCTGGTCTTGCCTGGCCTTGTCAGGTCTTGTATGGTCTTGTCTGGTCTTGTATGGTCTTTTCTGGTCTGGTATGGTCTTGTCTGCTATTGTCTGGTTCTGTCTGGTCTTGTCTGGTTTTGTCTGGTCTTGTCTGGTCTTCTCTGATCTTGTCTAGTCTTATCTTGTGTTGTCTGGTCTTGTCTGGTCTTGTCAAATCAAATCAAATTAAATTATTGTCTGGTCTTGTCTGGTCCTGTCTCGTCTCGTCTGGTCTTGTCTGGTTTTGTCTGGTCTTGTCTGGTCCTGTCTGGTCTTTTCGGGTCTTTTCTGGTCTTCTCTGGTCTCGTCTGGTCATGCATGGCCTAGTCTGGACTTATCTGGTCTTGTCTGGTCTGGTATGGTCTTGATTTTGTCTGGCTCTGTCTGATCTTGTTTGGTCTTGTATGGTATTGTCTGGTCTTGTCTAGTTTTGTCTGGCCTTGTCTGCTCTTGTCGGGTCCTGTCTGGTCTTGTCTAGTCTTGTCTGGTCTTGTCTGGTCTCTTCTGGTCTTGTCTGGTCTTGTCTGGTCTTGTCTGGTCTTGTCTGGTCTTGTCTGGTCTTGTCTGGTCTTGTCTGGTCTTGTCTGGTCTTGTCAGGTCCTGTCTGGTCTTGTCTGGTCTTATCTGGTATTATATAGTCTTGTCTAGTCTTGTATGCTGTTGCCTGGTCTTGTCTAGTTTTGTCTGGCCTTGTCTGGTCTTGTCGGGTCCTATCTGGTCTTGTCTGGTCTTGTCTGGTCTCTTCTGGTCTTGTCTGGTCTTGTCTGGTCTTGTCGGGTCCTGTCTGGTCTTGTCTGGTCTTGTCTGGTCTTGTCTGGTCTCTTCTGGTCTTGTCTGATCTTGTCTGGTCTTGTCTGGTCTTGTCTGGTCTTGTCTGGTCTAGTCAGGTCTTGTCTGCTCTTATCTGGTCTTGTCTGGTCTTGCATCTTCTTGTCTAGTCTTTTCTCGTCTTGTCTGTTCTTGTCTGGTCTTGTTTGGTTTTGCCTGCTCTTGCCTGGTCTCGTCTGATCTTTTCTGGTCTTGTCTCGTTTTGTCTGGTGTTGTCTGGTCTTATCTGGTCTTATCTGTCCTTATCTCTTCTTGGTTGGTCTCCTTATGTCTGGTCGTATCTGCTCTTGTCTGGTCTTGTCTGGTCTTGTCTGGTTTTCTCTAGTCTTGTCTAGTCTTCTCTGTCCATTGTTATTGAATTAGTTACATCGGTTTAAATTTGTTTTGTTGAGTAATTTTGATGAACAATTAATTTCGTTTAATTGGAGAAAATGACAATGTACCTCTGTTTATTTTTATTGCTGTATAATGAATGGCAGTTGATTAATATTTTTATTGTGTCGGTGATTTTTGAACATATTGTGCAATTTGCTCAATTAAAGTTGCATAATCTGTCAATATGGATTCGTGAAATTGTTTATTGATTTTTCATACATTTTGTTGTTGAAATTTCAAGTGGTTAAAGATTTTCTAAGAGAAGAGTTGAAATTGCGCTAAAATTGAAATTGAAATTGTTTGTAATTTGATATACAATATCTTCTTGAAATTTACCATAATAATTTTTCGATGTTTGGATATTTTGTGTTTAGAAAAAGAAACTTTCGCGAAAAATCTTGAGCGTTTATGAGATCTTTTTTACGTATCTTTGAGATTATGGCTTATTCAGCAAGACAGTTTAAATCAATTGTCGGCAACGCAGTGCAAACTGATGCCGGATCTTTCAAATATTTTATTAATAAAATAAATATTTATCTAGTTAAGACTCAACATTTGGGTTTACAACTAAAACTACTCTAAAAATAGATGGACAATTTCTTTTTTATAAAAAACAATTCAAGTGGATAAGGAAATGATTCAGGAGTTAAGTTTACAAGTTTTAGTAATACAAAAGGATAATTTGACTATGTTAAACACAAGAAATCTAAATAAATTTTTATAATAAATAAATAAAAATTAAATTTATTATTATTAAATAATATTAAAAAAAAAAAATAATAATTTAATAATAATAATAATAATATGAAAGCATATTAAATTGCATTTCAAACGACTTTATTTCATCTGATAAATTTTTCATTAAAAATAATTTAGAAAGTTTAAAGTTTTAGTTTAATGTTAAAATTTTACAGTGGGCCGAATTTTTTACAGTCAAGTTTATTTAATTATTTATATCTTGTTGAGTTTGAAGATTTTGATAATATTAAAAAACAAGTTTATTTAATAATCATATAATATATTTATTATTAAATAGTTCAAGATTTTATTTTATAAAATCTATTTACCACATACTTTTGAAGAAAAAAGATCGAATAATAGAAATTTCTTGACCGACTTGTCCAAAATTTGAATTATATCAGTAACCAATAGATTATGTAATTTATGTTTGTTTTGACTTTAGTTCATTACATTAACGGATCTGTCACAAGTTTGTGTCAAATTTATTTTTTTGTATTCAAGTAAAATTAGGGGAAATGAAAATATTGATGGAAAAGGAAGAGAATGAACAAACAAATGTAGCTTTGACTTTTAAATCAGTAAGTAAATATTGTAGAATTGTAAATCGTTGCTTTATTATGCAGTGCGATCAAAACAATAACATCAAAATAGAACATTACAAAGTTGCACAATAGGGAATATGCATCATTTTTTTAAATTTGCTTAATTCACTTTTTACTTCGTTTTAACATAGTAAAAAATATAAATACTGTTGAAGTGTTTCAATTAATTTTTAAAATAATATATAAAATACCGATTAAATTTGACCTGTTTAAACTGTTCCATTTTGGCGCGCTTTCTGATGACGTAGTTGACATTGTTGACATTCTGAATCTACTATTTGCATATACAGTTAAGGATTTTCAGTTTGAATCGCTATTTCGATACTGGGAAACGCTAAAAAACATCTTTTAGATATGGTTTAGTACGAGAATACAAAAATATATAGTACACCAGATTTATACACCTATTATAAGTACACCAGATAAATTTTTCGGTAAAGTCCCAAGTCGAGGTAACCTAGTAGATATTCCACCCTACATACATATTTTGCGCAAGCGCATGTGATATGCTGTAATCATAAATGCATCTATTTTTGGTAGATAGTCCGATTGTTCTTTAACAAAACCACTTTCTTACTGTTCTTGAAAATTTATACTGTAACTATATTCCAAAATCGCACTAGGTATTGGAAAACACTACAGAAATATTGCACAGCAAAACAGCACAGTGAATATCGACGCCGATAAATGTCATAACGTGCACGTCAGACAGCATATTTCGATTCAACCAATCGCTGATGCGTTTCGCTTTTGTTGCGTTTCAATTTGAATTTCGCTCGCATATTTTGGACATTTTGATTTAAGTTTAATGGAATTGAATACAAACTAAATGAGAAAATAATGGCATACGTGGAAAGTCATGATCATAAAATATCGGGGGTAAAAAAAATCAAGTAAATTAAAATCAATTTAATATTCCCTATTGTATTTATACTGGCGATCAAAGAGAAGACAATCAAGTAATTTACTTTATTTACGACCTCTATTATAATTGCCCAATATTGTACAGTTCGTGGATTATGTAAATACATCTTACAACACACGTATGTAACAATCCGCGATTAATGTTATTTAATGATTCAATAACAAACTAGTGCGTTTGGTTTACGATTCGTTGGTTGGTTGAGAGCTGCTACTATCGTTTACAATAGGCAACCCAATACATTCCGTTATTTGTCCAAAAAAATATTAAACGTCAAACTAATACATAAACACTTTATTTTTTTCAATTAAAATAATGTCCAGTGATAGCGAAATTGAAAATGCTAGTCCACCCGAAATTGTTGAAAAAGCGAAACAAGCTGCCCATAATTTGCTATCGATTAAATCTCAGGATCGATATTAATGTTGTATTATCATACTTTGATAAGCTCTCAAACAATGAAACCATCTTAACTTTGGGCAATTTATTCAATGGTTAGAACAACAACTAATATAAAGCACGACACCGACATTTCAAAACATTCAAAGGTGATAGCTATACTAAAGGGAAAATCTGATGGATTTAAAAGCAAGAAATCAAAAATTTTAACCAATAAAGAAATTAACAGTTTTCTCAATAATTCGCCAGATAATAAATATTTATTGATGAAAGTATTCATTACTTTTTTTTCTGTAAAGCTCTCTAATGGGCGTATCGACATATTTTTTAAATAATTTTAGGTTATTGCAGAAAACAAGAACTACGAAATATCAAACCCTGCCATATAGAAGACAGCGGAGTATCACTGATCATTAAAATTCCTGATTCTAAAACAAAAACTCAAAGATCTTATGTGGTACCGAAAGAATATTACCAAACCTATAAAAAATATATTAACCTACGCCCACAAAAAATGGACAATGATCAGCCTTTTTTTTCTAAATTATCAAAATTAGAAATGCACTAAGCAATGTGTTGGAATAAATAAAATTGCCTCTATTCCTAAACAAATTACTAATTATAATCATTTGCCAGAAGCAAATCTTTATACAGGACATTGTTTCAGATGTTCGTCAACCACCATTCTTGTGGATTCCGGTAGTGATTTATTGTCACTAAAAAGGCATGGTGGCTGGCGTTCGTCTGCAGTAGCAGAAGGCTATATAAACTGCTCCATGAAAAATCAAAATGATACTGCTACCAAAATTTCTACTGCGATAAACAGTAATTTCACTTCCACAAATGCAAGTACTTCATGCGACTTACATCATCGGAATATGACTTCAAGTACTCATAATGCAACCAATCTAATCACTAATGATGTAGATAATAATCCAACACTAATATTCAACAATTGGTCAGTCATTATAAACTATAATCAAAAAAATGAAATAAATAATTCTAAATATACCTTAAGATCTTATCATTTTTATTATATTTTAGTTTATTCTCGGCAAAAGGATTTTTTTTTTAATAAAACAACTGATTTTGCCAACGTTTCGGTATTTTTTATTCTGACCTTCTTTAGGGCTTATATCTATTTAGTAGATATTAATGAAATTAAACATAGAAAATATAAATTATTAAGTAAATATAAATTATTTCATTTGACATTGACACTGCGTACATTGTGTTGCCTATATCGATGAATCACTATATCAGTTACATCAAACAAATTTTTCTTATTAAATAGAAACAAATTAGTGTGGCCGTAGATAAAGTATAGTACATAATTCGAGTTGTAAGGCAATTACGTACTCGCGGAATAACTGTTCCGCTCGTACGTAATATGCTTATTACAACTCTCATTACGTAATATACTATTATTGTATACATTAAAGATTTTGTGTCTCGCCTTCTTGTTTAACATATCGATGAACGTATCTTTTCAAGTTATTACAAACACGAGAAACTTTCTGGAGCAAAACATTTTTATATAATTTCGGAACTGATTGCATTGCTTATAATTATTTTATGTGTGGTTTTTATTAAAAAAATTATAAAGAAAATTATGACCGTAAGTCAACAAAATCTCTAACAAAATTTAAATCTCAAAGTCGATAAGTAAGTCAATTTTTGTAGAATTTGAAATTGTGTGTGATTCCTGAAAACATGAATCAAAATTGCCATGTGGAATGACAAAAGATAGTTTTAACATAGAAAGCAAGTTTTTGGCGAGAGAATGCAGCTGTACTGCGCTGAGGTATAAGTAAAGTGAACACACGTCCCGATTTTGGCAGGACGGTCCCGCTTTTTGGAGAACAGTTCCGCGTCCCGCAGATTTTTAAAAATGTCCCGCTTTTTAGAAAATATCTGCATTTCTAATTTTAAATGTATGTAAATACATGTATATATAATACAAGTATATGGATGTCTACAATAATAGTTGTTTATGATACAAGTGTGTGAAGAAGGGTTTTTGTGCACTTGTTGCGATGAGTTTATAGAACGAGCCGAAGGCGAGTGTTTTAATCGCAATGAGTAGATTCAATCTAGATTATCTTATGGTTAGGTTAAGTTATATTAGAGCCAGATAAATCCAGATTGAGAGGCCGAGACTACTTGATTCAAAATAAGAAAAATTAATTCAATTCTGATATACGTCAGAAAATTTATTTTAACTACATCGATGATTTTTGTTTAGTGACGCAAGTTGTTGCCACAGTAACAACAAACAGAAATCGTTTAATAATGAAACTTCATTTGATTTACATTGGACTTTACAAACGATTTGGATACTTTTACACACGATTATAATAAAAGCATCCTTCACATACAATAATTTTCTTATTAATGTGCTCAATGTACTCGCACACCAAAGCGAGTAGATAAAAGATGTTTTAGATGAATACAAATTTCATATTTGTAGTTAACATAGTATTAGTAAGTAAACGATTGATCGCGTTACCTATTTGTAAAGTGATCAATCGTTTATCATACAATGCTAGACAAAGGAGTGCCAAGGGTTAAAAGTTAACCTAGTCTGAATCTCATACAATCTTAGCTGATATTAGCTAGACTATAATATTTGACGTTGATCAATATTTGATGTTTTGTCTCAATTTAAACTTATCTAGTCCAAAACGTATTTAACCTAGTCAAAATAGTCTGAATTTTGATAGGTTAATAGTAGCAAATAAAATGTAATTCTTCTTAAATCAATCTACTCCTTAAATTTGAAAAATCAACCCAATATTTTTGATAAATATTGATACAAATTTGAACTTCCTTGATTTATTTATTTCCACCAATATTTATGTATTTATGTGATGCTTCAAATAAAAGAAACATTCCCTGAACCTTGTCACAACCAGAACCAATTTTTATGCAAGCTCTAGCTGGTTGTGAATCCCTGATATAGTCTACATAGTTAAAAATTAAAAAGTTCTTCCATTTACAATTTTATTTAAGTTTTATCTTCCAGTTAACTTACTTGAACAGTGTCTATATTTCAGTCTGACATAGGCGCCAACGAACTTATCAATCGGCAATGTAAGTCATAATTACTAATTATGAATGGGTTCATTTTGGTGAGTGAGTAGATTAAATATATTTTCTTGAATTATTGGTCTACTTTCATATATATATATATATATATATATATATATATATATATATATATATATATATATTGGTTCTGGACTCCTAGGTGGAGCATAGAGCCTCCATAAGCACCCTCCAGCGGACCCTATTCTGGGCCATTGCTTTGGCTTCACTCCAAGAGGTTTTCTGGGCTTTTAGTTCATCTGACACTGTTCTCCTCCATGTTTGAGCCGGTCTTCCTCGTCGTCTCGTTCCTTGGGGATTCCAGTCTAGTGCTGCCCTTGCAATGTCTTCTGGTTTTCTTCTTAGAATGTGGCCGATCCATCCCCATTTTCTTTTCTTAATGTCGTGCTCTATTGTTTCTTCTCCGCATCGTTTAAGAAGTTGCTCATTAGTAATTTTCTGTGGCCAGAAGATTCTGAGGATGATTCGTAGACATTTGTTGGCGAAAACCTGAAATTTATGTTTTGTAGCATTAGTGTTTTCCAGGTCTCACATCCATATAAGAGGATTGCTTTGACGTTTGTTTTATATAAACGCAGCTTGCTCTTTGTTTTTATGATGTTGGACCTCCATATTGTGTTTAGTTGCCTGAATGCCATCTGTGCTTTTTGAATTCTGTTTAGAATGTCTAGGTCTGTTCCGCCCGTCTCGTTGAGAATGCTTCCTAGATACTGAAACTTTTCTACATTCTCAATTGGTTGGTCGTTTATTTGAAACGGTGCGTCGTTATTTGTGTGCATTCGCATCGCTTTTGTTTTTGAGACATTTATTTTCAACCCTATCTTCTGTGCCATGTCTGATAGTAGGGTGAGTTGCCTTTGCATACTTTCATAGGTATGCGAAAAAAGGCAAATGTCTGCGTATTCGAGATCTTTGAGATTAGAGTAAAGAGACCATCGAATACCATCGTTTGGTCTGCAAGACTTTTCCAGGATATAGTCAAGAGCAATGTTAAAAAGCAAGAGAGAGAGCACACATCCTTGCTTCACTCCTGATCTCACCGGAAAAAGGTTGCTATGTGCTCCGCTATGCAGGATACTACATGATACGTCATGGTACAGTTCTCTAATCGTGTCGATGATTTTTGTTGGCACGCCTCTTGTCCGTAGTATCTTCCATATAGCAGAGTGGGATAGGCTGTCAAAAGCACGTTCAAAGTCGATGAAAACAATATATAGTTGCGATCGTTATTCAACGGATTGTTCTATAATTATTCTTGTTGAATTTATGTGGTTTATGCATGAGCGGTTTGGGCGGAAGCCTGCCTGGTTTGGACGCAGTATGGGTTCGAATGCTTCTGCCAGCCTATGTTGGATTACACTTGCAATAATTTTGTTTATGGTGTTTAACAGCGTTATTCCTCTCCAATTTTTGCATTGCGTTAGGTCTCCTTTCTTTGGCAGTTTGATAATGAGACCATGTTTCATTTCTGCTGGAATTTCTTGGTTTGTCCAGATCCCTTTTATTATTTTTGCAAGTAGAGGTGCAATCCATTTAGGGTCTACCTTGATTAGTTCGGCAGGTATGTTGTCTACCCCTGCCGCTTTGTTGTTTTTCAGCTGCTTGATGGTATTTAGTATTTCTGTTTTTAAAGGCGCGTCTATTTTTATATTCAGCTGTTCATTTGCATTGGCTTCTGGAGCTATCTCAAGTTCGTCTTCCGTGAGTGAGCATATCAGCAAAGTATTCCTTCCACCTATCGAGCTGAGTTTCTGGGGTGGTCAGTGGGCGGTTGTCTTTGCTTCTAACTATATTTGTGGTCTTTATGTGCTTTTTGGAGAGCTTGTTTGTCAGTGTGTAAAGAGTCCTCGAGTTGTTATTTTTGGCTGCTTCTTCTGCTTGCTCACATATCAGGTCAATCCATATTCGCTTGTCTTTTTGGGCAGATGCTTTAATTTGTTTGCATAGTTGTGTATATCTCCAGATTGCATCATTTTTTGTCATCGAAGTTTTGCGCTGGAGTACCAGTTTCTTCGCATCCTTTCTGTCTTGTATAAGTTGCCATGTTTGGTCTGAGATCCAGTCTTTTCGATTTCTTTCCTTTGTGCCAAGGGTTGTTTTGGCCGATTCGAGTAGTGTCTTGGCTAAGCCATCCCAAGATGTTATGGGATTTTGTTCTGCATTTTCATGCAGGTTTGTTAGGAAAACTTTTTTGCAGTTTGGTTGGCGCAGTTTGTGTAGGTTGAACTTTACTCTCTTTGATTGTTCAGGTTTCTTTGGTACGGCCAGTTTGATTCTGAACGTGCCGAGCAGAAGGTGGTGATCGCTGGCAATGTCTGCACCCCTTTTGTTTCTGACATCAAGTAGGGATCTCCGCCATGTTTTCGATATGGCAATATGGTCAATTTGGTTTTGGGTTTTCTTGTCGGGGGATATCCATGTGACTTTGTGGATTTGCTTGTGTGGGAACACTGTTCCACCTATAACTAGGTCTGATGTTGAACAGAGTTTCGTGAATAGTTCACCGTTTTCGTTTCTTTCCCCACATCCTTCTTTACCCATGATGTCTTCTAGGTTACTGTTATTTGTCCCGATCTTAGCGTTGAGATCACCCATGAGTATGGTGATATCACCTCTGTTTATCTTCCTTAACGTACTTTCAAGGATATCGTAGAAATTTTCTTTTTCCTCAGCACTCGCACTGTTTGTGGGTGCATAGCATTGTACAAAGGTGATATTTCTGTATTTAGTGTGGAACCTTGTCTGCTTTCATAACTAAATTATAATTCTCATATCGTCCCATTTGTCGCGCTTTGTCTCCTTGAAAATGTGGCACGCCGAGGTACGCACAGGTTAGTATAAGAAATAAAGCGTTTTTCAAACAGGAACAACTAAACACCGCGCACTCGAAATAATGTGGGGGTATGCGCAGAACAACGCTAAACACGTCAAGACGAGATGCATTCTCTCGCCGGTACGAGTATAGAATCTCATTTATTTCTCCATAGTCGGTTTTAGTCTAATTTTTTTGATCGTACGGTAAATTAGTTTCGTATTTTGGCGAGTATTTCACTTAAAGATTGTGTGAATTCTTTGAGTATAGTAAGAAGTCTTCCCAATTCATTTGTAAAAGTTTAAAAACCTGAGATTTTGTGAATACACCTTTTCATAGTTGAAATTTTTGTGTGCGCATGTGTCAATTTCCATGTTTTTCGGGCACTTTTTGACGTATCATCAGACTTTATGTCCCAATGTTGGGCACCGGCTTCTTCTCGGCCACACATCCAACCTCAGCACTAAGATTTGAATTTGTCCCCTACAGTAGAGAAGGTCTTAGACAGTTGAGACCCCACGGTTGCCTAAGCCGGATTGGGGAGTTGGGCGTTGATGGGTTGCAGCCATTAGTTTTTAATTTTTGCTGCTTTTGTTCGGTGTAGGATTTGAACCCCAGCTGCCTGACTCAAAGGAAAAGTGCTTAGCTATCTGAGCTACCACCACACCCTCAAATATGACGTATAAAGGCCCTTTCACACACATCAGTCACGTCAAGTCTCCGTTCCGTCAGGTCCTAAGTATCAGTTACAAAAAATATGTTTTCATGGTAGTCAAATGGCGCTGTCTACACTGAGCCGGCGCAGTCACGAATCAGAACCGGCCGTTGTACTGCAGTCACCGAACTGTCATTATCAGATTTCTTCTGAACGATATTTTTTGTTTGACTGACGGCGTTTTATAATTTTTTGAAAAGTTAAAATGGGTGATGAGAAGTTAATGGAATGTTCCCCTATTGATAAAAATACCCTGCACTCTACGACTTATCAAATAGTGAATTTATGGATACTGTTTTCAAAAACGGAATATAAGGGAATAACAGTCCCATATATAATAGTTATTATATCTGGTGCAATATAGAAATTGGATTCTTGAGCATATTTAGTAGCTTAATGTTTTTCTTATATACCTATTTCAGAGTTTATATTTATTTGTGGAATTTTCAAAATTAAATATTTTGAAAGAACCAGAAAAATATAGTACCTATGTTGTGTTTTATGTTAGTATATTATAGTATGTTGTAATATTTGATACAAATTATCTGAGATTTGACAGTTACTGTTGTTTTAAAATGTCAAAGGACACCTATGTAGCTCGGTTTCCAAAGCGAGTACATTTATTGCTCGTTGGCATAAAACTGGTTATTGATATTTTCTATGTCAAATACGATTTGTTTTGTAAGTATATGTATATATTTTTACAATAAATGATTATTGTTCCTATGATTGTTATATAGAATAAATATTCCGCTTTTTTTTTATTTAACTTATTTAAATACTATTTGGTTTCATTTATATCGGCTTTCAATATTTTCTAATACAATAGGGAATCAATAGGGAACAATTTTTATTTCAATGGAAAATATCAGAAAACTTTCAATAACAACAAATTAGTCAATATTATATCTTGTTGCAACATCTTTACCATTCAGTTAAAATAGAAAGTATCACCCGCCTAAACTGGAGATAAAATGACGGATATATGTAAATACAGTCGCTATTTTGACTGAGACTGAACGTCGACGGCTCTAATTCGGAACGTTGACTGAAACGTGACGTGACTGATGTGTGTGAAAGGACCTTAACCGGCGAAAATAACAAAATGTGCACGAGACTTTCATATTTCCGCCATTTAAATATGGCGCCCATGTTGTCCGACATGGCGTCCGCCTGCATGAGCTTAACTAACCGTAAAAGAGTCTATTCCGTGAGTATTGTTACGACAAGTCAATGGAATACAAACTGGAGATAAAATATATAGGTATAACACTGAATAGCAAACTCTTATGGAACAGACACGCTGAGGAAGTGGTAAGTAAAGCCAAACGGGCTTTAATGGTGTGTAGATCTTGCGAGAAAAAACGTGGGGTTGTAACCCCACAATCTTGCGATGGATTCACACCATGATAGTGAGCGTTACGTGAGCAGTTACATGGAGAATTAGAAGCAAGCATGTCTAAGAAGTAGCTTGAAAAGGTTCAAAAACTGGGGGCTATCTGCATCATGGGGCTATGGGATCATGCCCAACAGCAGCAATGGAACTGCTGCTGGATCTGACACCGTTGCACCTTGTCGAGAAAGGGACCGCCAGAAGAAATAGGCAGAGGTAAAATAATAGGTAACAAATACTGGAATAGCCTCGCTTCCATGATCCTCTGGCTGGAAGTACCGAAAGACGAATTGGTATGCAATTACCATTTCGAGTAAAACTATACAGAAATGTGTAGCAATATGTCGTTTGGGGTGAGGAATCCTCTTCATATCACATTGATCAAAGTGCTATAAAGTGATATAAAGATGGTTCGATGACAAAGGAAGGTACTGTTGCAGGAGTTGTTGGGACCAAGTACTTCGAATCTATGGAAATCTACCCAAGTATCTTAAAAGCAGAGGTACATGCAAGTGAAAGAAGCGCATAGTTTTACGTCGGCAGCAACGATCGCAAGAAGAAAATTGCTATCCTGTCAGGTATTCAAGCGTCCATCAAGGTTATTAGCTCATACACCATCAAATTCAAACTGGTATAAGACTGTGTGGTCTGTTAGAAGTCCGGAAACCTTTTGTGGTATGAGTATGACCATCCACAAAAGTTTAAATGAAGAAATAAGAAAACAATGATGAAAACCTCGAACAAACTTCCAAGGCTAAGACAATAAAAAAAAAAACAGATATCACTGTTCAGAGAGAAAAACAAAGCTTATCTGAAATTAAACAGGAACAAACTTGGAATTCTAACAGTAGTCATGGCGGGTGACACTGCAGACTTAGAAAAGACCCTAGGTCCAGAAGAGAATGGCAGTTGCAGATTATGCAGCTCAGCAGAGGAAACCCCATACATCTGCTCAAGGACTGCAAAGCATTGCTTCATAAGAACAAATTTTGGGGCCCACTGCTTGAACGAAGAGGATTTGCAATCCTTGAATCGCACCCAGATCCTGGGATTCCTAGAGGAATCAGGACTAGAAGCAGCGCTCTAAATGGGTAAGTATACCAACGATTGCGGGAAGAGGATGGGATACAATAGATCTATAAAAGTCGCAGAACAAGTTGCCACCAAAAATTAGAATCTATCTAAGACAAGTCTTTCTAAATTACAAAACATTTTAATAATAAAATTCTCATCAGGAAAACATCAGGATGAATTTAAAATTTGTCAATGTTTCACATACGCGCTTCTTATGTTTTTTGTTTTTCAAAAAAACTAATTTTTTTAACTAACTAATTGCAAAGTTGGGACTTATCTTGTAGTATTTATTATCAATAATAATTGGACTACTAAAAGTATCATTAATAAGAATTAGCACTTAATTTGCAATTAATTTATTATCCTTAAGTAATATTAGAAGATTCAAATAAAACTCTTAATTTTTAATTTGAGGCTGAATTTGAAATATCGTTCATATTTGGACTTGGGTCGATGTGTTACCTTAAAGCAGTGTTCTTCAACTGGTTTTCCATGGAACCCTAGGGTTCCACTAAAACATTCAAGGCTTCCGCGAATCAATGCTAAAAAATATGTTTACAACTAGAGACGATGCGTTGTGGCGCTCTCTGGAACTATTTATTCATTTGTTCAGTCGCTTATATTGGACGAAGACGACGCACGCTGCTCTTATAAATAATTTCAAATATCTGGTGTAGTAGAATTATTGTTAAATTCTTACAAAGGCAAACGGTAGTAAGTTATTAATTTTATAATAAATTGAGTTGAGATCCTAAAATCCTTTAAAAATATAATGCAGAATTGACTTAAAGCTGGAAAATTGGAATCAAAATCGAAAGAATAAGCTTCTTGCTCTATTAAAAATTACACCAGTTTTCCGCCAACATTGGAGCTGACCGATAATATTGAAGAAAAAATAAATCAGGATCTACTAGCCGAAAAATACGAAAGTATGATGAAAATAATTTGAATTTTGGATTTGCATGGATTGGTGATAAAAGTGAGCCAAATGGGTTTTGTGTGGTATGTGAGCAAGTGGTCAACAACAGCAGTTTAAATCCTGCAAAGTTAAAGCGCCTTTTGGAAAATAAACATCCGAAAAGGTAAAAGCGAGTATTTCGCGAGTATTTTTTTTAATGCATTTTAAAAGTATGTTCGTTCGATGATAATAAAAATGTTCTAAAAGCATCTTATGTACAGGTAACTAGTTTACCTCTGTGGGATACGGTCTATGTAAATAACTGTATAATCTTATTCTGGTTAAATAAATAAATAAATAAATAAATCTTATTTAGTTAGTTTGCGCGTAGCTAAAGAAGGCTAAAAAAAGAAAGAATAAAGCATAAAGCATAAAGCATGAAGAAGAAAGCTCATACGATTGCAGAAAAATTAATTGAACCTTGTACAAAAGATTTAATCAAACTAGTTAAGGTGGTTAATTTTATCAAATCCCGACCCTTAAATGCCAGGGTGATTTGCCCTATTGTGCGATGATCTGCGAAGCTTACATAAAAATCTCCTTCTTCACACTGAAGTAAGATAGTCCAAGGGAAAGGTTCTGACCAGACTCTGGGAATTACGGGATGAAATTCGAATCTTTTTAACTGAACTTGAATTTTCTGGAAAAATTAATGACACTAAGTGGCTTCATAATCTAACCTACCTTGCAGATATATTTTCTTACATGAACGAAGTTAATCTTTCACTTCTAGGACCAAATACTACAGTTTTTAAGGTTAATAGCAAAGTAAACTTGATCAAATAGAAAATCAAGCTTTGGGAGGAATGCATATTCAAAAATAATACAGAATGTTTTGCTAATTTAAATGATCTAACCTAACCTAACCTGGCAACCAATAATATCGCATTCTAGCAGAATTTAATAAATCATATTTTGTAACATTTAACGAAAATTTGTAGAATATTTCCCTCCCATTTGTAATAATTTAAGTTTGATCGAAAATCTTTTTAATGAGTGTTTTGATGTGGATACCTTGCCAATTAAGGAAAGAGATTGATTGATAAATTATGCAGTCATAAACAAGCCATTAATGTCTTAAATATTTTTTTCTATTTTGCGTCTGTAATGGACTCATTGCAGCACTCATATGCGTGCGGTAATGGCTCGCCGAGTGCTGTAATTTTTTTAGTTAGTTAATTTATTCAAAGTTGGCACAGAAATTCAGAGCTGTCAGTGATGTCAAATTTTCGGCGAGATAGTTTTGAGGTTATGTGATGTGTGGAATCACAACAAAAATTTGCTCCTTGAAATTATGTATTTTTTGAATGGTATAAAGTTTATATAGAGAGAAATTAATAGTGAAAAAACAAAAAGTTAACTTTAGATTGATGTTAGTATTAAAAATTGTGTTAAAAACAAAGTACATTTGGTTTCAAGAAAATTATCCTTCGAAACGTCGAATTATTTTAGTGTCAAATTTTCTTTTTCTTTCTTAATGGGACTTAAAAGTTTGAAATTTGAAAAACAGTTTTGAATGTAGCTAAGATAAAAGTAAGATGTAGAAGACGCATTTCCTGGTTAAATAACCTAAGAAAATGGTACAACTATAGTTCCGTTGAGTTGTTTAGAGCTACAACATCAAAAGTGAAAATAGCTATCATGATAGCCAACTTCTAAGAGGAGATGGCACTTGAAGAAGAAGATGTGTGGAAATCGTGAATACACATATTTAATTAATTAATGGTTATAAACGATATAACACATATTTATTTTAAATTCTTTTCAATGGTACAAGTATTAAAAATATTTATAGTAACATTGGATTCTTGAGCAGTAACACTCACACCATGGACATTATATACAGTGCTATTACTACTGTTGCTATCAAATTGCAAATGTGGGGCACTAGAAGAACATCCGGGTAAGTTGATATTTGCTTGCTCAGACCCAAGCATTTTAGATATTTCAATCTTGTAACTCGGTGAATAGTTTATTAACAAAAACTTTATTTACAATTTACATACAGTAAAACAGAGTAACAATAAAAGTTGTAGAACTTTCTGTCAGAATCTCGAATAAGGAAGAACTTTCTGTCAGTATCTCGAAAAGGACGGACCTTGTAAAAACCGTTGAGATCAGGGTGAAGATCTCGAATAGTCTTATAAGGACGGACCTTGTAAGAACAGTTGAGATCTGGATGAAGATCTCGAATAGTCTTGTAAGGACGGACCTTGTAAGAACAGTTGAGATCTGGGTGAAGATCTGATTTGTGTTGCTTGTTGAATAAGTGTCCCCGCCGGGGGTGGGAGGACGGCTGATGTAGGAAATGGAATTTCCTTTTCAGCCAAGGAGGTGGATAGATTTTTTTTATGGGTGGGAAACAGCGGATAGCAGCAGTCGGGCGGCAAGTCAGTCAACATCACCCAGGCGGCGCGAGAAAACGTCAGAAGGAAGGGGGCAGTGTTGGTCGGTTCTTTTCGTCTAGGGTCTTGGTGTGTTCTAGTGTTTTGGGGTTACTTAAACATATCAGGGACTGTGTCTAGAATTAGTTCTAGGTTTGGGGAAAGGTCATCTTTCAGTCGGGACAGAAGCACTAGATAGGGGATGGGGAGTTTGTTTTTGGGCTTTCTTCTGTGTATTTCAACAGGAGGGGACTTAAAGATGTCGAAAATTGAGGGTTCTTGGGAGATGATGCGGGAGGCGAGTTTTTCCTGGAGGGTGTGGAGTCGAGTATGGTATAGGTCGAAATTTACTAGTTCTTCGAGTAATATAGTTGGGAACTTGTAGTTTAGATATATCGGAAGGGAGTTTCTTTCAAAACTGAGGAGGGGTTCAATATGATTTTTGTTGTAGAGGTCTCTTGGTCTGGTTGCGCATCGGGCGGTTTCTTCTGGGGGCTTCGGTTCTTTTCTTGGCGGCGGTTGCGGTCGTATTTTTGGGGGCGGCATCGGTGGTTTTCTTTGGTGAGGCTTCGGTTAATTTCTTGGCGGCGGCTTCAGTTTTCTTTTCCAGGGCGGGGTCAGGTGTCTCTCCGGGGGCGGCTACGGTTGTCATTTCGGCGGCGGTTACGGTGGTCTTTTTGGCGGCGGTTTCAGTCGGGCATTTAGCGGCGGTTTCAGTGGAATCTTCGGCGGCGGTTTCGGTGTAATCTTTGGCGGCAGTTTCGGTTGAATCTTCGGCGGCGTTTTCGGTGTAAGCTTCGGCGGCGTTTTCGGTGTAAGCTTCGGCGGCGTTTTCGGTGTAATCTTCGGCGGCGTTTTCGGTGTAATCTTCGGCGGCGTTTTCGGTTGAATCTTCGGCGGCAGTTTCGGTTGAATCTTCGGCGGCGTTTTCGGTGTAATCTTCGGCGGCGTTTTCAGTGGAATCTTCGGCGGCGGTTTCGGTGGAATCTTCGGCGGCGGTTTCAGTGGAATATTCGGCGGTGGTTTCGGTGCAATCTTCGGCGGCGGTTTCGGTGGTGTCTTTGGCGGCGCTTTTTTTCTTCAGTAGTAGCGTTATATAGTCCATCATTTGGGCGAGGACGCTGTCGTCCACGGTGTCCAAGTAATCGGGGTCGTAATACTTTGCCACGAGGGCTTCGATGGGGTTTGTCGTTGTAACGGTGGTCATCTTGCGGCTGCGACGGTCGCTGAGACTATGATGATTTGTGTTGTATGGGATCCTTTGTTTAATGGCGGTTTTGGGCGTGAGCCCGTCCTTCCGCCGTCGTGGGTTTTGTTTTTCTGTTGTTGTTTTGTTATTTCGTCTGTTGTTGTCGTCTGTTTTTGTTTATCTTTCGTTTTTTTTTTTTTTTATTATTTTAGTTTTTCATTTCGTTTCCTCCTTGGTTTGCTTCGGTGGGCTGTGTTAGGTTCTGTTTGGCTGGGTCTTGTTTTCTAGTTGATTCTCGGTCCTTTGTCTTTTTGTCTTGGTTTTATTTGTGTTGGTAGTTTTCTCTTGGCCTGGTTGCGCATCGGGCGGTTTCTTTTGGGGGCTTCGGTTAATTTCTTGGCGGCGGCTTCAGTTTTCTTTTCCAGGGCGGGGTCAGGTGTCTCTCCGGGGGCGGCTACGGTTGTCATTTCGGCGGCGGTTACGGTGGTCTTTTTGGCTGCGGTTTCAGTCGGGTATTTGGCGGCGGTTTCAGTGGAATCTTCGGCGGCGGTTTCGGTGTAATCTTTGGCGGCAGTTTCGGTTGGATCTTCGGCGGAGTTTTCGGTTGGATCTTCGGCGGCGTTTTCGGTTGGATCTTCGGCGGCGTTTTCGATGTAATCTTCGGCGGCGTTTTCGGTGTAATCTTCGGCGGCGTTTTCGGTGTAATCTTCGGCGGCGTTTTCGGTGTAATCTTCGGCGGCGTTTTCGGTGTAAACTTCGGCGGTGGTTTCGGTGAAATCTTCTGCGGCGGTTTCGGTGGGTTCTTCGGCGGCGGTTTCTTCGGCGGCGGTTTCGGTGGGTTCTTCGGCGGCGGTTTCGGTGGGCTTTCTCCTTTGCATGATGTAGGTTAGCATTTCTTCGATTATGCTGTCCTCCAGGGTGTCCAGGTAGGCTGGGTCAATGTACATTTCTGCGGCTGCTTCGATGGGGTTTGTCGTTGTAACGGTGGTCATCTTGCGGCTGCGACGGTCGCTGAGACTATGGAAAGATTTGTGTGTTGGGCAGCGGGACGCCTTATATACGGTGCAGGGTTGCGCACGAGTTAAGTGTAGTCGCACGGGGGTGCGCATTCAATAGGGTGGGAGTCTTTAGGAAGGGTGCGATGTGACTGCAGCGCTACTCTGGTGGGCGCTCGGAGGATCTCGGTTACAACTCTCCCACTCAGAACTCTAAGAGCGAGTCGATGTGGAGTTCTGTTGAGGATGCCTGCGGGGTCGACCTCGACGGCGGATCGGCAGCACCGGGAGTACTTCTTGAGTTCCTTCTATAAAAGACCGCAAGGCGGAAGTGTGATACACACCTAGAGGTGTAGTGGGATCATCGGTGGCGGCGATTTCATAACTGCATGGACCCTTGGCGGCGAGTATAACGTAGAGTATTTTCGTCTATCTTGTTGAGATTCTTGAGAATCTTGGGCCCGTTGGAAGGTGGCGGCGATAGCCAACAGCCGGGGGGTGATTTCGGCGACGAAGTTTTCGTTACTTACTATGGTCCGTAAGTCGGTCTGTATCTCGCAAGGACATTTTAGTTCTCTGGCGAAGGTGAGGTAAGCGGGGGTATATCCAGTAGTCTGACAGCGGGTTGTGTTCATAGAGAATCGGACGGCTGGTAGATGGGAGGTCCACTGGCGGTGGGAAGATCCTAGCAATATGGACAGCTGGGCTTTCGTATCTTTGGTACAATTGGTACGTCCAATTGGTACGCCTGTACCAATTGCAAGTCTGAAGGAACGTCAAAACTTGTTTCACGTTGACGGGGCTCGCCATGTCCTTGATGGCTACGACTTTTCCAGGGTCAACGTGGATACCAGAGGTACTGATGATATGCCCCAGATACTTTACCTGGGCGCAGGCGAAAAAACATTTGGACCTGTTCAGCCGTAGCTGAAAATGTTTCAGTCGTGAAAAACATGCCAGGAGGTCGGCTTGGTGTTTTTAAAAATTTTCTGACAGGACCATGAAGTCATCGAGGTAAGCGAGCAGGCGTACACCGGGTAGGCCGAGTTTAAATCGGTCCCCTAATCTTTGAAAGGTGGCTGGCGCATTTCTTAATCCGAAAGGGAGTCTCTTGAAACGGTAAATGCCAAACGGTGTGATAAACGTCTTGTCCCAGTAGAGTTTAGTAAGTCTTCTAACCGAGGTAGGGGGTATTGGTCGGCTTTAGTGATGGCGTTAAGCCGTCGATAATCAATACATAGCCGCCGGCTACCATCTGGTTTCGGTACCAAGACCACAGGGGAAGCCCAGGCGCTATCGCACTCCTCTAATATATCATCCTGGAGGAGTTGTGCGACTTCTTTCTTCAAGACGACGGTTTTTGCGGGGCTCGCTCGGTATGGTGGACTTGAAACGGGTGATTCACTTCCGGTTTCTATTCGGTGCTCAGCGTATGGTGTCGGTGGACCTGTCGGTGCGAATACAGAGCGGTTTTCGTTCAACAAATTGTTTAATTTGTCTACTTGCCAGGACTCTAAGGCATGGCCTTCTTCGTTATGTCGTAGGTCTACCGCTTCCATGAATAACATCTCCACGTCTGGGAATAGGTTTTCGCTTTCTTCGGGTAAGGCAAGACTCCACTCATATTCTACTGCCTGCTTGGCATCGTCGAGTCGATATTGTGAGCGGGAGGCCTTATAGAAGAAGTGGTTCACGGGTACATGCTGAGGACTTCTGTAAACAGCGGTGCCCTGGGTGGGCTAGCGATCGGTGAAAGTATCTGAACGGGAATGCTGTCGCCCACCCTTTCGTCGAGAGACGGTGCGCTGATCGAGCTCGTGATTAGGTAAGGAGTCGTGACCATGTCCTTTTGGACAAAGCTGTAGGTTTCGTGTTGGTTACCATCGTAGTGCCAGCGGTTTTGTCTAAAGTTGACACGTATGCCCGATGTCCTAGGAAAATTAGCGCCGAGGAGGCTTTTGGCAGGTTAAGCACCTGGAATGTGCATTATTTTTGTTGGGAAAGTTCTTCCCTTTAACGTTATTGGTGAAATAGCACACAGGGCAAATTTAGTGGCACCACTGCCGTCCGCTAGCGTTAGCTAGATATTTTTTGGTGCAAACGGAATATTCAGTTTCCGAAGGGTTTCGTAAAGTTCAGGGCTGGCGAGGCTGGTTTTAGCCCATGTGTCGAGGTACGCAGTCCCTCGAATTCCCTGGATTGAGATGTGTAGTGCGCGCCTACTGCTTTCTTGTGCGTCTAGCAGGCAAAATGGAATCTCTGCTGGGGTTTTGTTACATTTCGGGCAATTCCAGCGTAAAAATCTAGGCGTACCACACCCATAGCATTTGAACGTGGTGGTCTCGTTATTCGGTTCGGCAGTCCTCGTGCTTCGGCTTGCCTTTGCCTTTTTCCTACAAACGGCACTCGTGTGTCCCATAGCGCGATAAAAATCGCACCTGTCTAATGGCCTTCTCTCTGGTCGTTTTTCTTCTTTCAGAAGACGTTCGCTTTGTTTCGTCCTGGATCTGTCGCGAAGGTTCTCTTCAACTTCTCTCGCAGCGGTCAAAAGGTGGGCAAATGTCTTAACCAGGCTCCGGGAGATGCGATCTCTAATTGCGTAGCTCAGGAGGCCATATATGAGGTCAATTTGCCGTTCTTTGGTATCAGGCGGTTCAACCTGAGCAAGTAGGGACCGTTTCTTGGATACGAACAATCCGGTCGGTTCCTCTTTAGCCTGTGGTTTTGCAAATACTATACAAAGTACAATTTAAAATTGGGTAGCTTGGGGAAAACTCATTTTCTATGAGTTTTTTAGCGTCGTTCCTTGTTTGGGCGCTGGAAGCTACACTGTCCAGGTGTAGAACTTTCTGTCAGAATCTCGAATAATCTTTTAAGGACGGACCTTGTAAAATCCGTTGAGATCAGGGTGAAGATCTCGAATAGTCTTGTAAGGACGGACCTTGTAAGAACAGTTGAGATCTGGGTGAAGAACTCGAATAGTCTTGTAAGGACGGACCTTGTAAGACCAGTTGAGATCTGGGTGAAGATCTGTTTTGTGTTGCATGGGATCCTTTGTTTTATGGCGGTTGTGGGCCGTGAGCCCGTCCTTCCGCCGTCTTTTGTTTTGGTTCGGTTTTTTTTTTCTTTCTGATTTGTGTTGGGCAGCGGGACGCCTTATATATGGTCCAGGGTTGCGCACGAGTTAAGGGTAGTCGCACGGGAGTGCGCATTCAATAGGGTTTTTGCTACTCTGGTGGGCGCTCGGAGGATCTCGGTTACAATCTTCTTTTTTAATGAAGCGTCAACATACCCCTCCGCAACAGTAGTAGACATCCATCCGCCATGATTTTTTACTGTCAACAAATCACCACCATGGTTGGCCAAATGTGTCTCACTACTTCTTCGGATACAATATCCAGTGTAAAGATCGGAGTTTGGTATTTTGACAAATGTCGCAATGTCTTTTGATATTCTCCCCATATTAATACCAATTGGACTATTAATACAATGACCGATATGAAAAGTTAAGAAAAATCTCTTCTACATAGCATTATTAGGACGTAAGTTAACATATGTTTTAATTAAGTCAATCCAATGAGGATCTGTAATTGCAAAAATTTTTGGAATGTAATTTTTTGTTTTAGTTACAGACACAATGATGGAATGGGATCTGTATTCTATGTCATTGGCAGACATATGCGTTAATTCCTGACGCCTAAGCACACCATTATAACCCATTATCAAGACGATCTAAAATGAATACTGTTACATACAAAGATGTGATATACATACAAATTTATCAACCTTTATAGCCAGATAAGACTTATCATCCGCGTCCCTTATAAATTTATGAATATCTTCTTCTAATATCTTCGACTTTTCAGGTGCATAGCCCTGAGATATCCATTTCAATAAAGCCTGCAATTTACAATATTTGGATATATCTACATCCTTATGTATAGATAAACAGGACCTCAACATAAAATATATCGTCCATAAACTTGATGGTATATACTTCTTACGTTGTAATTCAAAGTAAGCAAGTAAACCATTTTCCGAAACAACTGTAACTTTACTTAGATTACACCACACCCACTTAAATTTGCAGTATTCTTTTTCATATCTTGCTCGCGATTTATCTGGCAACAATTTATACACTGTATTTGCAGTTATTTCTTTCAATTCTAGTGGAATGCTAGATATTTTTTCACCCATTTTAATTATAGCCTTTAAATTAATTTCAAGTGTCAATTATCAGTGTCACCAACCACCACAAAGTTTTATGAACATGTATGGGCTATTTTTTTATTTAGAAATGGCATAAAATAGCATAAAAGGGCGCATAATAGAAAAAATACTATAAAAAACTCGTTCGTAAGGCGTTTTTCATCACTTGTCCAATAGAAAACTCCTCGCTACGCTCGTCGTTTTCCAAACTTGGACGCCTGCTGTAAAATAACGCTTACTGAGCTCGTCCTTTAATATACTATTTTCTACTGATATATGTGAAAATGGCATTCTTTCCACGGCTTACCCTACATGAAAGTGACATTTTTTCATTCTAGAGTTGAAAATATTTTCACATCTAGAGAGGAAAATGAGTATTTTAAATTTATGATTTTCTCGATTAAAACACTAAACTAACCAACTTTGCATGGACTTTCTTATTAATTACATCAATTTCAATAAAATATTTAATGTACAAACGTAAAACGAGCCTGAAACTTTTTTAAAAACCCGAAATAAAATTAGGACATTCGACTTGAAAAGTATCACCTTCTATGAGAATATGCTACCATGTAAACGACCAAACCAACAATTAAATTTGTATCGACAGTTCTGACAGCTCGCTTCGAATTTGATTTATTCATTATTTATTATAAGTCGAATTATGGATTCTACAACCGCAATCAGTAGATAAAATTGCATTTACTGAGATGAAAGTGTTTTTTGGTTCGGTGAGATTGCTAACTCGCTGGCGCTCGTGAGCAAACTCCCACCTCACCAAAAACATCGCCACATTCATCTCTTGCTGCAAAATATACTATTTTCTTTTGATTATGAAATTCTAATCAATTTCGATGTATGTATAGAACAAATATTTTATATTTTATATGGAATTTATAATTTTGTTTGAAAAAATGCAAATTTATTATACTTAAGACTTATACAAAATTTTTATAACAAATGCAGTGACAAATCTTGTTCATAACATGTAATGCCATTTCCCTTCTTAATCAAAGTGATACTAAAGAGAGGGTTCTATAAAAAAAAATCTCAAAAAAGGATTCCGCGGGAACACTGCCTTAAAGTATATATACAAAATCAAAACTTCATTAAAAATTACTAGAAAATGAATGCTTCATTGAAATTTGAATCCAAAACATTTTTTTTAAAGCCTTAAAATTCAACAATCACATAATATATATATATATATATATATATATATATATATATATATATATATATATATATATATATATATATATCTATATATATATATATATATATATATATATATATATATATATATATATATATATATATATGTATATGTTATATGTTTAGATAACAACTAACTTAACTAGAGTGGTTTAAGATATCGTTGCTTCACTAACTACATCGCCTAAGTCGATTTTTGGCGGTATGTACATTTTGATGCCATTGGATAGTTCGTTTTTTTGCGCGTCTATTGAACTGAGCGTCTTATTGAAATATGATTGGTTAGTTGTTTGACAAGAAATGCCGTTATTTTAAATCACACTGACACCCCTCAAGTCACGTGATCTCGAAACACCGCGCAAGTCTTTCAAATCGCTAGAGGAAACCACACGCGCCGATACTGTGCTCCATAAATTAGTGATATTGAGTGATTTTTCAGCTAAATTTACCTGATGAGTTTGTAAATAGCGCCCAGAAATGTATGATTTTGTATTAACTAACTTAAATCAAGGTTTTAATAAGTTATTTATGTTTTTTTACTTCTAAAATAAATGTTGGACGAGATTGTGTTGAGAAGTGTTGGATAAGCGATAGATGATACTGATTCCAGCTCTGATGAGGAGTTCTTTAAGAGATTGGGACTAATGTTAAAGTCCGAAATTTATAAAAAAGTTGCACTTTACATGTATGAAAATGGTAAGGATTTTGATTGATATTTGATAAAGTTACCTACATAATAGAAACTCTTTGTTTTTGTTACCTATTGAGCTACTTATTATCTTACTTATTCAGCTTTATTTGTGATGGGATTTTTTATTTTCATACTTAACTAGAGCTCACTTATGTATATAAATAATTTAAATATGGGTAAATAACTTTATCAGTTAAAAAAGCTATTTTTTTTTTGCTTGGGTTCTATGGGAATAACTTAACATACTTCTGGCTCTAATCATTCTCCCACGCATTGCTTCGTCCCTTTCTTCCTTCACTGCTTTGTTTCAGAACTAAACACAAGTATATATGTCGAAAATATGTCTTGTATCACATACCAGCTTTGGAATCTCAACTTGATATGACAATTTCAACCGACAATGGCTCTACAAGTACTTGCCAGTTAACTCTGGTGATTACGGAAGAACAAAATGTCATGGCGATTAATGAATCAACTGTTAATAAACAAGAAGCTATTACTCCATTGCCTACAGTATCTATTCATACATCCCAGACTGCTGGGCCTAGCAGTGACCCGAAGGTAACCATATTGAGCGATGTCACATTTATGGGAATATCAAAGATAGAAAGCTACGCAAAAATAAAGCTCTTATGGATTCTAGAAATTGAAAAAAAAAAAAAATTTATCGGGAAAAAAGAATGAAGAAAGAAAATTACCTGGGATACCGGCGTAATAGAAAAGCAAGAAAGCAAGAGAAGTTCAAAGTCACCCAAGACGTATTTAGACTTGCTCAATTAATGAAACCAACTTGCAAGTCAAATTATTTTCTAAAATCTAAATTCAGAGGCTATCATAATATTACTGAAGTATCTAGGCAGGGACTACTCGATAATTTCTAGAAGAAAATGAACTGAGAACGAAGAATATCCATCTGCAGCCATGTTACTAGTGCCACTAGTTTAGAAAAAAAAGTAACGAAAAGCGCTGAATCGAAAAGAAGTGAGAGTCGGGCATATTTTTTGACGATCAATAATAATAATCGTATTAAGGTCTGTAAAAAATGTTCCTGCAAATATTGGGTATAAAAGATTGGTTTGTAAGGTACTGACGGGAAAAGACCGATTGTGCCATGCCCCATTATTCTCAACTGAAGAAAAGCAGATAAAAAAGCTGAAAAAAGCATCATTACCTGGAACAATATTTAGATAACATCCCGAAAATGCCATCTCATTACTGCAGAGGTACTACATCCAGAGAATATTAAGAACCCATCTTTGAAAGCAAACGACAACTTTATAAAGAACAACAAGAACAAGTGATTTTAAAGGAGTTGAATACCTCGCAAAACATTTGAAATGGTTTTCTTAAAAAAAACTTGTCGCTACTCCGGCCAAAAAATGAACAGTGTGATTTTTGCTGCAGCCACAAGACAGGCAACATAAGTGAGGAAGAATATATGCAGCAAACGTGGTCTGTTAGAAAACTATCCGACCTTATTTTTTATTTTGAAAACCTGATGGATTTAAATCAAGCGCGATTGCATGAGCCGACCTTGAACCTTCGTGCGCATGCGTGATTTTTTTTCCGCCTGTAGATAGCGTCAGTTGCTGTCGAGCAGTGTTCGACTGACGTAGTGTGTAGTGCTCTCGTCGGTTTTTTAATGCAAGTAAAATGACGGAACGACTGGAGTAGCGCTACTGCATCAAGTTTTTCCAGAAACTGGGCGACAACCAAGTGAATACCATTCGGCAGGTTCAGACGGCTTTCGGTGACGATGCTATGGGCATCACACAGATTAAGGTTTTGTACAACTGGTTTTAAGACGATCGCACGTCGGTGGAAAGCGAGCCACGCTCTGATTGCCAAAGTGAACGCTGTGGTAATGCGGGACCGTCGTGTGACTATCCGAGAAATTGCAACTGGAGTTGTGGTCATCAGGAAATTGGCGACTCCATCACGAAAATGCTACCGCACATTCTTCGCACTTGGTTCACAATTTTTTGACGAAAAAACAGACTGGGCTCTACAAGGCTTCGACAGGCTCCGACAGAAAACTTCGACAGGCTCCTTACTCTCCTGATATGGCCCCCGACTTCTGGCGACTTCTGGCTATACCCCAAAGTCAAGAGGCCATTGAAAGGAACGCGATTTTAGTCAAGAGAGGACATTATGGCTCCAAAGACAGCCGAGCTAAAGTCGATTCCGAAAGAAGCTTTTTCGGAATGCTTCCAACAATGGCGGCACCGCTGGGAGAAGGGTGTGGAGTCCCAAGGAGACTACTTTGAAGGTGATTAGGTTTCCAACGCTCTAGGTAAACCAGTTTTTTTAACCGGCTAAAGGTCGGATACTTTTCTAACAGACCACGTACTGCTAAGAAAGACAGAGCCAGATCCGAGAAACAGTGCAATAAAACGAAAGCTGAAACTGGAAATATTCATGTTTTCACGCAAGATCTGCAATTTGTAAAATTAGCACCATACTAAGAAGCGAGCGCAATCTACTACAAAATGAAACTTTGTGTACATAATTTCACCCTGTATAACTTTCCCTCCAAAGAAGTAGTCTGTTTTTGGTTTAATGAACAAATTGCTCATTAGAAGCATCTGTTTTTGCTTAATGTTTGATTGACCACCTGAGAAAGATTTTGACCGAAAACTGTATCCCAGTGGTACTGTACTCCGATAGCTGATGTGCGCAGAATTGTAACTCTAATTTAAGTAGTGCTCTTTTGCGTTTGGCCATTGAATTTAAAACTACGAAAACTCAAAAATATCTCGAGAAGGCCACATTCAGTGCACACCGCAATTGAATACAAATTAAAAGGAAAGGTAATTTAGTTACAAGAGCAGTACTCAATAATTTGTACAACAGCTAGACCCTTAAAGCCTTATAAGTCGGTACTTCTTGATTTCTCTTTCGTCACAGATTTATCTTATTGTTAGGATTTAATCGATTCGGCCAGGAAGAAAACCCCACGATCTTGTTGTAACTGATATACTAATGCTTGGACGTAGACCTGACGGTAAAATTTGGTTTTAACTCAATTTCGATGATCAGTTATAGCCCATCCCTCAACGTTATACCCCTCTGAATAAAATCAAAATGGTAAAAGAACTTCTTAAACTTTATACATCACGCTTGCCTATCACCAAGCGAAAATTTGATGTTTAGCAGGACTTAAAAGTGCACTTCCTGGCTCGAAAATGTTTGAGAGATTATATTTTGTATATTTAATTTTAAGTAAAGAAGTCGAGATTTTATTTCTTTATATGTGTCGTTCATTGTAAAAGTGGTGTAACTCCATGTTTTTAAAATTCTTATTTTTTTGCTTAATGGTATCACATTTGGTTATATCTTTCATTATACAAGTGAAGCAACTTCAATAGTTGCATTAAAATCTAATAAAAGGCGTTACTTGTTTTTACAGGGAACTAAAACTCTAAATATTCATTATAAAAGTGAAGTAAGTCCATAGTCATTTTAATAGTGTAATTAATATATATTTGTGTGTGTGTATAAGTCTTGTAATAGTTTATTTTGATGGATTTAGAGGATTTTAATGATTCCGGGTGGAAGAGGTTCTCAAGATATAGTAGCATTTCTTTATGTATTCTTTATGTTCTTCTTTATGTATAGCATGTCATTATGTATTCCGATTCTTGCACTATACAAAACCGGAATATTAAGACATTTTTTTCTCTCTTGAAGCTTGTACAAGACCCTGACACTAGTATTGACACCATAGATTATAAGTTCATGGTATCTGGACATTCTTATCTTCCAAATAATGGGGCATTTGGAATAATAAAGAGCGCTAGTCGCCGCCGTGGAAAATTTGTAGCCCAGACCAATGGGTTGCTATTATAAAAACAGCTAAATGCAAAAAAAACTTATTTTGTTGTTACTGAAATGAAAAACGCCTAATAGACAAATATTACAAATAATAGAAATAGCTAAAAACAACTTGCGATTACGACTTTAATGTCGGCTGAGGTTGCAAAGAAGAAAACGTGTGGTCCCTAGTCTACGCGGACGATTTGGTGTTGCTAGAGAGAGACGAGAAAGGGATGAAAGAAATGATAAGAAACATGGAGAAATATAGGAGGAGGAAAAAGCTGACAGTGAACGGTGAGAAGTCCAAGATGATGGTGTTTAGAAAAGGGGGTGGCAGGAGAAGAGTAATTGAGTGGAGATGGGAGAAGGAGAAAATTGAGGAAGTAAAAGAATGTAAATACCTAGGGTACGTGTTTAATGATAGAAATACAGAAACAGCACACGTGAGAGAGCTAGTAAAGAAAGCTAATAAAATACTAGGAGCGGTATGGGGAATAGGAAAGAGAAAATTTGGACATGACTATAGAAGAATGACTATAGAAGGATATATGAAAAGTGTGATGATGTATGGAGCGGAAATATGGCGATATAGAGAGCAAGAAGGGCTGGAAATGGTGCAAGAAAAATATTTGAAATGGGTGCTAGGACTAGGTAGAGAGACCCCGGGGTATATAGTGATGGAGGAAACAAAGAGAGATGGAATAAGAATAGAAGCAGGAAAGAGAGCAATAAGTTTTGAGGAGATGGTTATAGAGAGAGAAGAGTGCAGAATTATGCAAGAGTGCCTTAAAAAAAAAGGAAAGAAATAGGAAAGGGGGTGTGGAAAGAGAGGGAGGCATATCTAGAAAGAAACGGGTATTCAGGAGCGGAGATAGAAAAAAATGAGAGAGAGAGGCAGAGTAATGACAGAGAAATTAGTCCACAGAGATAGAGATGTGCAAAGGCAAGAAAGGAGAGCAAGAATTAGGGAGTCTAGGTACAATGGGAAATATGAAAAAATAATAACGGAAGAACTGCCAGAGTACCTAGGAAGAGAGAGTAGAAAAGAGAGAGTCACAATGGCAAGATTCAGATATGGAAATGAAGAGAGAGAGAATAAATTTTGGATGGAGGATAGGAATAGAGTATGCAGGATGTGCGGAGAAAACAAGGAAACAATAGAGCACTTGCTGAACGAATGTACAGAAATGAGAGAAAGAGATGAGTGTAGAGAAGAGATTTTAAACGAGGATGGAAGAGGGATAGAATGGATGAAGAAAGTTGAGAGGCGAAGAAGAGCAATATGTGGGGCGGGAAGCTGGTAATCGATTTAGGGATAGGAATTTAGTGACTTTCCTATTTTTTGTTTTTAGTTTGATTAGCATATGTTTCTTTTTTTCTCTTTTTATTTATATTATGTACTATATTAGTTTTATTTATATATGTATTGTGTGATGTGAATATTTTGGAAGCAATTTATAAACCCGTAAGAGTAATAAATATACATAATACTACCACTAGATGGCTGAGGTTTGAGAGAAATTATTAGAATTTCAATTTAAAGAAACACTAAATTCCAACATACCCTTATATAAAGTACATTTATGCAAGAAAACTTGTACAATATTCGACAAGACCCCTCTATCCATCTAACGACTAGTTACTAACGCAAAAAAGAAAGATATTCTTGATCTTCTACCATACATTCCGCCAATTTACCAACATTACTACAAAAAACTGCCCATAGATATTCCAAAACATTCAAGCACACTTAAAGCTGGTGAGCGTTCATGTCACTACAACAGTGATGTAACTCCAAAAAAAAAGTTCATTTATTAAATTAGTTTTGATTTTCTACGCTTTTTCAAATTATTATATCTTTGATTTGTATTAAACAATAAAAACGAGAAAACATTGATTGAATGCCTATATATTTTTTCCAACACTTTAATTCGCTAAAAGATCGTTATTTTAAAATTCAGTTTCAAGGAGATAATTCACTTTTACAATGAGCGACACATATTTCTTTGTTAAGTATTGATGAACCCATCTATTAGTACTTAGTGAAGGACATGACATCGTTACTTACTGCTTTGTTCAAATAGATACCTACTTATTATGATTAGTCTCTGTAGAGGTAAATTAATAGTGAAAAGGCATTATTTTTGTTTTAAAATAAAGATTTTTCTTTCATAATAAATAACTTGTTTTCTTATCAACACGGCGTAAGTCAAAGTATTTTACCTATAAACACCGTATTTTCACAGCAAAATACAAAAATAAAATCAAATTTGGTGCTATTTACGGATTTACTATTCCTTTATAACTAATTCATTATCAGTAAAAAAAAACATAATTTTGACAATTAATGCCCAAATAACAAAGTTTTTATTGCCTCCTGAAAAGTGAAGGAAAATAACTTGAGCGGTAAAGCCACGTTAGTTAGTAAAGCGGTGTAGTTAGTAATATATACGATAGTGGGTTATATCTTCCCACTATTACCCAGTAGAGGTAAATTCAACCCCCTTGTTGCAATACGGGGATGTTCCTCGTATATAACTCCTCCCACAAGTGACTTTAGAGTCTTCTGAATTTGGGATGTGACTCGTAGCTTACCTACAAAAGAAAATAATCTAACACTATAAAATGTTTCTCCTTAGGCTAGTTATCTGGTCTACTCTTACTTAATAATTAATTAACTGGGCGTGAAAAAAATACATGTGCAGTACCCGAAATTCCACATGCTAATTGAAAAAACAATAACTGTATACGAATGTCCGTTCATGAGTACCAATTATTGTCTTGAACCTATAAAATAAAAATATATTGCCTTTGTGGCAACGTCTTTATATTTAAGGGTGCGTTGGAAAAGATTACATTTGCCGAACGCGAAATTAAACATGCTAATAAAACCCCTGCATACGCATGTCCGTTATTGAATAACACTTGCGTTGGACCTAGGGATGTTCAACATATGCGTTACAGTATGCTGTGATGGTTTCCTATTACAACAGTATGAAAGGGGGACTGGTCGGATGTGGAAGTTAAGAGAATGATTAGAAGAGGGATTTTGGCATTTTAGAAATGATGGTAGGAGAAAGGATGATAGGGACAAGGGTGCAGGAATGGTTAAAGGGTATGGAAGTATAAAGTACAACCTCGTGGAAGTACCACCCCGAGAATAAAAAATACTTGTATTTAGAAGGAAACAGAGTACTTCCGAAAATCCGACGTTTCCCAAATAGTGATTCCTAGATTCAGGTTCAGTAGTGAGCAGGAGGTACTAGATGACTTCAAAGGAGAGAACCTGCCGTATATGTGGGAAGGAGAATGACGTATGGGATCTCTGGGGTGCAAGCTGCATAGGTTGTGTGTGGGGTGATTCCGAGAAAAACGAGCTGAAAAGGGAAGCTATAATTGAAAAAAACGGTCAGTGTTGATCGCTCATGAGCAAAATTGTTCAGTGGAATGAGAGCAGAGGTGTACGAGGGTATGTTTTTATAATGTCCATATGTAAATAGTATGTCCTAATGTCATTGAAAAAATATCGATTGTCAAGATTGTGGAACATCAACAAGTGCTGTAAAATAATTATTGTAAGCCAATAAAGGTCTTATATATAATAAATAAATAATTTTTTATTTGTCCGTAGCTCTATAGCCCTATATGGGTTCTGGCTGACTGCACAATGCGTCTCCACCCCTGTCGGCCCATCATCATCTGAGGATCGTAGTCCAATCCCATGGTACGTAGGTCGCTGATTACGTTATCGCGCCATCTCATGCACGGCCTTCCCAGCGGTCGTTTACCAGCGGGGTAGTTCTCCCATGCCAATTTTGCCGTTCGTTCGTTCGGCAATCTTTGGACATGTTGATCACATTCACAATATTGGGTTCTTTGTACAACTCAGTGAGTTTGCTATTTTTTCTAGTTCTGTGGACAAGATGGACTGGACCCAGTATCGTCCCAAACACTCTCCGGAGTACCTTCTGCTCGAAAGCTCTCAATTTTCGTTCGCTATCTTTTGTGAGTGTCCACGTTTCACAGCCATACATAACCACCGGTCGTATTATCGATTTGTAGATTCGTATTTGGGCTCTTCTACTAATACGTTTGGATCTCAGTGTTTTGTCCAAAGCACACATACATCTGTTGCCACTTTGAATTCTGGCTTTTACCTCTTCTGTTATGTCATTATCGGCCGTTATTACCGCTCCTAGATATTTGAAGGTATTCACCCTCTCGAAATTAAAATCTCCAATCGTCAAATTCTGGCCTATACCATCTTTTTGAGCCTGCCTTGATATACATATATTTGGTCTTCGTTATCTTCGATAATCCCATTTTAAATGTTTCCTTTTCTATCTTGAAGAACTGTTCTTTGACTTGAACTGACCTGGCCATCACATCGATGTCATCCGCAAAGGCAAGTGCAAGTTTTGGTCCATCATTAGTGTACATCTCAACTTTAATATTTGCCGCTCTTGTGGCTTTCTCCAGCGCTATATTGAAGAGCATTAGAGATAATGCGTCTCCTTGTTTCAGCCCGTTGTTTATGTCAAATGCGCTTGAGACAGTGCTTCCAATTCTAACTCTGCTTTTGGATCCATTTACACACATTTGGGTAAATTTAATTAGTTTTTGCGGGATTGATAGTTCTGCAATTGCCTGCCAAAGTTCTACTCGCAAGACACTATCGTAGGCTTGTTTAAAGTCGATAAATATATGGTGCAACCTTTGATTAAACTCCCAGCACTTTTTCAGAATTTGTCGAATAGTGAATATTTGGTCAATTGTAGACCTGTTTTTTCTAAAGTCGCACTGGTAATCCCACACGATGCCTTCCACTATAGGTGTTAGTCGCTGCAGGATAATTATCGATTTTATCTTGTATTTATCAATGAGATACCCCTGTAATTGTCACACTTCATTTTATCCCCCTTCTTGTGTATGGGGATTATAATTCTTTCTTTCCAATTGTCCGGTATTTCTTCCTTATTCCAGATTGTGGTAATTAGCTGGTGTATATGCCGATGCAGATCTTCACCTCCATATATTATGCATTCCGTTGGAATGTTGTCTTTCCCCGGCGCTTTGCGGTTTTTCATCCTCATTATGATATTTTGGACCTCCTCCAGGCTGGATGGAGTCTTCTACAGAAAAATCTACCGTGTGGTAAGTTTGTTATTATAACCATTTTGGTTGTCGCCTACTTGAATATTGAGAAGTCCACTAAAGTAGTTATGTCATTCCGTTATAATTTCTTGCTCATTTGTAATTAGGGTCCCATCATCCTTCTTCAGGATGTTCCCTGTTCTTGGTCGTAATCCAGATTTTGCTGCGTCCGCCTTCCTGTAGAATTCCTTTAATTGATTGCCTCTGAAATTGGTTTCCAATTCTTCCAGTATTTGTTGTTCATGTTTCCTTTTCTTTGTCCTGGCTTCCCGTTTTATTTTACTAGATATAGTATATAGATTATAGAGATATCTTCTGTTTGTCTCATTGAAATCTTGTATTGTTAGCATTCTGGCTTTTTCTCTCTGTTCAAATATCCTCCGACAGTCATCGTCGAACCAGTTATTATGCTTCTTCTTTTGTGTTGGACCCAGTATTTCATTGGCAGCATTAGATATTGATCGCTCTATTGTACCTCAGATCTCATTTACGTTCTCATATTCATAGGTTTCTAGAAGGTTTTCCAATATTGGTTTTTGAAACTCGTTTTTTGTTTTTTCGTCATTTAGTATTTACTTTATTTTTATTTAGTACATACTTCCCACTTATTTGATCTTTTATTTTTGTGGTTAGAGGTGCCTATTCTCACCTTTGCTCTTACTAGGATGTGGTGCGAGTCCGCAACTGCACCTCTCAAGCTCCGTACATCAAGGACGTTGTTTGCATGTCTCGCGTCTACTAAAATTTATTCTATCTGAATCTTTTTGATACCATCATTTGATATCCAAGTCTGTTTGAGAATGTCCTTGTGTTCAAAAATTGTAGACTTGACTAGCAAGTTATTGCTAGCCGGATGAGCCTCATACAATTGTCATTACTGGTGTTGTGTAGGCTGTGTATACCTATGGTTGGTTTGTACATTCGCTCTCTTCCAATCTCTGCATTGAAGTCCCCACAGAGTAGAATCATTTCTTGTTTAGGTATTTGCATAATTGCTGTTTCTAGTTGGTCTGAGAAATCTTCATTTTCTTCATCCTTCTTCTCCGTAGGGGCATGAACTGATATGAAAGAATGGTTTTTTACAATGGTACAATTTGGTACAATGGCCCCTTTAGTCGGATACCACAAATGCGTTCACGTATTGGGTTGAATCCTATTACGCTGTTAAAGATCTACTCTGAAACTACAAACCCTGTTCCAAATTCATGTTTTCTGTTTTGGCTTCCGCTGTAGAAAATGTGTGACTTGCTAATTCTACGCTCCTTATTGTCGAGCCATCTGATTTCTTGGACTGCTGTGAGGTTCATTCCTAATTTTTCCCGTTGTCTTACGGCATGAGTGGATGCTCCTGTTCGGTGCCAGCTAAAAATATTCCACGTACCGATACTCATATTCCTTTTTCGATGCTTATGCCGTTTTCCTGAAATAAATAATAACGGGAATTATCTATATAGACCTGTTTGTCTACATTTGTTTGGCTTTGTGCATGTCAGGTAAATCTAAGCAGAGGAAGTCAGACGAAGAAGACTACACAAGACCAGATAGTCTTGTCTTGGTTTTGTTTGTCTAACTCGGCTTAGGTTAGGTTAGGTTAGGTTAGGTTTACCTATATACCTTTGACTAAATTGATTTTCATCTAGGTTTTTATATTTAAGCATACTTGCCAAATCTTGTTTGTCTACCTAGTCTTGTCTGTCTAGTCTTATTCGCCTTGTATTTACACATATCTATCTTGTCATATTTGTTTTGTCTGGCTAAGTATATCTGTTTAGTCTCTTTTCACGGACCTAGCTGGCAGCTGAGAGCTGAACAGACAACTGGCCCCATGTACATCTCCAATCACGCCGCAACCGCAGGCAGCATATCTTCAGCGATGGTTGTTGATTTATCTTATTTGGGCTTGCTGGTGGATATTTCTATTGCGTCATTTGCGTCTCAGTTTTTCGTCATTTTCCTTAGAAGAAATAATGTATTTAGCGATCCTATCTCAGTTTTTTTTACTTTGCACAATGTAACCCATTACCGTTCTTGCGTTAAACGGTATCTCCATGTTGGCTGTTAGCTCGTCCATTTCTGCTTCCTATCTCCAGCAGAGAAGTATAGTGTGTCTTATATGTCCACTTCGCCAAAGTATTTACAACGGTCATCTGCGGTGGCGCGTATTTGTTTCAAGTAGTCGCAGAAGCACCCATGCTCCGTGAGGAACTGGGTCAGGTAAAAGTTTGTCTAACCATGCTTCCTGTTGACCCATGTGGTGATATCTGGTATGATCAACTTCATCCACTGGCCTTTTACGACGCCCACCATTTTTGTTGCCATTCTGCTAGGAGATTCTTTCTAGCGGCAATTCTAGATTGCCTATCACATCCGGCCTCATGTGGTTCGGTTCTCTCCTTTACCAGGAGTTCTATGGGGCTATACCAGCAATTGCCAAAACTACAGCCTCCGATACAGTCTTGCATGCGCTGCACATCCTGTTTGAGAATTAACAATTAAAATAATGAACTGAATGTTTTTAGGGATTCAAAACAAAAATGGTATTAATAAAACTAGTCTATAGCGATATTTCATAACAAAACAAAACTAAGCATTTAATTGAACATTTGAAAAATAAAGAACATGATAATACAATAAATTGAGATTAATGAGTTAAATACATTGAGCGAATAATTGAACAATAAATTGAGAATAATGATAATAAGTCTTTGCCCAATGCGTGACCGGTGGATTCTATTAATCGCACCGGTCTTTCTGACACATGGACCCGCGAAGAAGTCTATCGACGGGTTGTAAGGCCGCCGCCATTGCGTCGTGTTGTAAGGCCGACGCCATTCTTCTCGCGACCACGTGTAGTGAGAATTCCGATCTCCGGTCACGAGTCATACAAGATCTCGTGATCCAAAGAGAAAGGCCGAATGAATTATAATATATTTAGGTTTGCGGCGGGTTGTAAGCCCGCCGCCCTGAGACCTAATTAACAAAAACTTAAATGATTGAAAAATTAACGAGCCGAACTGGAGAGAACCCGAGGTATATGATATCGTTCATTGGGCTTATATATGAAGCTTGCACTTTACTGTTTATTGAGTTGAGTCAGATTTTTCAGACTTTCCGGGCGCAAGGCTCACATGGCGAATTGTGCGGTTTGCCATTTGCATTAGCATGGATTCCGTTTTTGCTGAGATCTCGAGCCGCAGGTCGTCCACAAAGTCAATGAGTGTGGAAATTTCAATCTTAGGACGCCATCTTATAGTATCTTCCACAAAATAGGGCCTAAAACTGAATCTTGTGGGACCCCGATCCTCACTTCTCTTTCTACCGAAATTCATTGTGCTTCTAGCAGCAGTGTTCTATTATGGAAGTAGCTTCTTACCATGCGAAGGAGGTAAGGCGCTATTCCTCTTTTGGTTAGTTCCTTCATTATTATTTTTCAACTAGCACTGTTAAAATCGTTTCTAACGTCAAATGCAATTAGCACATAGCACAAGTTTTAGGAAGGCTTATATTGCGCTGATAATGAATCTGCCCCCCTGATTCCAAATTGTCTCCTGGACAATCCGATGCCTGCTTCAAGTCCCCTTTTAAGTTTGTCCACCAGGAGCTGCTCTAGCAGCTTCCCCGGCCTGTAAAATGCACAGGGGTCTATACGATGAGGGATCGTTTAACGGTTTGTCACCTTTGCAGAGCAGAATATACCTTGCGCACTTCCATTTCTTGGAAAAGTTCCCGGCACTTTGCTTAATTCTGTTTAGTCAAGTGGATCTAGTCTGATCAATCTAGTTTTTTTCAGTTTACCTTGTCTTGTTAGTTCCGTTACTTAGTTTTGTCTAATTCGTCTAGTTTTTGTGTGGCCTTATATGTCTCTCTTATTTATGTTGACCTAATTTTGTCTAGTCGGACCTTAATATTATATTCTGTCGAGTCTTGTCTATAAAATATTTGGTTTGTAAATTATTTTACAAACCTTACATTATTTATTGATAATTCTGGTCGTAAAACGAATGTGCATAATTTATTTATATATTACAAGCAAATATTCATTTTAATTTGTATAATTCCTTGTGAATTAGAAATTTGCACGAGGAAACTTACAAATATAAGCTACTGGAAAGGATACATAATCAAGTAAAATCTGATTAAAATCAATTAATGTCGCTCATTTGGCCGACATTATATAATTGCCGTACCTAGATAAAACAATTTGTGTGAAAAATTAATGTGTCCAGGGTTATTAAATTGGAATGCAGCTTCCAGTCAAATGTTTATATCATTCATGTTACATTTAAAATTAATTATTTTAAATATTTACTTTGAATGTAAATGTAATTGTATTGCTGTGTGAAAAACAGCAGAGGCAATGTTTGCATGCCACTTGAACTCACGTGAAATAACAGTCCGTTCATTTAAAAAAATGCTGTACGAATAAGACTTTGTCTAGTCAGTGCAAGACAAATAGATTCGGACAGACCAGATAGAAAAGATAGGAAAGAGATATATGGCTAGACAGATATTTTCACAAGTGTTTATTGTGTAGGTTACGTAGACCTGTAGGTATTATGTGGCTGTGCGGTTGGATGTAATTAATAATTTCATATGGAAATTATTCATATGACAGAGACTACACCGAGTTTATGCCAAAACAATGAAATTATAAGCGGCAATAGAATTCTCATGGCGTTGTACTCGGCATATTTCCTAGAGAAATTAATGAAGAAAATTATTTAAAAACAAATATTTGTTCCGAATTATAAAAGATTGTTTAGTTTAAAATGATGAAACATTAATTAAAAACGAAGGCATGATAATTCAATAATAAATATTTGTTCCGAGTTTAAAAAGAATTGTTTAGTTTAATATGTCGAAACGTTAATTAGAAAAGAAGGCATGTCAGATTTATTTACGTTTGAAAACAATCAACGCTTCATTTATTAGTTTTGAAACTATTTTCCAGTCGGCGTAAATAGACTTTACGGCAAACAAATCGCCCGGAATCTTTTTCTTTCTCTAATACGTTTTTAATGCGGCATTAGGAAGTTCAGATGGCTATCTAAATTGCCTGGTTTACTTTTTTTGGCCGCATTTTTGCTACCCGCAACTCACTCATTATAATAACTAATCACAATTAAAACATGTTTTTTTCAGCCTTGAAAGATAACAATTTTTACATTTACAAAAAAACAACAAAATTTATCCCTAGCCCTATCTACTCTTGCCGATCAATTTCTGTCTAGAATTCCATGTATAGGGTTACTTAGCCTCGTGTGCGAAAACTTAATTGTCAAGTTTTATCTGCCTAGTCTTAACTGTCTAGTATTGTTTTAGACTTGTATGTCTAGCCTTATCCGTCTAGCTCATTATCTCTAGTCTTGTCTGCTTAGTATTGTCTAGCATCGTCTGTCTAGTTTTGTCTGTTTTGTCTGTTTATTCTGTTTAGTCTTGCAAGTCTATCTAATCTTGTATATATAGTTTTGCTTGTATATTATTATCTGTTTAGTCTAGTCTGTCTAGTCTTGTATGTCTAATATGTCCAGTTTTGTTTGTCTAGTCTTGTCTGTATAGCCTTGTCTGTTTAGTATTGTCTATTTAGCCTTGCCTGCCTAGTCTTATCTTTCTAGTCTTGTCTGTATAGCCCTGTCTGTCTAGTCTAATCTTGTCTGTCTAGTCTGGTCTGTCTAGTTTTATCTGTCTAGTCTTGTATTTCTAGTCATGTCTGTCTAATCTTGTCTGTCTAGTCTGGTCTGTCTAGTCTTGTCTGTCTAGTCTTGTATTTCTAGTCATGTCTGTCTAATCTTGTCTGTCTAGTCTGGTGTGTCTAGTCTTGTCTGTCTAGTCTTGTCTGTCTAGTCTTGTGTGTCTAGTCTTGTCTGTCTAGTCTTGTCTGTCTAGTCCGTCTAGTCTGTCCAGTTCAGTCCAGTCTGTCCAGTTTTGTCTGTCGTGTTGTCTGCCTAGTATTTTCTGTCCAGTATTGTATGTCTAGTCTTGTCTGTCTAGTTTTGTATATCTAGTCTTGACTATCTAATCTTGTCTCTCTGGTTCTGCCTGTCTAGCTTTGTCTATCTAGTCTTGTCGGTCTAGTCTTGCTGTGTAGTCTTGAATGTAGCCTTTTCTTACTTATCTTGGCTGTCCAGTTTTGTCTGTCTTGTTTTTCCTTTTTTGTCTGTCTAATCTTTTTGTCTAATATTTTCTGTCTATTTTTATTCGTTGAGTCATGTCTGTCTAGTATTTCCAGTCCAGTCTTACCTCTCTACTCGTCTTGTCTGGCTAGTGTTGTCTATTTAGTCTTGTCTGCCTAGTCTTGACTGTCTAGTCTAGCCTGTCTAGTATTCTCTGTCTAGTCTTGTCTATCCAGTATTATCTGTTCAGTCTTATCTGTCTAGTCTTGTTTATCTAGTCTTGTCTCTCTAGGTCGCTCTGTCCAGTCTTTTATGTCCAGTTTTGTCTGTCTACTCTTGTCCGTCTTTTCAAATCAAATCAATCAAATCAAATAATTTATTGCCAATGAGATATAGAATCTATAGGAAGTGTCAAACATTAGATTTTTATAATATACTGTTAGAGTTTAATATCTAGTATATATTCTTCAAGGCTGTAGATTGTGTAGGAGAGGAAGATGCACTTTGTTGTTTTCTTAATTTTTTTATAAGATTTTTCCTCTGTTAGGCTGATTGGTAGTGTGTTGTAAATGATTACTCCCTGGTAGTTTGGACCTTTTCCACATAGTGTTTGTTTTGGGCCCGTATACTTTATAGTTGGTGTTTAATTCTCGTGTCGTGTTGATGTTTATCCAGATGCTTCTGGAAGTATGCTTCGGTTAATTGATGTAGCATGTTAGTTCTAGAATATATAAACTTGTGACTGTGAGAATACCCAGCTTCTTGAAATGGGGTCTACAGGTGTCCGTGATCTTGATACCCATTAAGGTTCTGATAATTTTCTTCTGCACTATTAAGAGGAATTAAGTTTCTGACGAGCATCCCCAAAGCAGAATACCATATGAAATTATTGATTGAATCTCCGGATAGTACAATGTAAGGAAATCTTCGATTTTTAGAAATTGTCGTATAAACCTTATTTGAAAGCTTTCTATGTATTTGGAGCACATATTATGTATGGTGGTGTTTCATTGAAGGTGTTCGTCTAAATAAATTCCTAGGAATTTAACCACCTTGGTTCGTTTAATTTCGTCGTTAATTATTTTCAACTGGATGTCTATCGGGTACTTGCTGCATGCTGTATGGAATATAACGTATTCTGTTTTATTTCTGTTGAGAAAGAGACTGCTGTGCGCGAACCATTTGTTGTGTGTATCCAAGAGCATGTTGGCACGCAGTGGGTTGTTGGAAGCATCTTTTTCGGAGACGATAAAACTGGCGTCGTCAGCATATAAGGTGCTGTAGTGATCTCCGATGTATCTCTCGATGTAGGTCTGCGGTGTATCGTGGGAATAAAGTTGGAGCCAATACACTGCCCTGCGGGACACTCATGTTTATACAACTGAAGTCGGATTGGCCAGTTATCGATCCGCATTTTACTCTCGCAAATTGTTTCCTATTTGCGTGTTTCCTATATATAAGGATTTTTTACTTTAAAAAAAAAACATATTTATTACATATAAGTCATCTATCTACTGATACATGAATCATACCGAAGATCTGATTGGATGTCTCCAATCAGCGTTGTCAAACTTTTTGGTAGGTTTCTATCATCGTCGGTATGTATATCAAATATGATTTTTTAAATTAATAACCACGTCGAATTTCAAGTGGACTTTCCCAGCTCGCAATAACCCTAGGCCAGGGTTCTACGTGATTTGATAGAAACTTTAATTCATATTTGATAAATTCATCCGACTCTTCAGAATCTAAAATAAATATATTAATAGCTAATTTATAAGTTATTTTACGTATGATTTATATTGATAATTGATAATGTAAAAATAATTTACCATTTACGTCGTTGGTTGGAACATTCAATGCATATAAAGCTTGTCGTTGTTCTGCTCGACGAAAATTGTGATGATAAATCAGCTAGCCTTTAGCCGAGATCCCTTTGGAGAATCTTGATTTTTTAACATGCGGTGAATTATCTATATAGACCTGTTTGTCTACATTTGTTTGGCTTTGTGCATGTCAGGTAAATCTAAGCAGAGGAAGTCAGACGAAGAAGACTACACAAGACCAGATAGTCTTGTCTTGGTTTTGTTTGTCTAACTCGGCTTAGGTTAGGTAATATGTACTGGCACATTCTTTTGGAAAAAGAGTTTTAATATCATTTGCTAATTCAATAAATCGAGATGGTTTAATTGTAGGTATGATTTGTAATCTATCACTTTACCGCAGTTAGTACTTTCATAAAGTATTAAATGCGTTAGTGCATTTCGGTTACTTTCGGTAAATCCAAAAGAAGTTTTAGAATTATAGATTGCTACTAAGTTATTTCCAACAAAGGATTTGGTTAACCATTCATTAAGGGGAATCTAAAAAAAGGCTGTTGAAGAAAATCATCAAAACAATTAAGGAAAAATTAAAAAATACTTCCCCTTCTTTCTCGCTTTAAAACACGGAAAATGGGACTTCCTCCAGACGTGGGTATAATGCTAGTTCGCCGCGGGCAAGACTAAAGAACTAACAACTGCTAGCAGCCAAACTATCAGTATTACCTCCTGGCTGCTTCACATAGTACCTGTACCTCAACAAGACGTCAGACTAGAAATCTTGGAAGTACACTCCGGATTTTCCAACTTAGAGGGATGGGAAGAACCACTAGATGGCCAACGGCATAGGACGGAGAAAGCAACGAGGAGCTACTCCATTAAAGACCCACTTCACAAGTTCACCATTCATCAATCCATACTTCATTAATCATCCTTCCAGATCACATCTGGAATGGTAAACCCTGACCATGAACAGAAATATTGATCATTGATCAGATAATCGGCCATATATGATTAGTCTTCTCACGACATAAATGTATTTGGGCTTGATTTAGGTGCTCCAATGTGGGCGTAAACTATGTAAATAATATATATATATATATATATATATATATATATATATATATATAAATTTTTAATAGGAGTTATGGAAGAATGCGAGTTAAGGAAAAAAGTTCGACTGTATATATATATAAATATACAATTTATTATTATATTAAATTCATCAAAATAATATTTCTATTTTGATACCTCTACTAATAAATGTTCTGAAATTTCAAAGAGATAAGTTTAGTGTTGTTCGGATGGATCAGGGGTCTCCAAACTTTCCAGCCTTAGGGCCATACTGATTACTCCAGTAAGTTCCGAGGGCCAAACCCATATTATCATTGTTGCCGGTGGTAAAAAGTGAAATAGTCCACTGATGAAAAAGAAAATCCGAAAAAGTATGCAACGTTTAAAAAAGGCTGCAAATCGGACTAAAGTCCGCAAAACGGCAACACTGCATATTATTAATTTTCCTGTCATTATCTGTAATTTCTAGATTAGTCGTAGAGTACGAGCCATGAGGAGTAACGTGACACGGCATCTGGTGGACACAAGCGGAAATAGGTAGTACCTTTTATCGCTAACAGATGGTGCTAACAGCACGTACAGAATAATCTAGTTCGTTCGAGAAAGTTCTGGTGTCTTCCACTCACTTCTAGATGGCAGTAATTGGAATGTATAAGAAGGCTAGTGGCGCAACCACAAGTCAGTTCCTATGACACTGTTGTCAAATAAAATAGTGCGTACCTCCTTAAAACGTGTTTGTGCGTGTTTAAGTTTAAGACATCTTTGTAACAGTATTTTGATTTGAATTGTTGCTTTTGTGTGTGATTTAGTAGTATGGAAAAGAAGCGAAAAATTGATTGTGAATGCAGAAAATTCAAAGATCAGAAAGATCATTCTCCAACATTCAGTATTTCGTAATTGAGTCCAGTAACAAGGCGCTATGTTTGATTTGCAATGAAAGCATAGCCGTTCTCAAGGAATATAACATTAAACGTCATTATGAAATAAAACATTTTAAAAATTACTCAAAATATACAGGAAGTTAGAAAGGACAGAAAAATTCGAAGCTATGAAGCGCGGATTGAAATCGCAGCAATCTTCATTTACAAAACTTAAAACTGAACAAGAGGCTGCAACTCGTGCCAGCTTTCGTGTGGCTCTTGAAATTGCAAAACGTGGAAAACCCTTAACCGATGGAGAAATGATCAAAGAATGCATAATTGCAGTAGCCGAAGAAATGTGCCCTGAAAAGGTAAATTTTTTAAAAACTGTCAGTATGTCAGCAAACACTGTGGCTCGAAGGGTAGAAAACATCGCTGAAAATATATCCTCTCAACTGTTCAACAAAAATTGGCCATGTTGAGTGGTTTTCTTTGGCCTTGGATGAGTCAACGGATGTGCCAGATACTGCTCAGGTGTTGATTTATATTCGAGGAGTAGATAGAAGCTATGAAGTGCATGAAGAACTTCTTGATATGTATAGTATTCATGGCACAACTACTCGTACAGATATTTTTAAAGGAGTTGAAATGGCCTTTAATCAAAAGAACCTTCGATGGAAAAACTTGAAATGTATTACAACTGTTGGAGGCAAAAACATGAGTGGGAAAGAAAAAGGAGTGGTCGCTCTTGTGTCAAAAGCTGTAGAAAATGACGGTGGTTCAAAACCATTAGTCTTACATTGTATCATTCATCAACAGTCTTTGTGCGGAAAATGTTTGGATATGTCTGAAGTTCTGAAACCAGTCATATCAACTGTTAATTTTATCAGATCTTTTGGGCTAAATCACCGACAATTTATTGAAGAGATTGGTGAAAATGACTTACCTTATCATACTGCCGTACGTTGGCTTAGTTGTGGGAAAGTCCTTCAGCGCTTTTTTGTACTTCGAGCAGTGATCGAAATTTTTTTGAATGAAAAGCATCGCCCTCTTACTGAATTACAAAACAACGCATGGCTGTGGAAGTTAGCATTCTATGTTGATTTGACAAAACATGTGAACGAACTGAATTTGAGATTGCAAGGAGAAAACCAGCATCTTCCTGATTTATACACTAATATCAAATCATTCCGGAAGAAATTGATACTGTTTCAATCACAACTACGAAGTAAATGTTTTTCACATTTTAAAACATGTGAAATATTCAGCCACACCACTGAGACTGAGTTTCCTATCGATTTTGCAATCGAAACTTTGAGTGCTTTGAAAATAAATTTTGATACTCGTTTCTCGGACTTTGATGCCATTGTGAATCAAATTAAGATTTTTCAGAATCCTTTTGATACTGACATTGAAGCCCTAGCCCCGGAACTTCAAATGGAAATGATTGATCTACAGTGCAGTGATATAATTAAGAACAAATATCAAAACTCATCTATGTTAGAATTTTATAAGAGTCTTCCACTTACACAATTTGATAATTTGCATAAATTTGCTCGTGGGCTGTTTTCTGTTTTTGGTACTACTTATTTGTGTGAGAAGACCTTCTCCAAAATGAAGTACACAAAAAATGTTTACAGATCTAAATTAACTGATGAGCATCTCAAATCTCTTTTAATAATTGGTACAAGTAAAATTAGTCCACAACTACAAACTATTCTCAGTGGAAAATCTCAATTACATAAATCTTATTAGTATTTCATATGTCATTATGCTTGTTATAAGTTATGTTTTTATTTAAATTGTATAAAATGTTAGTTGGATTCATTTCAATAATTTGTTAGTTATTATATACTGAAGTTAAATTTTCTGCATATTATACATGTCTTTACTCATTACAATTCTGTGTTTCTTTATCCAACTTATCACAAAAACAATAACAATAAGCCTACAACAATGTTATGAGTAGTTAGCCCATGACCATATCAATGTAGATGTCATATTAATAATTATTCAACATAAAATTAGAATACTTCATTCAGTAAACTAAATTTAATTTGCTATTAAAAATATGTTCTCTAAAAGGAGTTTTCAAGCATGCTAGCCCTCCGCGGGCCGGACAAAATCTGTCCGCGGGCCGGATGTGGCCCTCGGGCCGTAGTTTGGAGACCCCTGGGATGGATGATTCTCCGGAAACATACATTTGAACCATCGGCCGTTAAATCAGGTATTCTCGATTGATCAGAATATGTTATGCTATTGGTTGAATTTGAATTTTGAGACTAGAAAAATCAATGCCGCGAAAGTTAAAAACATTAATAGATGAACCAACAACGAATTATTTAACGAATAATAAATTTTTACATGATAATTTTTAATAATAACATCAATTTATTAATATAAATTACTACAATTTATGTATTAAATTATTGTGAAAAGAAAACACACACAAGAAAATAAAAAGAAACTAGGTACTATACTTTCAGATTCACATAACAATAATCTGGATTGTTACTATTAATGATATTATACGTTCCAGAAATTAATGTTTTTGTTGGGTCCTTTAAGCTATAACAATTATTACTATGGAAATTTAAGTCTATGCATTTTTTTTATCCATAATCACCAAATTAGTAAAACGATACTAATTATAAGCGAGAAACACAGAAAGAGTCTTCTTCAACCAAAAAGAAATAATTGATTTAAATTTAAAAAAAAATTATTATAATATATTATTAAAATTATAACTATAATTATGATAATAATAATGTTATTCCTTGAATACCACAAATTTAATAAATTTGAAATAATAGTTGATACCATAATTATTGAAAGCATTAATATACAATTTTATATTAGTACTTACCAAAATTGTAACTAATTGTAAGATGGATGAACTTTCACAATTTTATTATTCACTTACAAAATTATTTTCTTAACCTGAAAACCATACAATTATACCGCGGCCGAACTGAAAACAAGTTCAAAAACGCTTCGAATTTTAAAACAGGATGTATATCCTGTACCTTCCTAAAAAGTGTAAACAAAACGGAGCGACATCTATCTATATTAACATTTTAAAATGAGTTTCTTAAATGAGATAGTAATATTTCGGCGTTCATTTCTCATAGTCAACGAGTAATAATAGCCCAATCTGTAATTTTTAGTTTGAAAATAAATAAGAAATATTATATTATGAAGTAATAAATACATTACGAAAAATTCGTAATTGTTAGAGTTTGGACTAATAATTAATACTAATGATGAAAAGTTCCCAAATAATATGTCAAAAATATTTTAACTTTTCATTTAACTAAAAGTATTTTTTCAAACTGCAAAACTCACACCTTGGGATTGTAAGATTTTTATTAGTAGTAAGTACTGTATGAACTGCAATCTCTACAAATTTGTATTCGTAAGGAACCACGTTACAATTGAAACTGTAATTTGTACGGTGTACTTTTTTCCGTGTGTGTGGAGAAAATCATCTAAAACAGTTAAGAATGTTATTAAGCAGCCTGTTGGTGGTCTATATATATATATATATATATATATATATATATATATATATATATATATATATATATATATATATATATATATATATATATATATATATATATATATATATATATATATATATGTATATATATATAGGTGTTGTATTGTTTTTTCGGGGATTCCGCGTTGATGCTGAGGGTTGGCTCTGAAAAGAACCGGATTCTCGACGTTTCGGCGAACTAACATTCGCCATTCTCAAGAGATATATGCGTCCGTACGGGTCAACCGTTCGACGCATACTGTATATATATATATATATATATATATATATATATATATATATATATATATATATATATATATATATTTCAATTATCTTTTCTATAGCACAGTTTTCTAACTCCAATTTTTTGCCGTCTTAGCAGTTGTTACATATTGATGAGTTCGCCTAATTCGTCTGTCTTGTCTTATCTGTCTAGTCTTGAGAGTTCTCTGTATAGTCTTGTCTGTCTAGTCCTGTCTGGCTCGTCTTGTCTGGCTCAGCTTGTCTTGGCTGTAGAGTATTGTTTGTCTAGTCTTGTCTGTGTGGTTTTGTTTGCTAAGTCCTCTGTGTTTATTCTTGTCTGTTTGGTGTTTGTTTGTCCAGTTTTGTCTGTCTTGTCTTCCCTGTCTAGCCTTGTATAACTGGATTTATCTTTTAAGACTTGTCGGTTTAGTATCTTCTGTTTAGCTTTGTCTGTCTAGTTTTGTTTGTCTTTTTTTTTCTAGGGGGGGGGGGTAAATACTTTTACGTAGGACCCCCAGGACACGCAGCCCCGAGAAGTGGGGGGCTCACCCGGCTTGATAGCTCCCGCTATTATGGAATTATTAGTGTAGCCTTGCCTATCTTGTCTTGTCGGTCTAGTCTTGTCGGTCTAGTCTTGCTGTGTAGTCTTGAATGTAATGCCTTGTCTTACTAATCTTGGCTATCCAGTATTGTCTGACTTGTCTTTTCTTTCTGGATTTCTCTCCATTGTCTTTTCTGTCTAGTCCTGTCTGTTTAATCCAATCTGCTTTGTCTTGTCTGTCTTGCCCTGCCTGTTAAATTTTTCCTTGCCCGTCTAGCCTTGACCGTCCAGATTTATCTGTCTAGCCTTGTCGGTCAAGCCTTGTTTGTCTAGCCTAGTCTCTTTAGTCTTGTCTCTCTAGTCTCGTCAGACTAGTCTTGTCTATCTATAAAGTTGTTCAGGGGAAGCTCTTACTAAACACCCTACTTCACCTTGGCATTTTAGTATGCGCCACCCCGGTATCGCATATTTTGCATTCATTAAGGGTAGGCGGGCTGCCTACCCTGAATGAATGCAAAATATATGTTAGTGAAAACCGCCCTAGTTATTGTCTCCACGACCAGGATTCGAAGTCTTGTCTATCTAGTCTTGTTTACATAGACTAGTCTGTCTAGACGGTTTATAGTTTCTAGTCTAACTAGTCTTGCATATCAAGTCTTGTCTGTCCAGTCTTGTCTGTCTAGTTTGGTCTCTTTAGGCTGATCTGTCTATTCTTGCTATTCTAGCTTTGTTTGTCTAATTTTGTCCATGTAGTCTTCTCTGTATAATCTTGTCTGTCTAGGCTTATCTGTATTAATGCCCAATACATTTTAACATGCCTTACGAACCATGCCGACATGGGCGAGAGCTATGGCTTACAAAACGACCAGACACAAACTAACGATAATACTGCATAACATCCGCAGTGGAACTGAAAGGCTTTGCGAGAAGTGTTGTCTTGCTGACAGCGCTCGACACACCGGTTTAGTATCTTGTGTGTATCCTGTTTAGCTTTGTCTGTCTAGTTTTGTTTGTCTTTTGACTGTTTTGTCTTTTTTTTTTCTAGGAGGGGTGGGGAAAAACTTTTACGTACGACCCCCAGGACACACAGACCCGAGGATTGCGGGGCTCACCCGGCTTGATGCTAGCGCCTGTCCTACCGACTAAAAACCCCGCCCTGTACTTCAATGCTCTCACTATTATGGAACCGCCTTTAGGCATTACTTCGTTATAGCTTTGGTCTCACCTAAGCTTCCAAGTGCATTTTATTTTGTCTCTTCCTCTCATCTCCTGCCTTTTCCTTCAATATGTTGTGGAGCATTGTTATTATCGCCCCCCAGTTTTCTTCCGATTCTAGGAGGCGTTCCGCTGCATTATTTTTATCTAATGGTCCGCACACTGCTGCGGCTTTTCCATTGTACATTTTGTACATTGGAAAATTGTATGTTCTGGGGAGTCCATATTTTTGCAGTACCAACACATTTCGTCGTTTTGTTTCCCAATTTTGTAAAGATATGTGCCAAAAGCGCTATGGCTAGACAATGCTTGTGTGGCATAGAATCCTACCTCTCCCCACTTCCTCTGATACCATTTTATTTCATTGGTAATAAAAGTTTTTGTCCATCCCTGGTATGCTTCCCATTGCGACTGCCACTTATTGAGCGTCTCGCTACTCTCGCTTCTCTTCTACTTCTAGTCGGATTGGGGGTAGCGCGGCGATTGAAAGTGCCGCCTCGGTGGCAATTGTTCTGTAACCGCAGATAATAGGCAATGCTATTTTCCTATTCAGCCTCTCCATCATGCTATGGTATCTTTTATACCTTAAAGCAGAAGCCCATACTGGTGCAGCATACAATATTATTGCCCGTACTGCTGAGGTTAGAACCTTTCTCTTACTACTCGCGGTCTTCCTACATTGGGGATAATGCGCGTGAGGTACATGAAAGACGTATTTGCCTTACAGCATATTTCTCGGATATGTGTAGTCACTCTGAGGTCTTTGTCGATGGTGGTGATCCCTTCTACCTGAAGGACCTACCTGTTACCTGTACCTGTTGGACCTGAAGGCTTGTCAGTTGTCTTCTTCCTGCCATGAGGACTATCACCGTTGACTGTCTAGTCTGTCGTGTCTAGTCTGTCATGTCTAGTCTGTCGTATCTAGTCTGTCGTGTCTTATATGTCCCGTCTTGTTTGTTACTTGTCTATTCTTGTCTATCAAGTCTTGTCTGTCTACTTTCTACTGTGTCTGTCTATTCTGGTAAGGCTAGTCTAGTCTCTCTAGTCTTGTCTATCTAGTTTTGTCTATTTAAACCTGTCTGTCTACTCTGGTTTCTTTAGTTTCAAATGTCTAGTTTAATATATCTTATGCGTCTAGTCTCATGTTTGTCCTGCCTTTTAAAAACATATATTAAACTAACTATTAACTATTTATTGATGGTAACGTGGATGTTAAAAGGAGATAAATTATTAATGTAAATAGCCATGAAATCGTTAGAAAGTATATTTTGCAATTGCATTGATAATACGAAGACTAGGTACATTTAATGTTCGTGGGCGTTTATAAAATTTTGTATTTTGCTTTAAAGGCGACAGAGAAAATTATCCGGACACGAAAAATCTGCGGGAAATTAGCGTGCAAATATTTCGCTATTTTTCTTGTCCAAGGAAACGCGTCGTGAAAAAATCTGCGCCTCCCTTCCACACTTGTTTCTCTAGGAGAACGACACTGTAAACGATTCCCTACCATTTCTTCTGTTTCTATATTACTTAAAATCGGCAATAAACAAAAATCTTCAGTTCACTTGCATTGTTAAGGCTGGTGAATGGTTTCGGGAACGGGAAAGCTATAAGGAAATTTGCTTGTGCGATTTGTTTTTAACAAAAAAATATATCCGTATTGTAATACTTGCTGTGTGTTCTTCATTTTATTGAAATTTAATTTTTTGGTAAGTTTTGTAAACTAACAGTTTATAGGAAACTTTGTTAATATTGCAATCACATTGAAAATTCAATCTGTGGATGGTCAAATTGGAATATCGACATGACGAAATAATTCCATAATTAACAACAAATGTTATTATCATTGAAATTAATATACCTATCAATCGATTTAGCCGAATATATATATATATATATATCAATCCATTTATCTTTTCATGTTTTTTTGATTTTTCTATGTTGAGAGATCGCTAAAGACTAGTGATCCCGCAACATCGTCAAACTATTGCGTTGCTGACTTTAATAAATTATCTAAAAGAAAAACCAAAAAAAATAGTATTTATTATTATAAATATTGCAAATTATTATAATTATAGATAATTGTAAACAAATAGATTTTCAAAGAAATTGTAAATAAATAGATAGACATTTTAAATTTTTTTTTAAATTATTACAATTTTTTCAGTTTACAGATCAGAACAGATCTACACAAAACAGAGGTGTATTAATTGTTATGTAAATAAATTAAGGAAATAATTTATGATAATTTGTATTGTTATGCATAAAGTAAATAAAACAGCGCAAATTTGAAATAATTTATATGAAAAGTATGAAAATTTCGAACATCACAAATTAATAAATAATTCGCGTGTCTGTGTCATTTTGGGGAGTGAATTAAATTTTACTCGCACGAATAATTTTAAATGTAACGCAAAAATTACCGAAACAAATACAAAACATTCCTAATAACATTATCCATAAATTCGGGCTCAAATTTAATATCTACATCTCTGTTGCAAAAATAATTTATGGAAATATTTTTCAATGTTTTGAAATGTAAGAATCACATTTTGTTACGATATTATTTGAAGTTAATTGAAACAATGAAGATTTAATACAAAAATAACGCTGAATCAAACCCAAAATAATTTATCATTTATAATTCATAAATAAAACACAATTAAACGTTGTAGATTTATAAAAACATTTAGTTATGATAAATTTATATAAATTGGTGCATAATGTAGAATTGTATTTATTTTAATGTTAAAAACTGTTAAATGTTAAAAACATGTTTTGAATACATTAATATTATAGTTATAGAAAAAATATTATAGAATAATAATAATAAAACATGTTTATTGCTGTATTTATAAGCAGTGGTGTGCTTGGAAAATAATAACTACGGGCTCGCTACCGATGACCGCCACCAGGGGAGGGGAGCAAATTTTTCAACCCTTTAACCCTTCAAACGCATTAGACTTAAGCATATCCTCGATTTTAGCTTCATAGCAACCAGCAGAATCCTTCAAATAATTAATAGCGTTAATAGACCGAACAATTAAAGAACTTACTTTAGCAATATTAATTTTACGACTTTGAAAGGTAAGCGAATTCCTGTAAGACGTCGATTATTAAGGCTAAATCTTAAGAAATTCCAAATTGATTTAATAATCTAAAGTTGCTTGGATTCAAAATGTTTGCATAAAGCGGGATAATTTTTCGAAACCGCCAGTGCATACGCTACAAGCTGCACATCTAGGTCCGAACACGCGACCGATTTTTTATAATTTCCACGTCTATTTTTGTGTGTGTATGTATTTTCGTGTCACTAAACGAAAACCAGATATATAACATTGTTTTTAATTTTCATCATTTCTTTCTATTTAGATTAAGTGAATAACCATCTGTTTAAGTAAATAGACATTTATTGTTACCCCTGCGAGCACGCTCCAGTACACCACTGCTTATAATACAAAAAATACAACAAATGGCTTTCGTCCCGTTGTCTCAAATATTATAGATTAATACATTTTAAAATTTCGTTTTCAAAAGATTGTTTTTAATGGATTATGAAAGTTTTTATTATTAATACAATAGCAGCCAAACTCGCCACTCTGGAGTCTTATATTTCACTCTATTCAATCCTACTCTATATAACAATCTATAGCTCGATAATCATAACAGTCCAAAGCACGGGTGTAGCTAGGGTTTCGTTTCGGAGGGGTTGGAAGAAAATAAAATAACAGAAATGCGCCAATTTACTTTTTAAAACTGTCACACAAGGGTTCCTACACTCCACATATAAACTCCCATGCACTCATGAAGAGAGTCGTCTTTCCTTATTTCAGCATAATTTATAAATTAAACATAAATAAACATAATTTATAATTCAAAATTTATATTATATTTGGTGTATTTCGGGGGCGAGGGGGGGGGGGGCTTAAACCCCTAAAACCGCCAGGCTATGCCCATGGTTCAAAGCATTTTTTGCAGTTTAATAAGCGCAGGGTCCGCTTTTTTACATGCCGATCTCCATTTATTTCGGTCAAGGGTATCATTTGAATTTACATTTTCCAACCTCTTATCTTCATTAAGACAGTCGAGCCACCGTGTGTTTGGTCTTCCGCGGGGTCTGCGTCAATCTAAGCTGAGGCGCAGGGCTGCCTTATCCACCGGCTGGTCATTATTGCACCTGTCGTGGCCGCACCAGCGCAGGTGAGCTTCGCGCATTTTATCTTTTATTTGCGCCACTCCCATGATCGTCAGCATATTTTCATTTGTTACATGGTCTAATCGTATTAGGCTAATCACCCACCAGAGCAAGTACATTTCTATTACGTGCAGAACTTGCTCATGTTTGGCGGTGGCCGAGCAGCATTCAGAACCATAGAGTGTGACAGGACGTACAACGAAAAAAAAAGAGAAGGCAAGAACAAGTCATCGGCGTACAAGGGCATCCATGGTTGCGATGCTTGGATACTGGCTGTTACGAGATGGGGCGAGATTTTAGCTGGGCTTTGGACGAAACTCTGTGAGCGGAGCGAGCCACCGTTCTTAGTTCTTCCGCGAGGTCTGCATCCATCCGCGCGATCTGCATTCGTCGTGTGATCGGAGCGCGTGCCAGATCCGCTCGTGCGACTTCCTGTCGAATGCCTTTTCCAGATGGAGGAAGTTTACTGCTGTCTTGTTTTTCTCCCGGTGCCTTTCTATAAGTAGCCTAGGGGCGAGAAGGCCGCACTGGTTGGGTGTAACGTAGTCGATTCTACGTAGGCGGCTATCGATGATCGAAGATCCTCGTAGTGTAACACAGCAGATGGATTGGTCGATAGTTGGCGCATTCGCTGACGTCGCTTTTGTCTTTCCAGATGGTCACCGTTATACTCGTAGTCCAGGCTTTGGGCACCTCGCCTTCTTCCATGACCCTGATGCACAGGACTGATAAAAATTCGGCGCCATGTTGTCCAAGAACCTTCCAAATTTCAAGTGGGATATCATCAGAACCTGCTGCCTTCCCGTTTTTTGTTTTCGTGATCGCTTCTTGAACTCCTGCTGCAGTAATTAAGGGCGGCTCCTAGGGTGCATTTCGCGCTTTGGATCGGTTGTGAGCAAATTCCTCGTTGCCTTAGAAATATAGTTGCTAACTTGTTTCAGGATAGCGACTCGATGCCGGAGGATCTGGTGCTCTTCATCTTTGTTACTCATGACGAGGCTAATGTCCTGACTTGTACGGTGGTGGGAGCGGACAAGGCGAAAGATCTTGTTTGCTCCTTGGTGCGTCTCCAATTTCTCGCACAGTTCCGCAATTGCGACGCCCATTGCCCTGCCAATTGCGGCTGCTCGCTTCGTCGTAAACTTGAGAGTCTTATACTGTTGGCCGGTCGCCAACAGTATAAGACTCGCCGAGCGTCGAGGCACGTGGTCTGTCAGGTCTTGTAGGCCAGATGCATCTCTTTTATTGTAGTCTGCACAGTATAGCCCCTACACCAAACTAGGTTGTCAATGAATCGCCTTTCAGGCTTGCTTGTTCCAACCGTTTTAGCTGCAGCAGTATGTACTTAATGCAAAATATTGTCTCTAAAGGCTTCCGGTGGTTAAGCTCGATTGCAGGTATACGTAGTGCAGTTGCGAGCTCGTTCTTATGCTCAGGCAGCTTTTATGCTCCTTGGTATGTTTCCAATTTTTCGTACAGTTCCGCAATGGGGAAAGCCATTGCCTTGGCAATTTCTACGGCTCGCTTGCAGGCTAGCTTATTCTCTTTTATCGTAGTCTGCACAGCATCGCTCCGCCACCAAAATAGTTTGTCGATGAATCGCTTACCAGGGTTGGTCGTTCCAACCGTTTCAGTTAAAGCAGTATGCAAAATATTGTCCCAAAGGGCTTCCGATGATTAAGGTCGATTGCAGGTATACTTAGAGCAGATATACTTGTGCAGAAGTGTTTGTTTGCACCTCGTACCAAAGACTTAGAATTCATGCAATCGAAAGATGTGCAGAATTTAACCTGGACAGGAATTACCGCAAAAAACCAAATGCTATCCTGTCCGACAGCCAAGCAGCCGTCAAAGCCATTAGCTCATACACCATTAGATCCAAACTGGTATGGAACTGTGTGGGAAAGCTAAACAACCAGTGTGTGTCTACCAGGACACACTGGTATAGACGGAAACGAAGAAGCCTATCAAACAAGGGATCCAGTAATCCATTTATACGTCCGGAACCCTTTTGCGGCATAAGTGTGAACACCATACACAAAAGTTTAGATGAAGAAATGAGAGAACAATGGATGAAAACCTGGAGAGAATTTCCAAGGTTGAGACAATCCAAAGTGATGCTGGGATCTTTTTACCGGAAAAGAACTAAAGCTTGCTCGGAACTAAACAGGAACAAGCTCAGAATTATGACCTGACGGGACGATGAGTCCTGACGGGACACTGCAGACTTAGAAAACTCCTCAAGGCCCTAGGCCTAGAGGAGGTTGACGGATGCAGATTCTGTGGTTTAGCAGAGGAAACCCCCATACATCGGCTTACAGACTGTGGAGCCCTGCTCCGCAAGAGACAGATGTACCTCGGGGTTCACTGCTTGAACGCAAAGGAGTTGCAGTCCTTGAATCCCACCCAGATCCTTAAGTTCCTTGAGAAATCAGGACTAGAGGAGGCGCTCTAAATGGGTAGGTATACCAACGCTTAGAGGAAGAGGTTGGGGTACAATAGATCTATAAAGGTCGCAGCACAAGTCGTCACCACCATATCTACAATCTAGTGCAGTTGCGAGCTCGTTCTTAAGCTCAGGCATCTTGTTTTCTCCTTGGTACGTCTCCAATTTCTCGTACAGTTCCGCAATTGCGACAGCCATTGCTTTGGCAATTGCGACGGCTCAATTTGTCGTAGACTTGAAAGTCTTATACTGTTGCTAAGTCTTGTAGGCTAGATTCTTCTATATTATCGTACTCTGCACAGCAATTGCTCCACCAGCAAACTAGTCAGACAGACTAGAGTCGATGATTCGCCTCCCAGGCTTGGTCGTTCCGACCATTTCAGCTCATTAGCATATACTTGATGCACAATATTGTCCCAAAGCGTTTTTATTGGTTGACTACGGGTGTAGTCAGTCCATTAGCGAGCTCGTTCTTATGATCAGGCCGCTTCCACCACTTATTGTGTTCAGGTCCAGTTATACGGGGTCTCTTCTGCCATCCATGCTTCAGCTAGAAGTCAATAATCTGTAGTTCTCTCAATCATTCAATTTCATCTCTCAATCTATACAATTTTGGAGAAAGAATTGAGATTTTCTTTGAGATCATTTAGCGAGAAAATGTGATAATAGTAGTTTTAGTGAGATATAGACATTTAATATTTATTATTACCCATGTAATGTAGCGATTTCTTCACAAATTAATGACAATAATTTTAGCAGTAAAATATTAAAAAAATCTTTGTTTGAAAGTGAAATAAGTCCATAAGAAGTTATTGATTATTTATTTATTAATTCGAATATATTGATACATAGTACTTTAGATGGATCCGAATATTTTTTTTAAATTTTTTACTGAGCTCGTCAATAATGAATTGAACGATCTCTGCTCATTATTTTCCACGGGAATGTTGAGAAAACAATGGATCATTCAATACAGATAAACTGATGGTAGTTTCACCAATCCCACCCTTAAAATTATTCCAAACAGGCGCTTTTATTTTTGTTTGTTGGTACACATTTGCTTAAATCTTTGGAAACCCTTCTTTGTTATAAAGCATACAGATTTATTTAGTTTATATATTTAGTTTATAATTTTATAAGTGACAATGAGTCCATAAAAATCTTCGATTGTACTACAGTTTAGCACGTTTGTATTAGCTATTTTATAATACTCATAAAAGGTACAATATTCGAATAAAATTTTAAAATAGTATTTTGTAACTAGGGCGGTAAGTAGTCAATTTGACACGAGATCGAAATTAGGCGCAATAACGAAATGAGTGCGCATATTTGCTCTAGAGGGCAATTAACATTACCGCCCGTGTTACAGACAATATTTATTATTACTCATGCGAGGGAATCAAAAATGAAGAATTTGCTTTTTCAATTGCCTCCGGTGGTGTGGATTCGTCATAAGAACTCTCCTCAGTCTCCGGTACTAGCATAGAATTTACACTCATTTTAAAACGTTTTCTTAAATTTTTATTATTATTTTGTAATGAAAGAAAAATCTGTCACTTTCACGTCACTTTTTGAATATGAAGTCTTGATTGTAATTATTTTATTTGTTTATTTGTTTTTTTTTTAATGTAACCTAGCGATATTGAATATTTGCGCTCATTACCCAGGTTATGTGGAAATACAACGAGAAGTGGCATTACTCGTATTAAAAAAATTGTGTCAAGAAGTACTTTTCGCGCATGAGTAATGAAAAATAATATTAAATTATAATTGGCTACTTATACCAAAATAAAATTATTTTATAGTCAATTATTTTACATGAATGTCCAATTAATTTATAATCAATCAAATGTATCATTAAACCTGATTGCAGATTATATATTACTTGCGATGTACTTTTTACTTATCCATATCTTAGATATCCAGTAATCTTGAACTTGACACAAATGAATTTTTAAATTCGATTCTTGTCATCGCGCAAGGAAATAGCTGAAATATACCGGAAGAGTGCAAATTTCTTACTAGAGGGTCTCTAACTCCTACATTGACTACAGCGCCACTTAGAATCATCCAATGCGCCATGTTTGGCACATGCGCCACGTTTTGGCCATCCCTGTACTATGGGATGGATTATCGATAAAGTGTCCTAAATTAATATCCTGATAAATAAGTAAAAATACCAGATACCGATACACTTAGTAAGGTTTTTGTGGTCGCTGAATTCATTTCTGATGTCAATATTTCAAAATTCAAAATGGTGGATTCAATTTGGTGGACCAAAATGTAAAACTTTCTTTAATTTGAGTGAAACTCATATCCCAGTAGTTTTTGGCGTAGCTGATTATGAATTTGAAGTCAACATTTCAAAATTCGAAATGGTGGATCCAATATGGCGGATTAAAATTTTAATATTTTTTGTGAGTTTTGGTAAGTTTTTGGAGTTGCTGAACACGATTGTTACATCAAAATCAAATAATTCAAAATATGGCCGATTTGAATTTCAAGTTTTTTTTATAAAAATAATGAAAGTTGGTTTCTAGAGGTCTTTTGAATTGCTGCTAACGATTCTGATCCAATCTATATGGTGGCATCATAATCAGATATATAAAAAATATCGTCTTTATACAAAATCAAGCATATAAAATTAAGTCTTTATACAACATTTTTAAACTCAAATTCACTATTTTGGATCCTTCAATTTGAATGATTTAATGTTGATACCAAAATCTGAATCAAGGATTCAAAAAACCCCCAGAAGCAAACTTGAATATTAAAATTCAAGTCCCCCATTTTGTTCCCCCAGTTCGCCATTTTGTAATTTGCAATTCAGAGATCAGAATCGTTTCACCTACCCGAAGAACTTATTAATGTAGCTTTTCGTATTAACATAATCCATTTTTTACTTGTGGACACTTTTTCAGCAATGTATTCCATCGCAACACATGAATTTTATAATTTTCAGCTTTGCAATTTAAATTTATGAATATGAGCAAATTTGACCCTATAGAAATTGAAGTGTAGGTCTTAAGTAAACCAATGATACTTCAAGAAATCAAAAAGATCAAATCAATGAAAGTTTGACCTATGACGAAAATGCATTATAAAACCGTATAGTAATTACTTTGCACGCGAATCTTTAAGATTAATTATATTCACATTTCATCTTTTAATTACATGTATATGATACTTTCAATAAAAACATCAAGATAAATTATAAATTTAAATACACTATTATAGACGACGAGTTTCTTTATACAAACCACATTTCAATTTTTACAGCTTAAATCAGGTTTTATTACGTATAACTTTTTTTCATCATTTTTATCCACATAACGAAGAGTAATGGTTGAAACGCAACGCATAGCCGCACTAGTGTGGTTGGACCATAAAAGCTTAAATATCTGAATATACCAATATACTATACTCTCTATATATAAGTGGTTTTAATTAATGCCATTTAATAGAAAAATGCAAATTGAATTAGTATTTAGGAATACACTTAATGAGTGCAAAATTGAATTAAATAAGATGAAGAAATAAAAAAAAATAAGATTTTAATTTATTTTATAAATTAAGCATTAGTTCACAATAGTCTACTAATACTAATACATTTCTATAAATTATTATTAAATGCCACACGCTATTTTGTTTCGATAAACAAGTTTCGAATATTTTAATTGCAATGTAAAATTCCTTTACAAAGAAGAAAAACAAATATAGAAAAACCTGTTATATTCATTTGAGTTATTTTTTTATATAAATTTCGTATTTAAAAATTGCTTTGAAACGTGTAATATCTGATGTTTGGATTTAGAAATACAAGTTTAAATTTGAGCGGAAACATTTTAAGTGGAATCACTGTGTGTTTTGATTCTGATTAGAATAAAGGGAACAACAAATAAAACTGTATCACATTTGCGATTTTCCCAGTTCAAGTGTGTGCAATATTCATTGCAAATGTTTTTCCAATTCGTACTTAAATGGTAACTCTAGTTCGCAGAAAATATTCAATTATTTTGAAACCAAAACTATACATTTAACTCAAAGTGAAACAATGAATAAATAGTGTATTCTTTCTGCAGGACATCTAATTATTTCCTCATAAAACACAATAGCATTGAAACTGGCTTAAAAGAAAGTTGCATTTGCAATGAGATTGAAATGACTATGCTTTAACAGCCTATTATAAATGCATTCATTTTCTATACTATCTACTACTAAATTGCTCCACAATTGAAACAATTAATCTCTGTGTTAATAATTCATCGTGGAACATATTAAGGTTGTATTGTTAAATCCGATTCATAAATCTATAGTAATTATAGATTATATATAGGATGGGTTGCAATATAAAAGAACATAAATATTTGGGAGATCTTATACCAAACAATTTTCTAGAAAGATATATACTTTCCTCAATGCAAATGACAAAAAGCTCATATTTGTTTGAATGCTCAAGTTCTTTTAATATACCTCGAAATTACAGCAAACCAAACCTTAGAGAAAATAGTTTGGGGTCCTATGAGTCACATGAGGCTCACCGCGCCTAGGAGCAAAATCAAACTGCAATAATGAATACTTAAGGGCGTTTTATTAATCTAGTTCCATAATCGCTGCTTAATCAATGCCACAACGATAACAATAGTTGGGGGCACTGAATATGGTGACGACGTCACGATCGTGGCACCAATTATATCCCTTCATTATAAGCTGATGCGCTCTGGAGACGAGAGTGAGTCCATTTGAGTGATTGAAAGTTTCTGTAATATCTAGGCCGAAAGTGTAGCCGACACCACGGCGCCATGTGAGATACCACATCCCCCACGATCATCTGGATATGACCATACAAGATCGCACATGGGACCTTCATGCGGCACCTTGTTGTGGGGCTGCCACCAATGTTGTGAAGGGGGTTATGGTATGAACCACCGCCGACTTCAATGTTGAGAGGGAAGGACTGCTGGCCAACAATTCTTCGGACTCTGAGATATATCTAAATATCTCGGGATCGTAATGTAATGTTCACCGGGATTCGGAAGGCACGTCGTTTGTCGAATAATAGTCGAGTTGGTTTTAACAATTTAATTAAACAATAATACAACGAAATAACTTAAGGCTTAAGAACTTATAGCTTACCACTCTACTCTCTTTTCTAATACTTCATACTTGTTACTTCTTACCGACAACTGGGACTGGGATAAATGAATGGTATTTATACCATTCCTAATATAATATATCTGTAAGAGGGGTTAAATCATCCCTCTTATTCAAATAAGGGGGTGATTGAATTTTCTTGGCTCCTCCCATGAATAATCGAGGCTTAAATTCTCTAAATCCCTGAAAATGTCTGGTCCTCTGGTTAATATCTATAAGAAGGTTTTTATAGGCTTTCGCACGTTTTCTAATATGTTTCGGGGAGGTAGATTTTAGCGTTGTAATAAAAATCCTTAGTTTCCGGACAAACTATAAAACTATTGCATTTATCCAAAATGTGGGACAAAGGGCACTTTTTGGACTGTGCGCTAATGACTCAGATGTCCAGTCCTGGTTTTATTACAACAACCTCTTGTAAACAATCTAAAGCTCGAATATGGTCCAAGGTCTCGATACTAAGACTAAGACCGCCGTGTAAGATTTATCGACGAGGGCAGTCAGAGGAAGATAGTCAAATAGGTAGGTGAAGATCTTCCATACGTTGACATTCCGCAGACACTCATCGTAAAATCCGTAGTCTTGGGTAATCTGACGGGATTCGTTGTTTCCTCTTAATATTGTGATTCTCTCTTTGTATTTGACTTTAAGAGAAACTAAAAGTGTCACCGTTTCTACTGAGTAGTAACCACGAAATACATAGTCGCCCATGAATAAGTAGTTTGTGTCGGGACTGCGGCCGCCTATCCGGAATAATTCCAATAAATCTTAAAACTGACCATGAACATCTACGCATTCTGTCATTGGACATTTTACTACCTGTACTTTTGATTCTTTTGATAATATTTCTTTAGCCTTTTGGCATAGTGCTTTAACATGACTTTCTGTTAGTTGCTTGCAATCGTTAGGTTGTTCAATCCACTGATCAAGTTTCTTACACACTGCATTTTCATTTATTTTATCTATGCTGCCTCCATTTGGATTGTGCGGCATAAAAGTAGAATTTGTCTGCGACTGGGCACTTCATTTTCGCCAATAAAAACTGACTTTTATTAAAACTGACTATTATTGTTAGTCAGTTTCAATAAAAAATGTTTTTATTGGCGAAAATGAAGTGCCCAGTCGCAGACAAATTCTACTTTTATGCCGCACCATCCAGTTAAGAGAACATGTTTATTGGAAATGTTACAAGAGTTTTCCAATCTGTCAATTTCGGTTGCATGAGTTGCCACGCATGAGCAAGAAAGTGCAAGGCCTAATGTATACTATATGCACAGGTGGGCACAGTTAATCCAAAATTTAACTTCGTCAATCGTTAACTCGTTAAAAAAAAAGTTAACTTCGTCAATCATTAAAGCGATAAAATTTCTAAAATTTAACTCAAGATAAAGTTAAACCGTTAAAAGTTAACCATCCAAAACGTATACTGCTTTTGGTACCTTTTGGGATGGGATACATCGGTAAATAAAACAAAAACAAGTATATAGATTAATTGATTTAATTATTAGAAGCGACAATAGCGGCCCACCGAATATTCGCACGGCTAGTAGAGCATATACGCGCCATTAGTTGTATGTTCACAATGCCTTTCCTGAACATAAACATATTAATATTGTCATCTGACAGTGAAGAGTGTTTAGCTCTCAAAATATCTTTCCGTGTAGAAAAAAGTCGTTCTACTTTGGCGCTTGATGGGATTCTTCTTCTTCTTCTGACTATACAGCCCAGGGTGAGCTTTGGCCTCCTTAACAACCCCCTTCCACCTTTGACGGTCTTCAGCGACACGTGTCCAGTTTCTTACTTGTAGAGTTTCTACATCTTCCTCTACCTTATATTTCCACCTGGTTCTGGGTCTACCTCTGCTTCTTGAGGTGTTAGGTTGCGCTTTATGGATGGATCTGGGTGCTCTTGCACTCGGCATTCTAATCATGTCATGTGCTTGATGGGCTTGATGGGATTGCAGTATTATATTTAAAAGAAAAGATTTGTTAAATAAAATTTGTTCACCTAGAAAGGCAGCATCCGTAAAAGATTCTTTTGACTTTGAATCCAGCCAATTCTGGGCTTGGTTTTTGTGATTGTTTTGCGTTCTCTAGACCTCTTCTTCAAACTGAGTAACAGAGCTGAAAAAATCTTCTCTTTCTTCTTCAGTATTGCTGCTTCCGCTAATACAGGCACTATCCTTTTCATCTCCATTTGTTTCCCTTTCCCTATTCAGAGCGTCTTCAAATTTTGCTTCCATAAGTTTCTTGACTTTTGATAACTTGCTGCTCATACTTTTGAATCCACATTAGTCGAAACTTCGGGTGAAACGCAGCAGCCAACTGGCATCTTCATTTTGTTTGCCCTACTTTTCTTTTTCCATTTCTATGTTTGAGTGTTTTTCTTTTGTTCTTCTCGTTTGTAATGTACAATATATCCTTCTCCTGTTTTTCTCGGGCCTAATATTTTTGGAATGATTTTCCCCTCTTCTTTCTTCAAATTATCTTTTCAAGTTGAATGCTAGTGTTTCACTTGCGTATAGTGCCATTGGTTCGATTACCGTTTTGTAGTGTCGGATTTGTGTGATGATTGTGGCTGTCGAGCCAGCTGGCATCTTCATCTTCCATAAACCGTTCAAATATTTTTTTTTATGCTAGATATTAGGGCATAGGACAAAGGGGTACATCAGTGAACGGCTTTCTCGCCTTTTCTCTGGATTTTTGTTCTTTTGCGTGGCGCATATTTTAAAAAAACAAAAATGACAACAAGTCAACAAACAATTAATGTAGTGGACTAAAGTTAACGGAAGATCAATTTAACGGAAGTTAAGAAAAGCGTTAACATTTTTTTGAGTTAACTTAAAAGTTAAAAACTTAAAATCAGTTAAGCACTTTGGGCAACTTTGTGCAACAATTTTAAGCAACTTCGGTAATTAACGATTAATGGAATAACAAGGTAATGCCCACCTATGACTATATGTTTAGGAGAGGATAAATCGGGATATAGGAGGATGTAGGAGTTTGGAGAGAGTTCTTTCCGGTTTGTGATTTGTCAGCTTTGCTCGATCATGTTAAATATAATGTGTATCAAAATCAACATGACACTGGAAGACTTAAAACATAACATTCAATTAGTAATTGCATAAATTTCATCAAAATTGTATCAGCATGTATTGCACTCATTGCTGCAACGATATATATATATATATATATATATATATATATATATATATATATATATATATATATATATATATATATTTATATATATATATATATATTGCATTCTACGTGTGAAAAGGTTACTGTAGATTTATTTATTTTAATTTTGAGATTTCAAAAATTGTTGGGGAATTGTGGGCCACCACCTAAATTAAGTCAATGCCCAAAAAGTTTCTGTGCAAAAACTTTATTGAGAGATTGTAAATGACAAGGTGTTGGCAGAGGTATGGACACATTTTGCATGTAAATCTCGACCACATTCGATGCATTTAATTGTATTGTTTTTTGTCAGTTTCTTCGGCATTGATTCCAAGCAAAGTACGCAGAAGTCGACATCGTCGTCGTCATCCGAAGAATCAGATCGTGCTGATTTTGATCGTGTTTTGCGCTTTTTGGGTGCTAGGATCAATTTTGATTTCTTTTCTTCTTCTTTTTCTGACTTCTTGCGCAAAATGTCAGCTTTCTGACGGACATCGGTGACAACTGCGATGTTAAAATGGCGCTTTTCATCGGCTTGCGACCACGATTGGACTTTTGGGCCGGTGTTTCCTGTCTTATTGGTCCAGTTTCTCGCAACGTTTTTTTTTAAATCAGTAGAGATGGTACCAGATGTGGTAGCCACTGCCAAAGACTCAGAAGTTGTGACTGTTTCATTCGCAGCCGTCTCGCAATCAGTTTCACAATCAGTTACAGTGATGCTGCGTTGTTCATCCGCACTCTCCTCATCACTGCCACTGTGTTGACCCTCACCACTAAGTTTTGAAGCAATAAAGTCAACCTCGGTGAACACGTTTGCATCAAACGGGAAAATTTCACATGCTCTGAAGCAGCTTTTGATGTTTTTTTGTGTGACGGCAGTATCGAGACATTTGTCAACAATGAGTGGAACGTGATGAAGATCGAAAACTACCCTAACGTTGGCGCGCTTCCAATCATCATGCTTTCGTACGTAAATCATTTTCAACGAACCGAAAACAGTGACATCTAACGGCTGCATACGATGTATGCAAGGGCCTTAACAATAATGTTAATGGACAAATGTGATGTATGATTGTCCAGCAGCAAAAGTATGGGTGAGCAGGCCGAAGCACCTGAGAATTTAATGAAGTGATCCATACGTCAAAAATACCTCGGATGTCATCCATCCACTGCCATTTGCTACGCCTCGTGCGCCAGGAGTTGCGTGGGTCATGTATATTGCTATCAAGTTTTTGCGTGGGAAAACAAAAAAGGTGGAATCGAATAACCACTCGCACAAACCGCCAACGCCATCGACACATTGGTTCCTCTCTCGGCTGATGTAGAAGTGCCTATTCGTTTGCCTATTCGTTTTTTGCCTTTTCGGGCAATAACTTTGACGACTTTGTTGGGAACAGTGGGAAACCCGGTTTCGTCCATATTCAAAATTCGATGGGGCTCAAACGACGTTGTATAGGGCACGAAACGAAGGTTGGTGAAAAAGGCATCTACATTATCTTTGCAAAATCCTTTCGCGCGATTTTGGCTGACCTGCTCTGGCGTTCGCAACGATAAATTCGGGCGACGATTCATAAACGAGTAGTACCAGTCGTAACTCGCTGCAGAATTTTCATCCCACGATTGAGGGTAGCTGCGTTTGATCGATTTCGCATATTGGAATGCCAAAGTCCGTAGCTCCGAAATACTTAGGCCATAGTAAATGTCACTCGCCTTAAGGACGTATTTCACTAGAGCCTGTTCTTCTTGATCACTGAAAATCTGAAACATGAATAAATTCAATAGTTTCAAAATATTCAATAGTATTTTGCATTACACTCACCGGCTTTGCGCCTGGCACAACGATTCCTTTAAAAAATGTGATCATTGTATCATCGGAAGCAGTTGAAACATCAATTTTTGCTATTTCCAGCTTGTCAATATAACAGCTCAATGTAACGCGAGCTATGTTGGTGTATTTAGCAATGGCACGGATGGAATTATTGCCAATTTTGATCAGCTTAATAGCCTCCAAAACAGCAGAGAAGTCAAGCTTCTCATGTTTGCCATTGTAACGTTGCATGGTGGATTGATTGTTGTTGGAACAAACCTAAAGTGTATGTATGTCAAAAATGTCAAAACGCGGGTGGCCCACAATTCCCCACCAAAAGTGGCCCATTTTTCCCCACAAGCTATGTTTTGACCTATGGCGGCTTATTAATGACTCGACGAAATTTCATGCAACATTCCATTTGTATATTGAAATGCCAAGGTACAACGATAATTATCGGCATATTGACCTGAGTTGTTTCGTAACGATGCCTTCGAAACTGATGCACGAGAACAACAGTAATAAATTCTTGAAGAAACTTTTTTTCAGGCTAGTATTGCACAGCGCGCTAGGGACGTATACACTGGTCAACTACCAACGTAAAAGTATGTTTGGGGTAAAAGAAGACTGACATTTGTGTCGCACTATATAAAACTCGACCTACAAACGATAGATGGCGGTGGCCCACAATTCCCCATGCCCCACAATTCCCCACTTTCCCCTACTAATTACAAGATCCCAATAAGTTACAATAAATCAAGATATAAATCAGTCCCCGATTCCAGGATATTCCGCGTCCCTACAACGATTCTGCCACTACTTGATTCCATGCTTTCCTTGGTCTTCCTCTTTACCGTTTCTCTGTAGATTTAGCTAGTAATACTCTTTCCGTTTGCCTTCCATCCTCCACCCTTACCAGACGCCCAAACCACGTTATGCCCAGACGTTTTGTTTGAAAGCCTTTTAGAACTGGTTGAACATTAAACTGTACTTTAACTATCTCATACAAACAATGTTATGCTTCGGTACGCAACGTACGCTAAGGCTGATATAGATACGTCAGACATAGTACAAGTAGCCGACAGCGACAACATATCGACAATATCAATAAGTGTTAATGCAATATATGTAACTAACGTGTATAAGTCTCCAAACGCTATTTGGCCAAGTCCGTCAATCCCAGTATGGCAATTCCCCACTGTGTACGTTGGAGACTTCAACAGCCATAATGAATTGTGGGGATAAAGGGATAACGATAGAAACGGTGAGGTGATAGCTGATTGGATAGCTACAAATGATTTGAGGCTAATCTATTGTGCAAGGGGCAGAGGTACTTTCCACTCAGCTAGGTGGCAAAGACAATACTCTCCAGATCTGGGTGTTATATCCGGTGTCTCAAGCTCCGGTTCTGATATAGCTGAAAGAACTGCTTTGGAAGATATCCCCCGTAGCCAACATCGACCAGTTGTGATTGAATACGGATTGAAAATACCGGTCATCAGATCGGTCCCAAAGCCTCGCTGGAATTTCACCATAGCGAACTGGGAGAGCTATGCAAAAGACCTTGATTACATTGTTCAATTTATGCCGGAAACTACCGACATGTATGATAGATTCGCCAAAGCTGTTATTTCAGTTGCCCGCAAACATATCCCAAGAGGTTACCAGAGCGAATACATTCCTGGTTGGTAAAGGAAGTGCGACGAACTCTACTCCAACTATAAAAGTACTCCGAAGATTGATACCACTTTTCAGCGAATTAAACAATAATCGAAAGAAGAACTGGGAGGAGAAAACCGCTGTAATGGATTTTAAGCATTTTAGTAGGAAGGCCTGTGCATCAATAAGGAAATTTGGCTCAGCACCTACCTCTAGGAAACCCACTGTTCCTGTATCCCTCGATGAAGTTGCAAAAAGGCTACTGCTAGTCTCGAAGGTACCTCGGTACTAAGTCAAGAAGAATTTGCCTGCCCTCAAATCAGAAATTCGACCGAATGAGACCTATTCATCTAACTTAACATACAGCGAACTATTGGACGCACTTGGCTACCTGAAACTAAATAAAGTTGCTGGCACTAATCAAATCTACCCAGAGTTTTTAAAGAATGTAGGTGACTAAACTCAAAGATGGCTACTATCCTTGTATAATAACATCATGCACAAAGGGATTATTCCTAAGACACTAAAAAAGGCAACAGTGGTGGCTATTTTTAAATCTGGTAAGGATGGTACGGACCCATTACACTACAGACCGATTTCGCTGCTCAGTATGACTTACAAGCTTCCGGAGCGCCTTATACCGAGTCAAAAATGTTCTGGATAGTGAGTTCCCAATAAAACACGCGGGGTTCAGACCCAGCCGAGGTTGCTGCGAATAAGTGTTGGCACTCACTTCACACATAGTAAAATTTCAACGTAAAATGAAATCTGCAGCGGCGTTCATAGACCTTTCAGCGGCATTGGATACGGTTTGGCGCCATGGACTGCTCCTAAAATTTGGCAAGGCTATGCCGTGTCTAAATCTGCTGAAACTACTAGAGAATATGCCCGCTAATCGACGTTATAAGGTATTGATGGGCGACAGAGAAAGCAGATGGCGCAAACTAAAAGACTAGTTGCCACAAGGTTCAGTCCTTGCACCCACACTTTTTAACCTGTATATAAGTGATATTGAGACATTTAGCCCCGAGACGACTACATTGAAGTTTCAATGTGCCGATGACTTTGCACTCGTATACCAACACACAGAGGTCACTGCCTGCGAGAAAGCGCTGGCTGAAGATCCTCAGCGAAATGGAGGTTGAGACTCCTTTCTTTTTATTTTCCCCTCAATAATTAATCGAAGGAGTTCGAAACCTTTTCTTTTCATGATGTGCTCCAGATATTCGGTCTTTCTGCACATCATAGTATGAAGTAGTTCTTTCGCCTTTTTCAGACGGATTAGTACATCGTTACACATGTTCCTAAATACATGGGTTGGGATGGCTTTTATTGCAACAAACTGGATGACCGAAGCGCAGAACATAGAAGAATGGAACTTATTACGGGAGGCTTATGTCCAGCAGTGGACGACTCTAAGAGCTGACTGATGATGATGATGAATATGATTTGCTCCATATCTTTTCCATCTTTTTCTTCTCACGCCGTCTCCTTCCGAAACTTAGCGATCCAATTGACTATTATCCTTCTTGGCATGGATGTTCGGAGGCATCAGTGGCCGTACAGTTGAACCAACGGCGTAGGTCTTTCAGCCATGAGTTCTGTCGTCTGCTATCGACCTCTTTCTCTTTATTTTCCACTCAATATGGAATCGAAGGAGTTCGTAACAGTTCCCTTTCATGCTGTGCTCCAGGTATTCGGCATTTCTGCTCATCATAGTATGAAGTAGTTCTTTCGCCTTTTTCAGACGGATTAGTACATCGTTATACATGTTCCTAAATACGTGGGTTGGGTTGGCTTTAATTACAACAAATTGGATGACCGCAGCGCAGAACATAGAGGAATGGAAATCATTACGGGAGGCTAATGTTCAGCAGTGGACGACTCTAAGAGTTGACTGATGATGATGATGAATATGATTTGCTCCATATATTTTCCATCTTCTTCTTCTCACGCCGTCTCCTTCCGAAGCTTAGCGATCCAATTGACTATTATCCTTCTTGGCATGGATGTTCGGAGGCATCACTGGCCGTACAGTTGAACCAACGGCGCAGCTCTTTCAGCCATGAGTTCTGTCGTCTGCTATCGACCTCTTTCTCTTTATTTTCCACTCAATATGGAATCGAAGGAGTTCGTAACGCTTCCCTTTCATGATGTGCTCCAGGTATTCGGCCTTTCTGCTCATCATGGTATGAAGTAGTTCTTTTGACTATATCATACGGATTAGTACATCGTTATACATGTTCCTAAATACGTGGGTTGGGATGGCTTTAATTACAATAAATTGGATGACCGCAGCGCAGAACATAGAAGAATGTCCAGCTGATTGATGATGATGATGATGAATATGTTTTGCTCCATATCTTTTCCATCTTCTTCTTCTCACGCCGTCTCCTTAGTTTTTTTACTTTTTCATACGGGTTAGATCATTGTTAAACAGCGTTAGTCACTGTTTGTACCCAAGATATTCTCAGTAAGCGATCATTTTTCCATAGCGGGCTTTAAAGTTCAGCTCTCGCATCCGTACAGAAACACTGGAACACGTAGCATCTCAACATGCGCACCCTCATTTCCAGACCAGTTTTATTATAATGCTTGGTTCTCTTTCCCCACTGGTTATTACTTCGGTGTTGACGACGTTTATTTTTATGAATAGGATGGTTGCGACCGTTACTACGTTGTAATCATACATACACTGATTTGATAAATTCAGTTTAACTACACCTTATATATAAAAATATTTATATAACTTGTTATTCACAGTGATATAAATTTGACACGATTTGAGTTCGACGGGTTAATTTCAAGTGGATTACAAATCTTTTTCTTAACGCTTTCATCCAGATATCTAATTTCGTTTGTAACTCCTTTTCGTTCTTTGTACATATCAACGGGACGTTGGCAAAAGCACATTCTAATATTTAGACCCTCTGCGTGTTTCTATACCCTACTTGTAATTTCTTAGTTTTGCTCTTGGTTTCTTTTATTACGTCGTTCAGAACTAAATTGAATAAAGTCGGGCTCAGTACTCTCCCTTGTCTCAGTCCCTCTTTGGTAACGAACTCCTCCGAGTGCAAGTTTTTTGTTTTAACATAATTTCTTGTATTTTTATACAGCTTTTCCTAGCTTGTTACCAATTCGTGTTTGTCTAAGGATGTTCGTTACTTCTTTGCGTGGGATGCGAGCAACTGCCGTCGCACCCCATTTACAAATGCACTTATTTATTACGTCATTTTGAGCGAGCAGTATTCTGCTGCACGTGTGATTTAATAGGGACTGTAATTCAACTTCAGCAGAGGTATCAGTTATCGTTATATATGTAGGATAACAACGGGCTTTGGCCTCTGAAACTCTTTCGTAGGACGGATAAGCGCAATTTTGTTTTTTTTTAAAGAACTTCTTATGTCTTTATATTGTTGTTTTGTCAATTTTGCTGTTATTACATCAAGTAACGCTTCGTTGCCTGACATTTCAGTTGGGCGTAGGATTTTATCAGTTTCGATGTCCTTCAATATAGAAGCATCTTCTCCAGCTGCTGATGAACGAAGACTTCTTTGCATAGCGAAGGCCAACTCTTTTCGTATTTTGGAACGATCGATAGCCTTATTGAACTCCGTCGATGGTCGACCTCTCGATTTATTCGATTCTTTATCAGTGTCCTCAGCGTTCAAATTCAAATTCAAAATCTTTATTTCCAAACGAGATGCAAGTATCTATAGGATGTGTCAACAATATTATAAAGATTAATTAATACAAGTTACAACAGCAAAAAAATTCATCAACAGAATATACTGGATTTGTTACTAGTAAATCTTTTAATTTCTTACGAAATTTTTTGTAGGAGGTTTTATTTCTAAGGTATATTGGAAGCTTATTGTAGATGTGGATCCCTTTATTTTCTACCCCTTGGCTACAGAAGGCTAAGTTTCTTTTTCTGTACAGAGAAGATGTTTACTTCTGGTATTGTAATTATGTTGGTCTTCATTTTTTTTTTAAACTACTTCACGATTTGTGTATGTACATAGTGGTTTCCAGGATATATAGACTAACAACTGTTAGAATTCTGAGTTTTTTGAAGTGAGGTTTACAGGATTCTGTACATTTTAACCCTATGATATTTCTAATAACTCTTTTCTGTACAATTTGTATGTATTTGATTTGTGACGAAGCTACCCATAGAATAATGCCGTAGAACAGCAATAACTGCATAATACCACTTTAGAACATCTTCTCTGTTTAGTAGTTTCCTCAGAATAGTTGTCTGATAAGCCTTCTTATGTAGTGCCGAACAGATGTTCTGTGTCGTAGTTTCCCAGCGAAGGTGCTCCTCTAAATAAATACCCAGAAACTTGGTTCTATGCTTGGCATGCTTGGTTCTATTGATTTTGTAGTTTTGTATTTCTAGGCCTAGATCTGTAACATACGTACTTCTTGCTGTTTTGAATACTATATACACTGTTTTGCTTTTGTTGAAGTGAAATATTGAAGTATTTGCTAAGAACCATTTATTTAGAGATTCTAGCAGTACCTTCGCCTGATCAGTATTCTCGACGATATTGTTCCCCGACACAATAAAGCTTGTGTCATCGGCGTATAATGTGCAATGCGGCCCTTTCACATAGTTTATCAGGTCAGCAGTGTATAATAGAAACAACGTTGGCGCCAGAATGCTTCCTTTGGAGACCCCAATATTTGTAGTTAAAATGTCGGACTGGCCAACTACATTACCACTCCTCACAGAAACGTACTGTTTACAGTTTGAGAGGTTAGATTGAATCCATCTCGAAACTTTCCCTCTGATTCCATAGTTATGTAGTTTATTTATTAATCTGTTATGGGAAACACAGTCGAAGGCCTTGGCGAGGTCACAGAATATTCCAATGAGATATTTCCCATTATCTACCTCGTAAATTAGTTTGCTGTGAAATTCTACTAGGGCGGTTGTGGTAGATTTGCTTTTGCAAAATCAATGCTGTTGCTTTGGAATTAGATTATATTTTCCAATAAAAGCAGTCATTCTTATTAACATAGCATATTCGGTTATTTTTGCTAGAATTGGTATGATGACGATTGGTCTATAATTATGCATTTCCATTTTATCACCTTTCTTGAAAACTGGTATGATTTTACCTATTTTTAATACCTCTGAAAATTGTTCCTCGGTGATTGAGGCGTTAATTATATTTGTAATAGGTTCGACTAATAAATGTTTGAAGTCCTTGGTTATATTCTCAGGAACTTCATCTGGTCCTCTAGTTGTTTCATTTTTTAATGATATTATTATATCCAGTATTTCGTTTTCTGAGAAATCTTGTAAGTACATAGTTTTTTCTATAAATTCCATATGGTCATTCGATTTATTTGTTGGAGTAATATTTTCTCCGATTGCTTTGGGCGCTTGCTCGAAATAACTGTTAAAACTGTTGGCTATATCTTCAGGTGCTGTAACCTTATTATTATTGTTTATTATTTGAATGATCCCGGATGGTTTGGATTTATTCGTCTGCTCTTGTATGATATTCCACACGGCCTTGGACCTATTTGGAGCTTCTAGTATCTTTCGGCTAAAAAAAGATTGTTTAGTGGACGTGATTAAATTATTATGTATACCTTTTTAGGGTTCTGTACCGAAAACGGAACCCTTATGGGATCACTTTGTTGTGCGTCTGTCTGTCTGTCCGTCCGTCCGTCTGTCAGTCTGTCAAGACCATTTTTCTCAGGAACGCGTAGAGGTAACAAGTTGAAATTTGTATCAAATACTCGGGTCTGCGGTCTTTTTCAGCTGTGAAATCAAACTTGTAAGTCAACGCAATCAAAAGATATGACCGTTTATGTCGTATATTTTGCGATTTCACAAGGGAATCAAAACCTATAGGGTACTTCCCGTTGACCTAGAATCATGAAATTTGGCAAGAAGCGGTGTCTTACAGCACATGTAAAGAGAAAAATCTGAAAACCGTAAATATGTAGTTTAATTACAAGAAAAATGAGAATTTACTATTAGAAACTTATGAAAACACACTGATGTGTTTCGTGGTATTGTCAGACACCAGAAGCATATGGGTTGCATACAGTTAGGTACAGTTTGGTCGTAAAGATACCTTACTTACAAGTTTGTACGGAACCCTCGGTGCGCGAGTCACAACTCGAACTTGGCCGGTTTTTTGTTTAGTATATTGACTTCTTAATTCCGGATATTTTTTTTGTAGTATAAACATGTCTTTTAGTTGTGCATCAGATCTTCTCACGTCTTCAGTAACCCATGTTTTCATTTTCATTTTGGATTTTATCATCGGAAAGCAGTTGTAGAAATGATATTGGATGCATTTGATATAGCCAATTGCCTTGCTGTTGCAGCTGGTATTTTGGAAGACGTCGTCCCATGTTTCTCTTCGGAGATATTCGGCAAAACGCGTTTTATTTGTTAGCGAGAAATTCCTTATTAGTATGTGGGTTTGTCCCCGTAATTTTTTGTTGATAGTGCTCAATTTTAAAAGCCTATGATCAGACATGGGGGTGTCTTCTGCTGAGGTCTTGAGTTCTAAAGAATACGTTATAGAACGTATATATAGAACGTCAAGAAATTTACAAATATGATACAAATATGCAACTAAACCTGTATTTTGCTGTATTAGTAAAAAGGCATATTTTTTGTAAAACTGACGCATATTTGTCAACTCAAACTAATCTGCGCCTACCTCGGCGCGTCCATTGCCCTCATACCTCAGCGCAGTACAGCTGCATTCTCTCGCCGGACAGAGTATAAATGTTTCTTTTCAAATATATCTACTGTTCTTTTGGAATCCTTCCACTTTGATTTAAGTTTTAACAACATTTTTCTTACGTTATCTTTGTCGTCTTGATGGATTGTAAAAGTAGTAAAAATTCAAACTTTGTTAATGTCAACTTGGCCCTGCCGGTCGTATTCGGTTCTGTAATACAATACAAAAAATCACAACGAATGTACTACGGCTACGGACCCTTTTCTCTCACTTCTCCAGACTTTGACTGCGTATAGTAATGATTCACACGGTACCAAATATGTATAGGCACGTTTCGGCATGCAACTCCCGGGATGTATTGGGCGATTAACTATTTTCACAGTTCTGTCTCAGTAAATTATTTAAAAAAGTTATCTACTCGCAAATATCAGTTAACCAGTGAATGAGCATAAACTATTTGTAGTATTTAATTAAAAATATTAAATTAAAAAATTATTATTATTATAATGTAATAATTATTAAAATATTCTACCTACCTTTGGGATCACTCTGCATTGAGGAGATTTGATATTGCACACTCAAATAAAAAAATAGCAGCACTTTAAACGCAGAACGTTCTTCGCAGCGCATTCACGCGTCATATATATGTATGTAACGTAACGGGATGCTCTGTAGCCGCAGGTTTTGCCAGCCAACTTATCTTTCGTTAAGACATGTACATAGGCTTCATCTGGAAATAATACAATAATAACGGCATTTTCAAATTTTGATTTTTTATTTTTGGCCACTTTTTCGACAATCTAGCCCACTGTACACAGTACCATTATATTTCTCTTTTTTATATGAAGTTTCCTTTTTAGATTTGATGACTATTCTGTTTGCCTTTTCGTAGTGTTTTTAAAACTCTGTAAAATAACTTTTGGTTTCCAATTCTTCCCAGGATTGTTGCTTCAATGTTTTCGCCAATTTTTTTCACTTTAAATTTATTAAAGTTCTCTTCTTAAGATACTTTTTCCATTGTTTTTTCAGTTTTACCTCCATTTTTTTTTCGTCGTTCCACCAGCAAGTTTGTTTTTCAGTTTTGTTGTAATTTCTTTGATATTTATCCATGTATCTTCTACTCACTTACTGATCATAGCTTCTTTGACCTTAATGATTTCCGTTTCTATTTTCTCTTTGTATATTTTAGTTTTCTCATATTCGCTTAATTATAGATCAACAATTATTGATTAATTTGATATGTTAAAAATTTGAAACCTGAGTTGATTCTATACTATATTGCATTTTAAACGATTTAAAATTTATGTGGTTTAGATTTCTCAAATAGTTTGTACACATCTCCGAGACGGGGCGGCGCCAGCATTGCCGGTTTCCGTGCTCTCCGATATTATTTTTTCACGTCCTTGCACTCTGTTTCGTGAATACAAACATCCGTGTCATCCGTGACTGTTGCGGAGAAATGAACTTTGACGACGAAGATCTGGAAATAATAGCCGTTCCATTAACTCCAGAAAAAAAGAAAAATACCAATGATGAGCTAGAGAAAACCAAGCAATCACTTTTGAGCAAAAAAAATGAATTTTGAAAAATGCAGCAGTTCTACTCGACGATCTAAATAGCAACCTTAGAGTTCTATCGAACATTTGACATTTTTTGTCAAAACTTTGGTTCAAAAGATATTTGAAATAATAAGGGTTTTGCTAGAAAAAAAAAGTTCTGTTTGCAGTTCCCGGTAGAACTCTTAGAGTTATATTGGAATGATATGCGAAAAAATTCATTTTCACAGATGCGACGATATGAAAAAGTAAAATAACCGGGGTGGCCGAGCAGCGATTTGAATCCTTCTCCTTTGTCGGTCCCGCGCACCGAGCTTGTATACTTTGTATATTTTTTGCAGTAAACTGAGTACACTAACGAATTCATATAGAAACAGAACTTTTGTCTATTTTAACTTCATTGGTGAACTCCAATGAAAATTTTATAAGGATTTTCGAAAGAATCCTCTACCGGGAGTTTTACCGGGAACGGCAAACGGAAGTTGAAGTTGGCCCCCGAATTTTTGAAAAATTGAATTATTTTCTAGAGTTCATAACTCTCCCGGGGCTACTCTGAACTCTGATCAGAACTGATATTTTTTATCTGCGTCGAAAGTAATTTATAAATAAATTTATAGATACATTGAATTGAAAAATTCACTTTGTTTTTTACCACACTTATATTATGTAAAAATGTTATATAACTTATTATGTATTATGTATATTTATTGCCCTTACGGGTTTATAAATTGAATCCAAAATTTACTAAAACTAACATCGAACATGATATAAATAAGAATAATAATAAAAAGAGAAAAAGGAAAAATACACATTAAAAAAAAAGAAACATATGCTGCTCAAACTAAAAACAAAAAAAACAAAAAAAGAAAGTCACTAAATTCCTATCCCTAAACCCCGATTACCGGCTTCCCTCCCCACATATTGCTCTTCTTCTCTCCTCAACTTTCTTCATCCAATCTATCCCTCTTCCATCCTCGTTTAAAATCTCTTCTCTACACTCGTCCCTTCCTCTCATTTCTGAACATTCGTTCAGCAAGTGTTCTATTGTCTCCTTGTTTTCTCCACACATCCTGCATACTCTATTCCTATCCTCCATCCAAAATTTATTATCTTTCTCTTCATTTCCACATCTGAATCTTGCTATTGTCACTCTCTCTTTTCTACTTTCTCTTCCTAGGTACTTTGGCAGTTCTTCCGTTATTATATTTTCATATTTCCCATTGTACCTAGACTCCCTAATTCTTGCTCTCCTTTCTTGCCTTTGCACATCTCTATCTCTCTGGACCAATGCCTCTGTCATTACTCTACCTCTCTCTCTCATTCTTTCTATCTCCGCTCCTGCATACCCGTTTCTTTCTAGATATGCTTCCTTCTCTTTCCACACCCCCTTTCTTATTTCTTTTCTTTTTTCTTTGAGGCACTCTTGCAGAATTCTGCACTCTCCTCTCTCTATCACTCTCTCCTCAAAACTTATTGCTCTCTTTCCTGCTTCTATTCTTATTCCATCTCTCTTTGTTTCCTCCATCACTATATACCCCGGGGTCTCTCTACCTAGTCCTAGCACCCATTTCAAATATTTTTCTTGCACCCTTTCCAGCCCTTCTTGCTCTCTCCATCCCCATATTTCCGCTCCATACATCATCAAACTTTTCACCTGGCTATCAAACATCATCACTCTCCTTCTATAGTCGTGTCCAAATTTTCTCTCTCCTATTCCCCATACCACTCCTAGTATTTTATTGGCTTTCTTTACTAACTCTCTCACGTGTGCTGTTTCAGTATTTCTCTCATTAAACACGTACCCTAGGTATTTAAATTCTTTTACTTCTTCAATTTTCTCCTTCTCCCATCTCCACTCAATTAATCTTCTCCTGCCACCCCCTTTTCTAAACACTATCATCTTGGACTTCTCCCCATTCACTGTCAACTTTTTCCTCCTCATATATTTCTCCATGTTTCTTATCATTTCTTTCATCCCTTTCTCGTCTCTCGCTAGCACCACCAAATCATCCGCGTAGGCTAGGGACCACACTTTTTCTTTGCCCACCACAACCCCACCCGTCTGCGCCTTGCTGAACATCTCCTCTATGTCTCCAATAAATGCTGCAAACAGGCTGGGGCTTAGTGGGCAGCCTTGTCTCACTCCCTTATGCGTATTAAAACCTTCGCTCACCTTTTCACCAACTCTCACTCTACTTATTGTTTCTTCATAAATCTCTTCTAATTTTGATGTCAGATGCTCCTTTATCCTTTTCTTTCTCAGGCATTCCCACAGTGCCTCTCTTGCTACATTATCAAAGGCCGCCTTCAGGTCCACAAATAATGCATACATCTTGCCGCCCCTCTTTTTTATCTCATTCCCTACTATGTGATTCAAGATGTATACATTATCCATGGTCCCTCTCCCTTTCCTAAATCCCGCCTGTCCGTCTGGTATCACACCTCGCTCCTTCAATTCCTTCGTCAATCTCTCTTCTACAATCATTGCATATATCTTATATGCCGTATTGAGCATGGTGATACCCCTGTAATTGCTTGCTGTTTCCCTTTCTCCTTTCTTATATATGGGGCATATTATCCCCTCTTACCGCTCCTGTGGGAAGCCTTCTCCCTTCCACGCTCCATTCATTATCTCCAACAGCCTGTCAGCTTCCCTTTCAGTTCCATATATCCACGATTCATTCTGTATACCGTCCCTCCCCGGTGCCTTTTTCTTTTTCAGTTTACTCAGTTGTTGTTCTAATTCTTCTCTTGTTATCTCTTCTATTTCTCCCACCCTGTGTTGACTCTTTTTCTTTTCGAGTCTGATTTCATCACCACCCGGCAGCTGACTGAAGTACTTTCTCCATTCCTCCATAGTAATTCAATTTATTAATTTATATTTTCTATTTATTTTCTACTCGAGTTTCGACGTTTGACGGTCATTTTCAAGACCTCAAGACTTGAAAATGACCGTCAAACGTCGAAACTCGAGTCGTGATATGTGTAGAAATTTATATAACTGTGAATAATAAGTTATATAACATTTTTACATAATATAAGTGTGGTAAAAAACAAAGTGAATTTTTCAATTCAATGTATCTATAAATTTATTTATAAAATACTTTCGACGAAGATAAAAAATATCAGTTCTGATAAGAGTTCAGAGTAGCCCCGGGAGAGTTATGAACAAATAACCTATTCAATTTATTTGTCAAGCCAATATTAAAGAAGTTATAAGCCAAAAAGAGGTGCAACATTTTAGAAAATTAATGATTTAAAAAATATATAGTTCATGCGTTCTGTTATGAGTTCTGGGTAGCTTCTCGCGAGTTCTGTACAAATCCCCTTTATAATTCCTTTGTCCGACCAATATTAAAGAAGTTATAAGCAAAAATGCGGCGCAAAGTTTTTTGAACATTAAAGAATTTAAAAAAATATTTGTTTTGCATAAGATCTGTTAAGAGTTCTGAGTAGTCCCCCGAGAGTTCTGAACAAATAACCTATACAATTTCTTTGTGCAATCAATATGAAAGAAGTTATTAGCAAAAATGGCGCTAAATTTTTGAAAATTGATTAATTTCAAAATATATATATTTGTTCATGAGTTCTTGTAAGAGTTCTGGGTAGCCCCTCGAGAGTTGCTGCGAATTACGCGATCACCTTACCCATTTTAAGAAGGTTCGAGCTAATCCCATGTTAAATATTTTTTTCAAGTTTAAGCTTTGAAACTTTTTATACATGAAGATCAATACTTTATTTATGTCCTCTCAAAATTTGAAGGTGATCCTCCGTCTAGTTTATCCGGAAAAAAAAAATTCAAAAATGATGTTTTTTCGAATCTTATACACAGGTTCCTATGGCCGACAAGCTTCCGTCACGCCTATATTTTTTTTTCGATATTAATTTCCCAACTTTAAGGAATAAAAAACTATATACAATAAACTAAGATAATATTAAAACATAATAACATTAAAGCAATGTGCTGTTCCCGATGTAATTATTTAAATAATTAAAGTTAATTTTTTTTTTTTTGAATCTTTGAAGAAAAGAAAAACATGGAAACATTTTGAACTTTGAACGTCTGTGGAACTATTTGATAGAATACACTCCAGCTTTTTACATAGATTATCTATATTTTTTGTCTTTTGTTAATTCGAGGTTTTCGGCCAACATCTTGGGCTAACAAAATTCGGATCCCTTTACAACCAGACGACTCATAACACTGATGTTGCCAGATCGTTTTATGACACCGTATAAGTCAAAAACAACGAAGTCATTTTATAAGTTTATTTTATTAAATAAATAATAATTACCAATTTTGTTATGTTATTATAAATAAAAATAATGAATTTTAACAACTATTAGGATAATAAAAATATAGATTTACTTTTTCAAGCTCTATTTTGACTCATTAGTTACGCTCGAACCTCCTTAATATATAAAATAAATTTTATCATTCGTCACAAAATATATTCCACTTATTTTCACTACGCCTCTGTCTCCCATTGTAATGCACATGTACGAAATTGTAATGCGCATGTACGAAACTTTAAATAACGACACCAGCGCAAACTACCGCTGGAGGAGGAGATTGTAGGAGTGAACCCTGCCGCACATCTTAAACCATTATCCGTTAAGAAAGCGTTATCAAACGTTATCAGTCGTTTTTTTGAATCTTGCTAAAATTAACAAAATTTTGCTAAAAAAAAGTGGAACTATATGCATTATCGATTGAGAACAGGGCTAAACTGGAGACCTACGCATGTAAACTTCAGCGCCTCCGTGGCAGAACTTGTAACTAATAAAAACGCACAGTGGCGGGAACACTATGTGGCCTCTATATTTTACTATAACCGTTATTTTTTAACTTTTTTTATTCTATTGTAAACGTTAGAGATTTTGTTTTGTTTTTTTCTGTAACCGTTTTACTCAGATTGTTTCGTAAACTTAAAAAAAAACTTAAAAGGCTGTCTTCCGCCTGAATATATAAATATATTTAGCCTTTCCGGAGCTCTATAACAATTATTGAGTCTTTTTAGGAGTACCAAAATAAATCTCACATGAAATTTATTTATGAAAGTTATTTTACAGCTTTCAGTCCACCTTCGTGGCACTCAACAAAAACCATAAAAGTAACATTGTTTCTAAGATCATGTCTTTCCGATACCTAAAGTGGATAGCCATCTGTGGCCGCGTTTCGAGATTTATCTCTCATCAGCCCAGCTTTGCTTCCATGAACAATAATTTGTAAACCACTCACTTGAAAACCCATGTGGTGTTTAGGGTTTGATATATATAATTTTAACATTTTGTGAGAGAGACATGAACTTAGCAAGTTATTGATTGAACTGATAAGATAAAATTGGTGAAACCATCCTACGTTATAGGTAATCATACAAACTTGAAACAAACAGAACACAGCCTGAATATATAAATATATTCAGCATTTCCGGAGCTCTACAACAATTATTGTGTCTTTTTAGGACTACCAAAACAAATCTCACATGAAATTTGTAAGTTATTTTACAGCTTTCAGTTCACCTTCGTGGCACTAAACAAAAACCATAAAAATAACATTGTTTCTAAGTGGATAGACATCTGTGGACGCGTTTCGAGATTTATCTCGCATCAGCACAGCTTTGCTTCCATGAGCAATAATTTGTAAACCAGGAATTATAAACATCTAACCCTAAACACCTCATGAGTTTTCAAGTGAGTGGTTTATAATATATTGAAAATTACATTGCTGTGGCTTGAGCGAACTCCTGCCCAAGGTATAGAGCACATGTGTGAAATTACGGACAAAACAGTGGCTGATTGGATACAATATAGTAGGGATGTATGTATGGAAATATGTATGGAGATATGAATCAGAGAAAATGAAATGCTTGGAGGAATTGGAGTGACTGTGGAAATTGATGAGAGCAGGTTTGGTAAAAGCAATTATTATAGAGGAAAGCATCTAGAGGGTAAATGGGTGTTTGCAGGAACAGAAAGGGGCACGAATAAATGTTTTTTAAAGTTGTGAGTGAACGGAGTAAGAATGTGTTATTAACAATTATTAAGGAGAACATTAGACCAGGGACCAATATTGTTTTCGATTGTTGGAAAGCTTACGACTGTATGGAGGATGAAGGATTTCATCACCTGACAGATAATCATTCCATAGAATTTAAAAACCCTGATACAGGTGCACATACGAATTCAATTGAGAGCGGCAATTAGAACATTGCCCAACAATTGTGTTAATAATCAATTTTATAGTTATCTTAGCGAATATATGTGGAAGAGGAAACACAAACTGGAGGACCTCACGGACCCTTTTATCGAATCGATTAAGATAATGTATAAACCTGCAGAAGCTATGGATATTTCCCTCTATAGGAATTTGTATATTTTAAATAATCTGCTTGAATTTTTAATTATTAATAATCACATGTTTTAGTTAGCAAAAGCTTGTAATTCATCGAGACTATGGATTTAAATAGAACGGTTTGATTTCGGTCCGGATTATAGCAAACTTCATCAAACTGCTAACAATTTCATTTTTTAGATGTTCCCGTGCAAATTGTGTTTTGCCCCCAGAATAATAGAAGAGTTTCCTTATAGTAGCAACATTCTGCATTGCATGGAAATTATTAAAAGTTTCTATTCAAGTTATTTTAATAAAAAAATCATTTTCAAGTCAAGATTGAGTTTGTTTCAGTTTAAGAGAAGAGCATTAGAATTACCTTGTAATATCACAATTCAGAATTGCAATAAATCTAATAATTATTTTAAACTCATAATTAGTAATGAAATATGTATTCAACCTATAATTGTTAATGTATTCAAGGCATGAATTAGATATATTTAATAAGTCAATGAATTAAACAATTATTAATGTTAACGTACAAAATGCATACACTAAACAATAATTAATGTTGCTTTTCATACATATTCGTCCATTTAAAAATATGATTTTTCCATTTTAAATTAAACGATCTAATAAAAACAACATATAAATCTAAAAATACTAATTTTTTTACAACTAAATATGATCGTCGCAACCTTTATTACTTTTGTTTACACTACGCCACTGCCACCCATTCATTTGCCCATGCGTACTATTAAAAAAAAAGTGGCCAGGTTTTATATGCACATTTCTTCGTTTTTACTGAGAACTCTATATAAGGAAGTGAAATAAAGTGAAAGAAGTGAATCAAAACTCTTTTTCCTGAGAAATGGGGGTACGTGAAGTTGGCCCCCAAATAGTTTTTCTCGATTTCGAAATTCCCCGGAACTATTGCAATTTTCAAGCAAACACTAGAACTATTCAAAATCTTGCCAGAACTTGCCAGAAATTCGGGGGCCAACTTCACACGAATCAAACAGAACTGTTGCCCGTTTTTCTTTTATTTTCATTAAAAGCATTGGGTTGTGATCAAAAAATATCAAAGGGATCTTCGATAAAATAAAGATAAAGGGATCTTCATTGAAAATAAGCGGCAATTCTGCTTGCAGTTTTTTTTTAGTATTAATGTTATGTTGGCACCCTGTATTTTTCTAGAAGTAGAAATATTTTTGTTGTAAAAGAAGACTGTACTTCATAATCAATAATACATTTAATACCAGGGTTCCCAACTTAGGGGTTTTCCCCCCAAATTTAGGGGGTAAATAAGTGGGATGGGACTTTTTTAGGGGTTTTATATTTTTAGGGGTATTTTTAGGGATTTTTTTACATTTAGTAATTTTTTCTAGAAAAATAAAAGTGTAAAAATATATGTCCTGGGATAACTCTAGCTAGGCAATCTTAATTATATAATTGTTGACCTGGCGACTTAGCGACATCTGGTACAGTTTCTCGTTACTAAGATATCGCAGTTAAATGAAAAACATAATGATTGTGACGGAGCTGGCTGTAAACGTTTTGAAAATGTCTCAAAATTCGAACTAGCATTTGTCACGGTGCCAATTTCAAACGCATTTTCTAACGAGCTTTCCATCTACAAAATTGTGAAAAACAAGTTGCGGAATAGACTATCTATTGAAATGTTATGTATACAAAGTATGATGGTACGAAATACGAAATGGTGGATCTTGAACAACATTTAATCCATCCCCTAACATTTTTTCTTTTTTTTAAAGTTTGGTCCGATGTGGATGCCGGGTATTAACCCTTCAAACACTGCGGCCTACTTGTGGCCTATTGTATTTTGCATTCACATACACTTATAGGCCCAGAAACCTAGTTGTTATTGTAAATTGCGCTAATTCATATTTTTCACATTTGTCTTCTGGTACAAATGCGGCCGGCACTGGGAATAGAATGATCCCTCTATACTTGTTAGTTAGCGCTCTAACATGAGGCCACGAGCGTCACCTCTACAACACTCGCGCCGACTCAATCCCCTAATATGTTAAGTTTATTTAATGTCAACATGTATGATTTCAAAAAGTCAGAACCAGATGAAAACGAAATTATATTTGAAGTATTAAGTAATTTATAAATAAAGAATATTAAAAAATATTACAGAATATTAACTATTATTAGTTTATTGTTTTTTACAGAATATTACTTTTTAGGGGGATTTTCAAGTAATTGTGGCAATTTTAGGGGTTTTTGACTGGTTTCAGGGGTAAATATTTTTGGGAGTTGGTAACACTGTTTAATACATACAATAGTTGAAAAAGATTATTGTGGCGTTTTTCTAGTGTTTGTTGTACAGTTTCTACTCTTATTCTTTTCAAGAGGTTATGTGCCCAGTATCGCGAAGTATTGCATATTAACAGTGGAGCAAATTTTGTAAAAATGTAAGTGTTCGTAATTTGCAAGAGTTTTAATTCTATCGGTTTTAATCTGTTTTCGTGAAAGTCAGAATGGCAACTTCTGTTGGATCTTTTAATTCTCAGATTAAACCTTTTGACGGAAAAGTTCGTTATTCTAATTGGGAGTTTAGAGTTAATATTTTATTGGAGGTTAATAAGATAAAAGAAGTTCTGACAATGGACCAACCCTCTCACAGATATGAAGATAGACTGAAAATTTTTCTGGAAATGGACGCCAGGGCTAGAAACATAACCATACTATGTTTGGCAGACAATGTTTTGAAATCAGTCAAAACAGCAAAAACAGCTACGGAAATGCTGAATATTTTGAAGAAAACGTATACAAGGTATGGGATCGCAACTCAAGTTGGATAGGAAATTTAGAAATGGTCTAAATGATTTTTGGACTCGTTCGACAAGACAGTGCAGGAACTTAAAAACTGTGGAATCCAACTCGCTGATGACGAAGTGATAACGATGTTGTTTGCGGCAATGCCTGATTCATATCACTAAGTTACATCATCCAGTGACATTTATTTTTCTAAGAACTATAAAGATCTGGACATATATTATGTTAAAAAAGGTTATTACAAGAAGAGAAATTTCGAAAAAAGTCGTGAGTACAAAGTTAAAGTATCTATATCATTTTTGTCAAAAGAAAACAATAGTGTTCAAATTGACAACGATTTATACAGTCACATAGACAATGCCTACTAAAAATTGAAAAGTGATAATCACATCCACTTTGGGACAGCTTTACTAATTAAATCAAGGTAGGGACACAGAAATCTTCTGTTACTCTTTAGCACACAGCGCTCAATGCACTATCACACATCTTGAGCGTTGTGTGCTTAAGAGTAACAGAAGATTTCCGTCTTCCTCCCTTGATTTAATTAGTAAAGCTGTCCCAAAGTGGATGTTCTTATCACTTTCCACTCTTCCACTCGTCCACTCTTGCAATACATGTTAATATTTAGATGCATTACCGCACATTACTTTGCATTCCTTCGCAATACGTAATTATTACTCCACAGTACACAAAGTACTCTTGCATTCCTTGAATTACTCTTGCATTCCCTGAATTACGTTCATATTATATTCGCAGTACGGCCGCATTACGGCCACATTAGCTCCCCACTACACCCGCATGAGCTCCTCATGCGCAGTGCTGCAGTAGGACAGTGAGCTCCTTCTAAACTCCTCATAATAGAAAGAAGCCGATGATGCCATTTGAAATAAAGTTAAATTGGTTTAAAATTTGGTAGTATAATATTAATAATACAATTTTAACATTTAATAGTAATATATAGTCCTATGAAGTTAGCTACCGAATTTGCAAAAATATAATATAACATCGGAGTTCCTGGTAGATATCAAATAGTTCTAGAGTACTTTGTGCAAAATTTCGCGCAATAGTTCTGTTTGCAGTTTTCGGTAGAATTCTTAGAGTTCTATCGAAAATCCTTATAATTGTAAAAATCCCAATTTTACTGTAAAGTTAAAAAAGTTGAAAAGATTTTCGAAAAATTGAGCTTAACCGATGCGAGGGAGTAAAAAAGAAAAAAACCGCGCAATGTTCTGCTTGAAGTTCCTGGTAGAATCCTTATAAATTTTTTCTGTAAAGTTGAAAATTAGAAAAATATGCGAAAAATTAAACTTTCAATAAAAAAAAAATTCTAAAAAAATCGGGGCGACAGAGCGGCGTTTTGAATGTTTCTGCTTTGTCGGCGAATAGATCGGCTTTCTCCTTTGTCGGCCGCACGAAAATCCACGCGCCAATCTTGTAGTAAATACTTTTAGTTTTGCTTATTTTTTACAGTAAACCAACGAATTCACATAGGAACAGAACTGTTGCGCCACTTTTTTTTGCACTTCATTGCTGAACTCGAACTTCATTAGTGAACTTTTTTCGAATATCTTTCCATTATTTGACTTCACAGAAAAATGATATAGGGATTTTCGATAGAACTCTAGGTTTATCAGGAACTCCAAACATAACTGTTGCGCGAATTTTTTAAATTTTCATTCAAAACCATGGGTCTCTTATTAGATATTGGAAATATATTTTGAACCAAGGTTTTGATCAAAAAATGTCAAAGGGATCTTCAATAGAACTCTTAGGGTGCTATTTTTTTGTAAAATGTCAATTTTTGCAGAACTTTTTGTAAAATTGATCAAGTACTCCAGAACTATGGTTTTTACTATGGTCTAGTACTATGGTGCAGTAATATGTCAAAAACGCACAGTTTTTCTCAAAAGTGTTGCTAGCTCATTTTTGGTATTTTCAATTTTTTAGTACTCTAGAACTATTTCATATCTACCAGGAACTCCGATAATATCCATAATATCATATTTTACTCCGTAATATCATATTTTTGCAAATTCGGTTGCTAACTTTACAAGACTGAAAAAGTAGTTTGAGTATTGTAATTTAGTTGTATTGCAATCCAATTTAAATAAATGTATAGAAATTCAACACACTTGTTATTTAATGACGATGCTACTAAAGTGATGTCTTCTTCATTACTAGCACTCTTATCTTACAGGTTGCACATAGTAATAACAAGTAAATATACTCTAACGTTCAGTGCATTAGAAATTATTTAATTATTTAAAAGTAAATATTTCAAATTTCCTTTCTTTACGTGGCATTACTTTGCAGTACGTGACATTATTACGCATTACGCTAATGATTCTTCGAGTACCTCAAATTACCAAAAAAATCAGGATAATTGCGAATACATTGCAACATTTCAGTGAGTGGATGACCCCTCGGTCTAGAATGTCTAGATTTATCTGATCTAATATTACCCAATCTAACTTTTAACGTAACGTATGTTAATATCTGAGAGGTCATCCACTCCCTGAAATGTTGCAAAGTATTCGCAATTATCCTGATTTTTTTGGTAATTCGAGGTACTGGAAGAAATTACTAGCGTGATGCGTAATGTCAGATAATTTTGGAAATGCTTAGGTAGTGCAAAGTAATGCCACGTAAAGGAAGGAAATTTGAAATATTTACTTTTAAATATTTAAATAATTTCTAATGCACTGAAAGTTCCAGTATATTTACTTGTTATTATTATGTGCAACCTGTAAGATAATAGTGCTCGTAATGAAGAAGACATCTCGTTAGTAGTATCGTCATTAAATAACAAGTGTGTTGAATTTCTATACATTTATTTAAATTGGATTGAAATATAACAAAATTTCAATACTGTAAACTACTTTTTCACTTTTTCCATTTTTATATTGCTTATCAATATTAAATCATATGTCACAGTCCTGTGAAGTTAGCAACCGAATTTGCAAAAATATGATATTACATCGGAGTTCCTGGTAGATATGAAATAGTTCTAGAGTACTAAAAAATAGAAAATACCAAAAATGAGCTAGCAACACTTTTGAGAAAAACTGTGCGTTTTAGACATATTACTGCACCTCGGCCATAGTTCTGGAGTACTTGATCAATTTTGCAAAAAGTTCTGCAAAAATTGAAATTGAAAAAAAATGGAAATTGCAAAAACAGTTCTTTTCGCGGATCTAAATAGCACACAAAGAGTTCTATTGAAGATCCCTTTGACATTTTTTGATAAAAACCCTGGTTCAAAAGATATTTTCAATAATAAGGGACTTTGGACCATGGTTTTGAATCAAAATTTAAAAAAAATCGTGCAACAGTTTTGTTTGCAGTTCCTGATATAGCTCGTAGAGTTCTATGCATTTCCCGGTAGAACTTTTAGAGTTCTATCGAAAATCCTTGTCCTTGTTCTATCGAAGAACATTTTTCTGTGAAGTCAAATATTGGAAAGATATTCAAAAAAAAGTTCACTAATGAAGTTCGAGTTCGATTCGAGTTTTTCTAACTAAAATTTACTAACTGAAATTATTTACTACAAACTCGGCGCGTGGATTTTCGCGCGGCCGACAAAGGAGAAAGCCGATCTATTCGCTAAAGCCTAATTTATCGTATATCTTTCTAATATGAACTTTCTAATATTAATTAGCTTTACAGAAAAATTTTATAAGGATTTTCGAAGACAGAACTCTAAGAGTTCTACCAGGAACTTCAAACTTTCTTTTTTACTTCGTCGCATCGGTTAAGCTCAATTTTTCGAAAATATTTTCAACATTTTTAACTTCAAATTGGGATTTTTACAATTATAAGGATTTGCGATAGAACTCTTAGAATTCTACCGAAAACTGCAAACAGAACTATTGCGCGAAATTTTGCACAAAGTACTCTAGAACTATTTGATATCTATCAGGAACTCCGATTTAATATTATATTTTTGCAAATTCGGTAGCTAACTTCATAGGACTATATATTACTATTAAATGTTAAAATTTTATTATTAATATTATACTACCCAATTTCATTTTGTTTCAAATGGCATCAGCTTCTTTCTATTATGAAAGGTTTAGTAGGAGCTCACTGTCCGACTGCAGCACGGCGCATGACGAGGCGCATGATGAGCTCATGCGGGTGTAATGGGGAGGTAATGTGGCTGTAATACGGCCGTAATGCGAATTAATGTGAACATAATTCAGGGAATGCAAAAGTAATTCAAGGAATGCAAGAGTACTTTGTGTACTGTTGTGTAATACTTACGTAATGCTAAGGAATGTAAAGTAATGTGCAGTAATTCATCTAAATATTAACAACATAAAACATTAAAATAAACATTGTAAACACGTAAAACATTGTTTTTTACGTTAGTTCTATTTTCTGCCACAGCTTACATGCATGGATCTTATGCACGGTAATAGTGAAGATCGAAATAAAAATTTTAATTTTAAAAAGAAACCTTTCAATTCTCAGTACAGATGTTTTAGGTGTAAAAAGAAAGCACATTTTAAAAAAAATAGCCCTTTATTAATGAAATATGAAAACAAAATTGCTGCAATAGCAAGGGAAACAGCTTCAGATGATGAAATTATTGTTGCTGCACAAATACAAACTACAAGTGAGGCGTTTAGTATCAAAACCAGCTCAATCCATTTTTATAAATTTTACAGGAGACACAAAAACCTTTCACGCTGTGCCCATTTATTTTTTTCAAAAAATTAAAAGTTAATTCGGATAACCTTCGGTGTACGATTCGAAATCTTTTTTTTACTTTTAATTAGTAGTATTGTATAATTATTTATAAATAAAAATAATTTGGATTGAGCTGGGTTTGCAAAAAATTGAGGTCTTTTTTCATCCTTCCGTTCAAATTTCATTTAAATGTATGTGGTATCTTAATTATATTCACGTATTAGCCTGTAAAATCAAAAGTGTGAGTTGATTTTACTAATTAATTTATTATAATAATGTCGATAAGTTGTTGTTCTGAATATTCAGTACTATCGAAAATGGCCTAAACTACTGGTAGGTAATGAAAAAAATAAAGACTTCTTGGAATCAGAATTATTAGTATAAAGTTAAAGTAGAAAAAAGGAAGATAATAACAAAATTTCATTAGCTAAAATCATTTTCATCAGAGTTCATATTGGCAGCACATGTTTCCTTCACTACGTCTTTGTAATAAGTATTTGAGGGAATACTGATCCCCAAAATATTTAGTGAGCAAATTGTTAACGTCATTTGTCTTTGCTGGAGCAATAGGAACGCCAGCAGCCATAGGGGAAGGAAGTAGGGCCTGAATAGTTTTGTCTTTCTTCTACACACTCTTGAAAACTCCAATGTCCGAATAATGAAAAAATTCCCCTCTTACTTCCAGCAAGGGAAAATGTGATTTCCTGATGAACGAAAATTGCTGTATATTCTTCGGTGTCTATCACTGTATTTTTCTTCTTTATATCCCCATCTATTCGGTCAAATACGCGATTAGATATGCTGACATAAGAAGCAGGTGGCGCGCCTGGTGGGCTTTAGTAGAAGCATGGAATGATTGAACTGAATTTTAAAAAACACCGGTGTTTGAGACCGGTTTTTGACCGGATCAAGACGGATTCGTTCCAAATCGCTTTGCAGCTTAATAGAAGCGGCAAAGACCTATCAAATTACGCAAAAAAGACTTTTGAAAATTAATGGATTGAGCTGGTTTTGATACTAAACGCCTCAAGTAATGAAATTTCTCTTTGTAACAATGGAAATTTAATTTTTATTGCTGACTCGGGCTGTACCAGTCATTTAGCATGTTCAGAAGTTGGAAAATTTTTAGTTGGTGTAGAGTTAGTTGACATAAAAATAAATGTTGCTTAGAAAAATGAGGTAATTACGTCGATGTGATACTCTTTATCTTGAATGTGGTTGAACTTCAATTACATTTAAAAAGGTTTATGAGTGCAGTGAATTAAACTACAACCTTTTGTCAATTTCAAAAGTAGAGGAAAATGGGCTGGAAGTTGTATTAAAAAGATTCAAGTTCAGATTAAATAGAATCACAAAATTGTTTTAGGTAATCAAGTAATCTAAATCTAGTTGGAAATTTGTTCTATTTATCTCTTACGCATCGTAAAAGGCAAGCTCATGTTGCAAGTAAGGAAATGGATTTATGGCACTGGGGAATGGGACACTCGTTCGCATACCCTTCTCGTCTGTTATTTGAAGTTTGCATGAAAGGTAAGCAGGTTAGAAATCAGTTTTATCCATTACCTGTAGAGAGAGTGCACACAAACTTTGCAATGTGTATCAAACGATGTAGCCGGTCCACTCACACCATGTACTTATGAGAGAATGAGGTATTATGTGTCTTATATTGACAATTAGCTGACCCGGCGAACTTCGCATCGCCTATAATCATTAGTCAGAAAATATCTTATTAGCTAAATTAAAGTCAGTCAAATGTTTCGCGTATCGATATCTGGTAATATTATCGTACACGATTGTCTGTCCTCTCCTTCGCATAAGGTACGACGTATAAGAAAAAGCCAAATCCAAAAGTTCAAAATGCAAAAGCCCAAAACCCAGTTTCAAACGCCCCAAAATTCAAAAGTCAAAAATTCAATACTTCAAAAGCCCAAAATCTAAAAGTTTAAAATATAAAAGCCCAAAATCCGAAAATTCAAAATCGATAAGTACAAATGCCCAAAATCCAAAAGTGCGGATACAAGTCGAAATCATGATATCAAATAATGTGCGTATCTGATTTGGCGATGCTGAAAGATCTGATTTAGCTATTGTAATGTCCCAATGAGTTACGATTTCAAGCTAATTAAGCTGTTGACATGCAGCACGAAATGTTGGTGGACACACTGCACCATTGACAGTGCGAAGTGATTCAAAGAATGTCGGCCCACGAACATTAGGGAGAAGAGAAACCACGTTCGTGCAAATGGATCGCTTTGGCAAATAAAAAAGAAACTTGTCAATGTTGTCGCTGGTAGTGTTGCAGCACGTTGAGCAACATTTGATGCGTTGAATTAAACTCCATTTTCTAGATGCACCGCCAAATGTAAAACTTGTGGATAACGTTCATGAATGGGTAAAGTCACTGGATATAAGTACCGCAATTAAGGCGGCCATTGTAGGGCAACCAGCGAGCAGGAAATTTAAACATTTATTCCCGATTAAAATTGCTGTCTGCTTATGCGTAGTATAGAGAACATACATTCTGGGACTGAAAAGGATGTGCAGGTCAATGTTACAAAGAAGGTGCGAAATGCAAGTTTGTCTCAAAAAAAGTACTACGAATGTAATATAAATACATTTTTTTTTCTACCAACACCAACAAATTCTCTCATTGTAAGACTACGGCTGTCTAAAGAAGATTTTCAAATCTGTTTGTTCTGCTTCTTCACCTCACGTAGAGAAAAATAAAATCTGCTATTTACGAACGTTTTAACTAGATATTGTAAAATCCCATGGCAAGAAAGGATTTCATTTGGGACTTTATTTGGCTCAACTTTTCGCAAATGTTTCACGAACATTTCTTTACAATTTTCCGATTCCAAACGTGTTCTTTTCCCATTATTGCTCTCAATCCTTTCCTCAGGTTTACAACTTTTTCGATAACCATTTTTTCACCCACTGGTATGTCGACAGACTTCACTAACAATAAATAAGGAACTGCATCAGGACGTAATAATTTCCGGCCATCAGCTCTCGTCTGCTCAAATTGAGTCTCTGAGAAATGGACCTACACACAAGATTCAAAAAACTTTTTCTTACATCTTTACTTCGCCATTTCTATAATACTAACCTCACAAATTTTAGAACTCGGTGTAAGATCATTTCTTCCAATAAGTGTTCTCCACAATTCTCTTCCAACTTTTTTTAGTGTCACCTAAGAACATTAGACCTAAGAAAATTACCTTTTTGTTTACCTGACGGCATTCCGAAAAGTGTGAACCCCAGTTGGGTTTTATTTTTACAATTAACTACACAACAACCTGGCATTGTTTCGAATCCACAAATAAAATTGTCCAAAACACCTTCACACACTACAAAAACAAATCTACAAGTAGTGTATTACGCTATACTCAACTCTTCAGATATGTTAACAATGTCAACTAACTGGCACGTATCCGACATTGTAGGGCAAAATCTACTTTCTATCTCTAGCACACGTTCATTATTTATTGCGGAACTTTGTATCCAGTGACTTTAAGAATGGGAAGGAATAACGCCATCTATTGGCATAGCTTAAGTAGTTTCGACTGTGCGAATATATGTGGCGCTCCATAAAAAATGAGAAAATTCTATTATTTTCATTATTATTACCTTTTTTCGTGAATTTTTCCAATATTTTAATATTAACTATTGTGGAGACAAGTGCAACAAATCAAAAATCATAAAAATCGGTAGAGCCGTTGTTAAAAAACCTGACTGTATTTTATATATAAAGATTATTTCCGATTTACTATGTGTTGTTTAATGACACTAAAATCTGAAGTTTTTGAAAAATGTAAGTTGTACAATACACATTATCGTTATATTATTAAGTTGTACAATGTCACTACAAAATTTCAAAGAAATATTGAGAGACTCCGTTGTCGAATACTCGTCAAATGTGTTAAAAAATTAGCTTAACGAAAGTGGAATTGTGATTGAATATATAATGACAAAAAACCAAGAACAAAATGGTATTTGTGAAAAGTACAATCGTGCTGTTCTCTCAATGACACGATGCATGCTTTTTGAAGCTGATATGGAACAAAGTTCAAAAGATGCTCCTCAATAGATGCTTAACTAGCATCAGTCTTCACAATAAATCGTATTAAAACAAGAACGCTTCATAATAAATCACCAATAGAACTATGGTGCAATAAGGATCTTAGACTGATCAAAATACGTGTATTTAGATGAAAGGCTCACACACGTCCCTAAAGAACAAAGAGGCAAACTGTATGAAAGGAACAAAGTAATGAAACTTATAGGAAACACTCCAAATGGGTAGAAGTTATATATTATTGAAAACAATTATGTTTGTTATACCAGAAATATTTCATGAAAGCGAAGATACGATCACTAACAAAGAAGAGGAGCCTTCTAAAGAACCAATAACAGATGAACAGCAACCTTCTACTTCAACAGTACAAAATGAAAGACCAGCAAGGAACAGAAAAATTCCACAGCATTTAGAAGATTTTGAATTAAATTATGATGGCAGCTCGTTCGCTCAGTGTCTCATAACTTATGCTCCAACAAGTTATGAAGAAGCTATGAAGATGGAAGATTGGCAGGAAGCTGTACAAGAAGAACTAAATAATTTGATATCAAACAAAACTTGGACTATGACTCCAATTCCACAGGATAAAACTATAATTGACTCCATATGGATTTTTCGTGAAAAGGTATGTGATGGTAAAACTATCAAAAAGGCTAAGATGGTAAGAGGCTACCAACAAGACCCTTTCGACGAAGAAACCTATGTCCCAGTAGCAAGAATGGTGTCTGTACGTGTTCTGTTGTCCCTTGTTGTCCAAAAGAAATGGAAGTGGAAAGTGTGTGACATAAAGGCCGCATTTTTAAATGCAGAGTTAAAAAGTGAAGTAAACCTGGTAAACCTTTAGAAGGGAACATTATTATGTTCCCTTCTAAAGGTTTACCAGGTTACCATTCAGGTTATGTTTGTAAATTAATCAAAAGTTTATATGGTTTGAGGGAATCTCCTAAATGTTGGTATGACAGTCTCAGTGTATTTTTAGGCAATTGTCATTTTTAAGATCAAAACTTGATCCATGTATTTATTTTAATGACACAGTTATTAGAAATAAATATCGAACAACGTACTCTAGAACTTTTTCATATCTACAAGGAACTTTGATGAAATATAATATTTCTGCAAATTTGTTTGCTAACTTCACAGGAACAGTCCTGTGAAGTTAGCAACCGAATTTGCAGATATATTATATTTCATCAAAGTTCCTGGTAGATATGAAATAGTTCTAGAGACAAACTTTGCCGTCGCTCACAGGTGCGCGGCAAAGTTTGTAAGTTTTCAATCCGTGTGCTTACGGTACATTATCGCCACGGATCGGAACATTCAGAATATACCGTCCTGACAAGTAGATCTGTGTCTGGACCTTTAATATCAATTTTTAATTTTGCAAATAAATCTTAGCCAGCTATTTATAAAAGTTAAATCGTTGAACATTGAAAAGATAAAGATTTCTCTAATGTTTTTGTTTCGGCAAGGAAAAGATTTGAAAGATTGTAATTGATATCGGAAGCATGTTATATTGGATAGGAGAAGATATTTATTTGTAAATTTGATAATCTGAAGAAATTCAAAATCTGTGAACTTTTTCTAAATATAAATTTGAAAGAAGAATATATAATATATAAATTTGAATGAAAAGTTTGGAAACTTAAAGTCAAAACAGAGAATTTTTATTCGTGGTTTGTTTTATTTTAAACCGAATCAGAATTATTCTGATCTATGATGATGATTAGTTGAACAAAATCTTTAAAATCTACATTTGTTTCCTGACAATTATTTATTTAAAACACCGCACCTGAGTTAATTGAGGTCGAAAATTAATAGAGGTAAAAAAGGTCGAAAATTAATAGAGGTAAAAAAGGTCGAATTTTTAATTCATCGGATTGTTAAATCGGATAAAAGCGGAATCTTAGTTTAACCTTAATTATCCCCGACTGTAAAAACTTGTTTTTAATTTTGCTTTTGATTTAAGAAGTGAAATTCTAAAAAACAATGTCTGTAGTTCTTTTTCCAAAAGAATGTGGTCCGGCCATGACTGTGTTATTGATTCGTACTTGTTTTTAATTTTGCTATTGATTTAAAAAGTTAAATTCTAAAACACAAGTCTGTAGAATCTGCTCCGGCCATAACTGTGTTATTGCCATGACAACGAAAAAATTTATAATCCGAACGTCAAAATTTTGTTTTTCTATTTTGCGTCTATAACGCAATTAAAACACTCATATGGATTCATTAATGGCTAGCCGAGTACGATACAATTTTCTTAATATGTATCGGCGATTTTTTTTATTTAAAAAATGGCATAAAAGGAAAAATATAAAAAATAGTATAAATAGAAATTAACAAAATAGAAAAAATAGTATAACAAACTCGTTCGTAAAGCGTTTACGCGTTTAATGAACTCGCTCTTTAATATATTATTAGAATATTCTGTTTTATTAATCATAAATGAATACATCCGAGGAATTATGGTTAGAATTGCGGAAGGATTCAAAGAAGTCAAGAGATTTATCCAAAAATAATTATAACAAGTTTTGTAATTGATCAAAAAAGAACATCAGCGAAATCAACATTTAGGGTTATGCTTACGGAGCCCGTAAGTGAGTTATTTTGATGCGTTGCCATGTGTGCAATTATTTCATTAATAAAATGTTTATTTCACTAGTGGATAAACCACTGTTTTATTGATCCGTTTCCAAGGAAGTAAACATGACTCTACAAAGCAAAATTGAATGAAATATTTTAATTTCTCATCGACCTTAACATTTACAACCATAATTCCAATCATATAAACATATAAACAAAATATTTTTTATAATGAACAGATTAGCTGGTGTATTGATTATTCAATAAACAAATTACAATTTTGAAATTCAAAATTCTTACAACACACTTTACACGTAAACTAATAACACCTGAAACATGTAATTTTAAGCTGAAAAAGAAAATATTTGACATGCACACAATTAATTAATCTGCTGCAAATAAACTTTTATGAAATCAACCAGATTCCCACGTCTACATGAAGTAATATCTACATGATAACTATATGAAGTAATATCAGAATTGAAAATTTTATCAAACAAATAAGTCACACATTAATTCTCGTTACACGACGCTTGCAACCAACTAGCGCTTTAGGTTTTGCAATTTCATTTTTAATAATAATCTGTCTCGAGTTTGTGAAATATAATACTATCACATTTGGTCACAGCTCTGTCGGTTTCTCTTACGAAACGACTCAAAGGATATTATTATTATTAACAATATGTTACCAAATGGACAATATATAATAAACAAAGGAACGACGGAAATCGTTAATATGTGGAATTTGTTTATCCTTTAATAATATAAATCAGGATTAGATGAAAGTTATAAGAAAACAAAAATTGTTAGAACAATATTGATGTTGCTGGCATCAATAAGAATATTAATAGTACTTATCTGTCTAATGCTATGTGCTTTAGGACTAAGTAGGACTTTAGGACTAAGTGCTTTAGGATTGTGTAGTCTAGTCAGTCTAGATTTGTTTGTCTAGTCTTGCCTGAATAGGCTTATTTGTGAAGTTTTCTTTGTCCAGTCTTGCTTATCAATTCTTGTCTGACTAGTTTTGTTTGTTAAGTTTCCCTAGACCTGTCTGTAAACCCTAACCTATCTAGTCTTGTCAGTCAAGTTTTGTCTGTCTAGCCTTGTCTGACTACTCCTGTCTGTCTAGTTTTGTCTGTTACGTCCTGTCTATTAAGTCCAGTCTGTCTTGTTTTGCCATCTTTAGTCTTAGTTATCTATATAATCTTGTCTATTTAGTCTTGTCTGTTCAGCCGTACCCATCTAGCCTTGTTTGCTTAGTCTTGTGTGTCTAGTGTTGTCGATCCGGTTTTATGCATTCAGTCTTTTCTCTCAAGTCTTGTGTGTCTAATGTTGTCTGTTTGGTCTCGTCGGTCTAGTTTTGTCTGTATAGTCTAGTATGTATATTCTTATCTCTCTAGTCTTCTCTTTTTCGTCTTGACTGTCTCCTGTTGTCTATCTAGTCTAGTCGTCTTGTCTCACCTTCTCTGTATCTGCCTAATCTTGTCTGTATTGTCTCTACATCTTTATCATTCTAGTATAATTATTTAAATAATTAATGAAGTTTTATAAATCCATTTTAGAATCAACTGCTGGAATGGGCAAATCTGTTACAGGGTTTTATCTTCGAAAATATTTTAATAAACAAAGTCGCATCTTGTTAGCCATGCGTTTTCTAGTCAAATAGATTTCAACACATCCATAGAATTTCTCGTAATCTTGCAAATCCTGAACATATCCGTTGTCTAACGGATATGACTATTAGTACAACCATACTGCATTATAGATAATCATATTAACTTAATAAAGTCAGAACACAGCCGGAATATATAAACATATTCAACCTTTCCGAAGCTCTATAATATCATTGAGTCTTTTTAGGAGTACCAAAACAGATCTCATATGAAATTTACAAGTTATATACTAGCTTTCAGTGCACCTTCGTGGCAGTCCACAAGAACCAGAAAAATAGCATTGTTTTTTAAGATCATAACTTTCTATTAGTAAATAGTCATTTGCAGACGAGTTTCGAGTTTTATCTCTCATCAGTGCAGCTTTACTTTTTTAAATTATAATTTGTAAAACACTTACTTGATATCATCGTGGATGACTAGAGATATTCTTAATAGATATTCTTAATTTGACATTTCGTGAGAGACACGTGAACTTATTGATTTTAATGATAATTTACTATCGAACTTTATTTAATTTTAATTATAATTTACTATTGAACATTAAATGATAATAATAATTAAATGATAATTTGCTACTCGAAACGCGTCTGCAGATGGCTATTCACTAATAGAAAGACATGATCTTAAAAAATAATGTTATTATTCTGATTCTTGTTCAGTACCACGAAGGTGGACTGAGAGCTAGTAAATAACTTGCAAAATTCACATGATATTTGTTTCGATAGTCCTAAAAGACTCAATAATATTATAGAGCTCCGGAAAGGTTGAATATATTTATATATTCAGACTGTATTTCGACTTTCTTAAGTTATGAAAACAATTAATTTTCTGGTAAAGTTTTGGTAGCTATCTATAACATCATAACTGAAGTCTGTAGATATAACCTTCTACAACTTCATATTCACTGTTCTTCTTGAGGCGCAGCCTCCTCGTCTTCTGAAGTGCTCTCGTCTGAGTTATAGTTATTATCCACTGGTATCAACATAAGACCCAGTTTATACGGTTTCTGTATATAGACCATAACATGGGCCATTGCTGAATTTAAATCAGCTCAATCTCTACCAGTAAATTTGTAGGTTATGATTAGCTGTAGGTTATGATAAGTTCGGTCCACATCTCTATGAACCTCAAGCTTATTTATTTAAATAAATAGATGTAGAATGGCACACATAACATAATATGTTGTGAAAAAATTAACGGTACAACATCTAGCACAATGTAAAACACAAAAAATATAATACAATTTACAGAAGCCCTGTATGCCATGGAGTGTCTTTCCTTGAACCGGAGAGGTCTGGTAGAGAAATTGTAAATCAGAGAGAGGAGAATCCTCAGGAAGATCCTAGGTCCGGTAAAGGAAGATGGGGAATTCCGAAGGCCTAACATGAAAAACCTAACATAACTCTGAGCTGAGAGGCTCTCTGACTCTGGAAGGAAAAGTACTAGCTTTGTATGGCCACGTTGCAAGTTTGCTTCCAAATTGACTAACCATCCGTCTGTTCACCTTCTGGCAAAACAAAAAGATGCCAGGAACTGGGAATAACAGATCTCCAAAACGGTCTATGAAACGCACCCTGAAGGAAGTCCGTGGATTTCAGGAAAAACTCCGAAGGAAAAGTATCCCCTGAACAGAAGAGAGAAAGGAGTTACACCGGCAGAAGTTGCGACAGTACTGGGCAAAGATCAAAGCCCAACAGTTGAACAAGTGTCTAAAGTAGGCCTATCCAAAATAAGAATAAGAAGATAATACAATTTACAGTTGGATTTCTAAGTTAATAATGTACTCAATTGGGTCTGGTATCGCTGTCAGGAAATCATTTGGATGACCTCCGTATGCTCTCATTGCAGTGTTCCTTTATAAGAATGGATCGTGTGCTTTTCAGCGCCACAGTCACACTATGGGGAGGGTATTATGTTCCACTTGTAGAAGGCATCGGCACACCTGCCATGGTTGGTCCTAATCCGGTTAAGTGTTGTCCATGTCTTACTTGGTAGATCAAAGCCGGCTGGGTAGTTGTTATACACGAAATGTTGTGAAGTTGCGGTTAGGCTGCTTGAGTCCATTTCTACCTCCAATCATTTCTTGGGTTGAAGCCGGCAGTCGCCATGTTTTCAGCTGATCTGATAGGGGCTTTCTTGGGCGCAGTACATTCCTTACTATGTCATCGATATCCATCTATTTATTGGTAGTTGTGGGTTTTGAAGAACCTTGTTGTACTCGCCGACAAGTACAGTGGTTCTCCTTATCGCTGGAGATGGAATATGGCTTAGTACTGGTAGCCAGTGATGGTAGCCTACAGTTGGTGTAGATCTAATTGTGGCTGAGATTAAACGAATCGCATGGCTCAGTTGAACGTCGAGCATTTTTACGTGTGGGCTGTTTAGCCAGGCCGGAGCACAGTATTCCGACGTAGAGTATACGAGCTCTACAACGAACGAACAACGAAGCGTGGCAGCGGCGGATCCCCTCGAAGTGCCGCATAGATTTTGTATGATGTTATTTCTTGTGTTGAGGCAGTCTTAGTTAGTAGTTGTTTGAAGGATAAAGTTCTGTCAAGAGTTACTTCCCGCTAATATGGCGATACACCACCAAGACTTTTATCCTGTGCAAAAATGGAACTGTACTTTTGCCATTAAGTAAAAGGTGTAAATGTCGATCAATTACTTTTTTAGATCTTCAATTTAGATCTCAAGTACGTGACAAAAATATGTAAAATAATATAACAAGAATCCGATCAAATATTCCTTACAATATAAAGAATTGACGTAGTTAATGTTGTTTCTAAATCTGGAACTTATGTTTCCATCAGCCATAAATTGGAGTAATTATACGCCGATTTGTCCTTCCTGCTTGCTACATTTTAGTTCTTATCTGTTTAGTATTTTCTATTCTTATAGTGCAGTCTTATACTTGTTTATTTAGTTTTGCTCATCTAATTTTGTCAGTTTTTTATTTCTTAAAAAATAATTGCTCAAGCTGTTTTCAAATTTTCTTGATTGTTGATTAATTTTTGGTGTATAACAATAATTATTTTATGCAACAGTAATCGTGTTAAATTGGGAACGCATATTTTAATCCACTGTTTGTTGGAAATGAAAATATTTAATATTTATATTTTGCATTTCACTGAAAATTTGTTTAAACATGTTATGGTGTTTGATACCGATTTAAATTTGTAATTTGCGAATCGCCGCATTTTCATAATTTCCAATACAGAACCCGGCTCCCATATTAATGTTCGAAATTCCACGCATTTAAGCATTATCAAATCGAGTTGAAATAACAATAATATATTTTTGTATTAACAAAAATGTTTAAAACAATTTACTTTTATGAATTGTTACCTAGTCTAGATAATCTTGTCTGTCTATAATCAAATTATAGATTATTAATGTATACATAATAATCCTATTATTTATGTTACCTTGTATTGCTTACAATTAGTCTTCTAGTCTTGCCTGTCAGACTTGTTTATCTTATCTTGTTTATATAGTCTGTTTCTATTGAATCTCTAGACCTATTTATGTAGTTTATGTCTATTTTTATTCCTATGAATGGAAAGAAATTTACAAAATTAATTAAAAATGTTGAAAACTTTAATTTGGGTGAAGAAAAATTAACAAGTTTCAGGCAACTGACCAGAACAAATATTTCACCTGTTGCACCTGTTCACCTGTGTTCACCTGTTCACCTGTTCTTTCTTTAGATTTTATGAAATAGTTTAAACATACAATTGGCAAACATCGAAGAGGAAAGAAACAAATTAACGCATGTCGAGGTAACAAGAAAATTTCCTAATAGGTTTCGATTTTCGAATCGTGATTGCGCAGCGATAAAAACGCTTAAACGTCTCGACACTTCTCGGTTGCTGCTTCCTCCTATTTAATCATTAATGTCTCGAGAGCCGTTCAAAGCGTGGAGGCCTTTGGACAATTAACTCAAGTTCTTCATAAATACTTAAAAAAATCAATAGAAGAATCACAACCGAAACAATTGCAGTATTTGCTTATACAAAATTGCAGACAATTTTAAAGGTGTTTCCTTGCTGCTAGTATTCGTATTCAATTTTATTCAAGTGCTTTTCCCTAATTAAATTTTAAATAATCATCAAATTTTGTTTACAAATACAAAATATTCATAAAACAAATACTTAAAAACTTAAGTTTTCTTGTTCAAACAAATTAACTCCTCCATCAACAAAATTATATTGATTTAATAATTTCAAGCCTTGTCTGTACAGGTCTTGTATGTGTATCCTCGTCAGTCTAATCTTGTCTGTGTATTCTTGCCTGTCCTGTCTTATCTATCTAATCTTGTCTGTCTAGTCTTGTCTGTCTAGTCTTCTCTATCTAGTTGTGTCTGTCTAGTCTTGTCTGTCCAGTCTTGTCTGTCTAGTCTTGTATGTCTAGCTTTGTCTATCTAGTCTTGTTTGTCTAATCTTATCTGTCTAGTCTTGTCTGTCTAGTCTTGTCTGTCTAGTCTTGTCTGTCTAGTCTTGTCTGTCTAGTCTTGTCTGTCTAGTCTTGTCTGTCTAGTCTTGTCTGTCTAGTCTTGTCTGTCTAGTCTTGTCTGTCTAGTCTTGTCTGTCTAGTCTTGTCTGTCTAGTCTTGTCTGTCTAGTCTTGTCTGTCTAGTCTTGTCTGTCTAGTCTTGTCTGTCTAGTCTTGTCTGTCTAGTCTTGTCTGTCTAGTCTTGTCTGTCTAGTCTTGTCTGTCTAGTCTTGTCTGTCTAGTCTTGTCTGTCTAGTCTTGTCTGTCTAGTCTTGTCTGTCTAGTCTTGTCTGTCTAGTCTTGTCTGTCTAGTCTTGTCTGTCTAGTCTTGTCTGTCTAGTCTTGTCTGTCTAGTCTTGTCTGTCTAGTCTTGTCTGTCTAGTCTTGTCTGTCTAGTCTTGTCTGTCTAGTCTTGTCTGTCTAGTCTTGTCTGTCTAGTCTTGTCTGTCTAGTCTTGTCTGTCTAGTCTTGTCTGTCTAGTCTTGTCTGTCTAGTCTTGTCTGTCTTGTCTGTCTAGTCTTGTCTGTCTAGTCTTGTCTGTCTAGTCTTGTCTAGTCTTGTCTGTCTAGTCTTGTCTGTCTAGTCTTGTCTGTCTAGTCTTGTCTGTCTAGTCTTGTCTGTCTAGTCTTGTCTGTCTAGTCTTGTCTGTCTAGTCTTGTCTGTCTAGTCTTGTCTGTCTAGTCTTGTCTGTCTAGTCTTGTCTGTCTAGTCTTGTCTGTCTAGTCTTGTCTGTCTAGTCTTGTCTGTCTAGTCTTGTCTGTCTAGTCTTGTCTGTCTAGTCTTGTCTGTCTAGTCTTGTCTGTCTAGTCTTGTCTGTCTAGTCTTGTCTGTCTAGTCTTGTCTGTCTAGTCTTGTCTGTCTAGTCTTGTCTGTCTAGTCTTGTCTGTCTAGTCTTGTCTGTCTAGTCTTGTCTGTCTAGTCTTGTCTGTCTAGTCTTGTCTGTCTAGTCTTGTCTGTCTAGTCTTGTCTGTCTAGTCTTGTCTGTCTAGTCTTGTCTGTCTAGTCTTGTCTGTCTAGTCTTGTCTGTCTAGTCTTGTCTGTCTAGTCTTGTCTGTCTAGTCTTGTCTGTCTAGTCTTGTCTGTCTAGTCTTGTCTGTCTAGTCTTGTCTGTCTAGTCTTGTCTGTCTAGTCTTGTCTGTCTAGTCTTGTCTGTCTAGTCTTGTCTGTCTAGTCTTGTCTGTCTAGTCTTGTCTGTCTAGTCTTGTCTGTCTAGTCTTGTCTGTCTAGTCTTGTCTGTCTAGTCTTGTCTGTCTAGTCTTGTCTGTCTAGTCTTGTCTGTCTAGTCTTGTCTGTCTAGTCTTGTCTGTCTAGTCTTGTCTGTCTAGTCTTGTCTGTCTAGTCTTGTCTGTCTAGTCTTGTCTGTCTAGTCTTGTCTGTCTAGTCTTGTCTGTCTAGTCTTGTCTGTCTAGTCTTGTCTGTCTAGTCTTGTCTGTCTAGTCTTGTCTGTCTAGTCTTGTCTGTCTAGTCTTGTCTGTCTAGTCTTGTCTGTCTAGTCTTGTCTGTCTAGTCTTGTCTGTCTAGTCTTGTCTGTCTAGTCTTGTCTGTCTAGTCTTGTCTGTCTAGTCTTGTCTGTCTAGTCTTGTCTGTCTAGTCTTGTCTGTCTAGTCTTGTCTGTCTAGTCTTGTCTGTCTAGTCTTGTCTGTCTAGTCTTGTCTGTCTAGTCTTGTCTGTCTAGTCTTGTCTGTCTAGTCTTGTCTGTCTAGTCTTGTCTGTCTAGTCTTGTCTGTCTAGTCTTGTCTGTCTAGTCTTGTCTGTCTAGTCTTGTCTGTCTAGTCTTGTCTGTCTAGTCTTGTCTGTCTAGTCTTGTCTGTCTAGTCTTGTCTGTCTAGTCTTGTCTGTCTAGTCTTGTCTGTCTAGTCTTGTCTGTCTAGTCTTGTCTGTCTAGTCTTGTCTGTCTAGTCTTGTCTGTCTAGTCTTGTCTGTCTAGTCTTGTCTGTCTAGTCTTGTCTGTCTAGTCTTGTCTGTCTAGTCTTGTCTGTCTAGTCTTGTCTGTCTAGTCTTGTCTGTCTAGTCTTGTCTGTCTAGTCTTGTCTGTCTAGTCTTGTCTGTCTAGTCTTGTCTGTCTAGTCTTGTCTGTCTAGTCTTGTCTGTCTAGTCTTGTCTGTCTAGTCTTGTCTGTCTAGTCTTGTCTGTCTAGTCTTGTCTGTCTAGTCTTGTCTGTCTAGTCTTGTCTGTCTAGTCTTGTCTGTCTAGTCTTGTCTGTCTAGTCTTGTCTGTCTAGTCTTGTCTGTCTAGTCTTGTCTGTCTAGTCTTGTCTGTCTAGTCTTGTCTGTCTAGTCTTGTCTGTCTAGTCTTGTCTGTCTAGTCTTGTCTGTCTAGTCTTGTCTGTCTAGTCTTGTCTGTCTAGTCTTGTCTGTCTAGTCTTGTCTGTCTAGTCTTGTCTGTCTAGTCTTGTCTGTCTAGTCTTGTCTGTCTAGTCTTGTCTGTCTAGTCTTGTCTGTCTAGTCTTGTCTGTCTAGTCTTGTCTGTCTAGTCTTGTCTGTCTAGTCTTGTCTGTCTAGTCTTGTCTGTCTAGTCTTGTCTGTCTAGTCTTGTCTGTCTAGTCTTGTCTGTCTAGTCTTGTCTGTCTAGTCTTGTCTGTCTAGTCTTGTCTGTCTAGTCTTGTCTGTCTAGTCTTGTCTGTCTAGTCTTGTCTGTCTAGTCTTGTCTGTCTAGTCTTGTCTGTCTAGTCTTGTCTGTCTAGTCTTGTCTGTCTAGTCTTGTCTGTCTAGTCTTGTCTGTCTAGTCTTGTCTGTCTAGTCTTGTCTGTCTAGTCTTGTCTGTCTAGTCTTGTCTGTCTAGTCTTGTCTGTCTAGTCTTGTCTGTCTAGTCTTGTCTGTCTAGTCTTGTCTGTCTAGTCTTGTCTGTCTAGTCTTGTCTGTCTAGTCTTGTCTGTCTAGTCTTGTCTGTCTAGTCTTGTCTGTCTAGTCTTGTCTGTCTAGTCTTGTCTGTCTAGTCTTGTCTGTCTAGTCTTGTCTGTCTAGTCTTGTCTGTCTAGTCTTGTCTGTCTAGTCTTGTCTGTCTAGTCTTGTCTGTCTAGTCTTGTCTGTCTAGTCTTGTCTGTCTAGTCTTGTCTGTCTAGTCTTGTCTGTCTAGTCTTGTCTGTCTAGTCTTGTCTGTCTAGTCTTGTCTGTCTAGTCTTGTCTGTCTAGTCTTGTCTGTCTAGTCTTGTCTGTCTAGTCTTGTCTGTCTAGTCTTGTCTGTCTAGTCTTGTCTGTCTAGTCTTGTCTGTCTAGTCTTGTCTGTCTAGTCTTGTCTGTCTAGTCTTGTCTGTCTAGTCTTGTCTGTCTAGTCTTGTCTGTCTAGTCTTGTCTGTCTAGTCTTGTCTGTCTAGTCTTGTCTGTCTAGTCTTGTCTGTCTAGTCTTGTCTGTCTAGTCTTGTCTGTCTAGTCTTGTCTGTCTAGTCTTGTCTGTCTAGTCTTGTCTGTCTAGTCTTGTCTGTCTAGTCTTGTCTGTCTAGTCTTGTCTGTCTAGTCTTGTCTGTCTAGTCTTGTCTGTCTAGTCTTGTCTGTCTAGTCTTGTCTGTCTAGTCTTGTCTGTCTAGTCTTGTCTGTCTAGTCTTGTCTGTCTAGTCTTGTCTGTCTAGTCTTGTCTGTCTAGTCTTGTCTGTCTAGTCTTGTCTGTCTAGTCTTGTCTGTCTAGTCTTGTCTGTCTAGTCTTGTCTGTCTAGTCTTGTCTGTCTAGTCTTGTCTGTCTAGTCTTGTCTGTCTAGTCTTGTCTGTCTAGTCTTGTCTGTCTAGTCTTGTCTGTCTAGTCTTGTCTGTCTAGTCTTGTCTGTCTAGTCTTGTCTGTCTAGTCTTGTCTGTCTAGTCTTGTCTGTCTAGTCTTGTCTGTCTAGTCTTGTCTGTCTAGTCTTGTCTGTCTAGTCTTGTCTGTCTAGTCTTGTCTGTCTAGTCTTGTCTGTCTAGTCTTGTCTGTCTAGTCTTGTCTGTCTAGTCTTGTCTGTCTAGTCTTGTCTGTCTAGTCTTGTCTGTCTAGTCTTGTCTGTCTAGTCTTGTCTGTCTAGTCTTGTCTGTCTAGTCTTGTCTGTCTAGTCTTGTCTGTCTAGTCTTGTCTGTCTAGTCTTGTCTGTCTAGTCTTGTCTGTCTAGTCTTGTCTGTCTAGTCTTGTCTGTCTAGTCTTGTCTGTCTAGTCTTGTCTGTCTAGTCTTGTCTGTCTAGTCTTGTCTGTCTAGTCTTGTCTGTCTAGTCTTGTCTGTCTAGTCTTGTCTGTCTAGTCTTGTCTGTCTAGTCTTGTCTGTCTAGTCTTGTCTGTCTAGTCTTGTCTGTCTAGTCTTGTCTGTCTAGTCTTGTCTGTCTAGTCTTGTCTGTCTAGTCTTGTCTGTCTAGTCTTGTCTGTCTAGTCTTGTCTGTCTAGTCTTGTCTGTCTAGTCTTGTCTGTCTAGTCTTGTCTGTCTAGTCTTGTCTGTCTAGTCTTGTCTGTCTAGTCTTGTCTGTCTAGTCTTGTCTGTCTAGTCTTGTCTGTCTAGTCTTGTCTGTCTAGTCTTGTCTGTCTAGTCTTGTCTGTCTAGTCTTGTCTGTCTAGTCTTGTCTGTCTAGTCTTGTCTGTCTAGTCTTGTCTGTCTAGTCTTGTCTGTCTAGTCTTGTCTGTCTAGTCTTGTCTGTCTAGTCTTGTCTGTCTAGTCTTGTCTGTCTAGTCTTGTCTGTCTAGTCTTGTCTGTCTAGTCTTGTCTGTCTAGTCTTGTCTGTCTAGTCTTGTCTGTCTAGTCTTGTCTGTCTAGTCTTGTCTGTCTAGTCTTGTCTGTCTAGTCTTGTCTGTCTAGTCTTGTCTGTCTAGTCTTGTCTGTCTAGTCTTGTCTGTCTAGTCTTGTCTGTCTAGTCTTGTCTGTCTAGTCTTGTCTGTCTAGTCTTGTCTGTCTAGTCTTGTCTGTCTAGTCTTGTCTGTCTAGTCTTGTCTGTCTAGTCTTGTCTGTCTAGTCTTGTCTGTCTAGTCTTGTCTGTCTAGTCTTGTCTGTCTAGTCTTGTCTGTCTAGTCTTGTCTGTCTAGTCTTGTCTGTCTAGTCTTGTCTGTCTAGTCTTGTCTGTCTAGTCTTGTCTGTCTAGTCTTGTCTGTCTAGTCTTGTCTGTCTAGTCTTGTCTGTCTAGTCTTGTCTGTCTAGTCTTGTCTGTCTAGTCTTGTCTGTCTAGTCTTGTCTGTCTAGTCTTGTCTGTCTAGTCTTGTCTGTCTAGTCTTGTCTGTCTAGTCTTGTCTGTCTAGTCTTGTCTGTCTAGTCTTGTCTGTCTAGTCTTGTCTGTCTAGTCTTGTCTGTCTAGTCTTGTCTGTCTAGTCTTGTCTGTCTAGTCTTGTCTGTCTAGTCTTGTCTGTCTAGTCTTGTCTGTCTAGTCTTGTCTGTCTAGTCTTGTCTGTCTAGTCTTGTCTGTCTAGTCTTGTCTGTCTAGTCTTGTCTGTCTAGTCTTGTCTGTCTAGTCTTGTCTGTCTAGTCTTGTCTGTCTAGTCTTGTCTGTCTAGTCTTGTCTGTCTAGTCTTGTCTGTCTAGTCTTGTCTGTCTAGTCTTGTCTGTCTAGTCTTGTCTGTCTAGTCTTGTCTGTCTAGTCTTGTCTGTCTAGTCTTGTCTGTCTAGTCTTGTCTGTCTAGTCTTGTCTGTCTAGTCTTGTCTGTCTAGTCTTGTCTGTCTAGTCTTGTCTGTCTAGTCTTGTCTGTCTAGTCTTGTCTGTCTAGTCTTGTCTGTCTAGTCTTGTCTGTCTAGTCTTGTCTGTCTAGTCTTGTCTGTCTAGTCTTGTCTGTCTAGTCTTGTCTGTCTAGTCTTGTCTGTCTAGTCTTGTCTGTCTAGTCTTGTCTGTCTAGTCTTGTCTGTCTAGTCTTGTCTGTCTAGTCTTGTCTGTCTAGTCTTGTCTGTCTAGTCTTGTCTGTCTAGTCTTGTCTGTCTAGTCTTGTCTGTCTAGTCTTGTCTGTCTAGTCTTGTCTGTCTAGTCTTGTCTGTCTAGTCTTGTCTGTCTAGTCTTGTCTGTCTAGTCTTGTCTGTCTAGTCTTGTCTGTCTAGTCTTGTCTGTCTAGTCTTGTCTGTCTAGTCTTGTCTGTCTAGTCTTGTCTGTCTAGTCTTGTCTGTCTAGTCTTGTCTGTCTAGTCTTGTCTGTCTAGTCTTGTCTGTCTAGTCTTGTCTGTCTAGTCTTGTCTGTCTAGTCTTGTCTGTCTAGTCTTGTCTGTCTAGTCTTGTCTGTCTAGTCTTGTCTGTCTAGTCTTGTCTGTCTAGTCTTGTCTGTCTAGTCTTGTCTGTCTAGTCTTGTCTGTCTAGTCTTGTCTGTCTAGTCTTGTCTGTCTAGTCTTGTCTGTCTAGTCTTGTCTGTCTAGTCTTGTCTGTCTAGTCTTGTCTGTCTAGTCTTGTCTGTCTAGTCTTGTCTGTCTAGTCTTGTCTGTCTAGTCTTGTCTGTCTAGTCTTGTCTGTCTAGTCTTGTCTGTCTAGTCTTGTCTGTCTAGTCTTGTCTGTCTAGTCTTGTCTGTCTAGTCTTGTCTGTCTAGTCTTGTCTGTCTAGTCTTGTCTGTCTAGTCTTGTCTGTCTAGTCTTGTCTGTCTAGTCTTGTCTGTCTAGTCTTGTCTGTCTAGTCTTGTCTGTCTAGTCTTGTCTGTCTAGTCTTGTCTGTCTAGTCTTGTCTGTCTAGTCTTGTCTGTCTAGTCTTGTCTGTCTAGTCTTGTCTGTCTAGTCTTGTCTGTCTAGTCTTGTCTGTCTAGTCTTGTCTGTCTAGTCTTGTCTGTCTAGTCTTGTCTGTCTAGTCTTGTCTGTCTAGTCTTGTCTGTCTAGTCTTGTCTGTCTAGTCTTGTCTGTCTAGTCTTGTCTGTCTAGTCTTGTCTGTCTAGTCTTGTCTGTCTAGTCTTGTCTGTCTAGTCTTGTCTGTCTAGTCTTGTCTGTCTAGTCTTGTCTGTCTAGTCTTGTCTGTCTAGTCTTGTCTGTCTAGTCTTGTCTGTCTAGTCTTGTCTGTCTAGTCTTGTCTGTCTAGTCTTGTCTGTCTAGTCTTGTCTGTCTAGTCTTGTCTGTCTAGTCTTGTCTGTCTAGTCTTGTCTGTCTAGTCTTGTCTGTCTAGTCTTGTCTGTCTAGTCTTGTCTGTCTAGTCTTGTCTGTCTAGTCTTGTCTGTCTAGTCTTGTCTGTCTAGTCTTGTCTGTCTAGTCTTGTCTGTCTAGTCTTGTCTGTCTAGTCTTGTCTGTCTAGTCTTGTCTGTCTAGTCTTGTCTGTCTAGTCTTGTCTGTCTAGTCTTGTCTGTCTAGTCTTGTCTGTCTAGTCTTGTCTGTCTAGTCTTGTCTGTCTAGTCTTGTCTGTCTAGTCTTGTCTGTCTAGTCTTGTCTGTCTAGTCTTGTCTGTCTAGTCTTGTCTGTCTAGTCTTGTCTGTCTAGTCTTGTCTGTCTAGTCTTGTCTGTCTAGTCTTGTCTGTCTAGTCTTGTCTGTCTAGTCTTGTCTGTCTAGTCTTGTCTGTCTAGTCTTGTCTGTCTAGTCTTGTCTGTCTAGTCTTGTCTGTCTAGTCTTGTCTGTCTAGTCTTGTCTGTCTAGTCTTGTCTGTCTAGTCTTGTCTGTCTAGTCTTGTCTGTCTAGTCTTGTCTGTCTAGTCTTGTCTGTCTAGTCTTGTCTGTCTAGTCTTGTCTGTCTAGTCTTGTCTGTCTAGTCTTGTCTGTCTAGTCTTGTCTGTCTAGTCTTGTCTGTCTAGTCTTGTCTGTCTAGTCTTGTCTGTCTAGTCTTGTCTGTCTAGTCTTGTCTGTCTAGTCTTGTCTGTCTAGTCTTGTCTGTCTAGTCTTGTCTGTCTAGTCTTGTCTGTCTAGTCTTGTCTGTCTAGTCTTGTCTGTCTAGTCTTGTCTGTCTAGTCTTGTCTGTCTAGTCTTGTCTGTCTAGTCTTGTCTGTCTAGTCTTGTCTGTCTAGTCTTGTCTGTCTAGTCTTGTCTGTCTAGTCTTGTCTGTCTAGTCTTGTCTGTCTAGTCTTGTCTGTCTAGTCTTGTCTGTCTAGTCTTGTCTGTCTAGTCTTGTCTGTCTAGTCTTGTCTGTCTAGTCTTGTCTGTCTAGTCTTGTCTGTCTAGTCTTGTCTGTCTAGTCTTGTCTGTCTAGTCTTGTCTGTCTAGTCTTGTCTGTCTAGTCTTGTCTGTCTAGTCTTGTCTGTCTAGTCTTGTCTGTCTAGTCTCTAGTCTTGTCTGTCTAGTCTTGTCTGTCTAGTCTTGTCTGTCTAGTCTTGTCTGTCTAGTCTTGTCTGTCTAGTCTTGTCTGTCTAGTCTTGTCTGTCTAGTCTTGTCTGTCTAGTCTTGTCTGTCTAGTCTTGTCTGTCTAGTCTTGTCTGTCTAGTCTTGTCTGTCTAGTCTTGTCTGTCTAGTCTTGTCTGTCTAGTCTTGTCTGTCTAGTCTTGTCTGTCTAGTCTTGTCTGTCTAGTCTTGTCTGTCTAGTCTTGTCTGTCTAGTCTTGTCTGTCTAGTCTTGTCTGTCTAGTCTTGTCTGTCTAGTCTTGTCTGTCTAGTCTTGTCTGTCTAGTCTTGTCTGTCTAGTCTTGTCTGTCTAGTCTTGTCTGTCTAGTCTTGTCTGTCTAGTCTTGTCTGTCTAGTCTTGTCTGTCTAGTCTTGTCTGTCTAGTCTTGTCTGTCTAGTCTTGTCTGTCTAGTCTTGTCTGTCTAGTCTTGTCTGTCTAGTCTTGTCTGTCTAGTCTTGTCTGTCTAGTCTTGTCTGTCTAGTCTTGTCTGTCTAGTCTTGTCTGTCTAGTCTTGTCTGTCTAGTCTTGTCTGTCTAGTCTTGTCTGTCTAGTCTTGTCTGTCTAGTCTTGTCTGTCTAGTCTTGTCTGTCTAGTCTTGTCTGTCTAGTCTTGTCTGTCTAGTCTTGTCTGTCTAGTCTTGTCTGTCTAGTCTTGTCTGTCTAGTCTTGTCTGTCTAGTCTTGTCTGTCTAGTCTTGTCTGTCTAGTCTTGTCTGTCTAGTCTTGTCTGTCTAGTCTTGTCTGTCTAGTCTTGTCTGTCTAGTCTTGTTGTCTAGTTGCTGTCTAGTCTTGTCTGTCTAGTCTTGTCTGTCTAGTCTTGTCTGTCTAGTCTTGTCTGTCTAGTCTTGTCTGTCTAGTCTTGTCTGTCTAGTCTTGTCTGTCTAGTCTTGTCTGTCTAGTCTTGTCTGTCTAGTCTTGTCTGTCTAGTCTTGTCTGTCTAGTCTTGTCTGTCTAGTCTTGTCTGTCTAGTCTTGTCTGTCTAGTCTTGTCTGTCTAGTCTTGTCTGTCTAGTCTTGTCTGTCTAGTCTTGTCTGTCTAGTCTTGTCTGTCTAGTCTTGTCTGTCTAGTCTTGTCTGTCTAGTCTTGTCTGTCTAGTCTTGTCTGTCTAGTCTTGTCTGTCTAGTCTTGTCTGTCTAGTCTTGTCTGTCTAGTCTTGTCTGTCTAGTCTTGTCTGTCTAGTCTTGTCTGTCTAGTCTTGTCTGTCTAGTCTTGTCTGTCTAGTCTTGTCTGTCTAGTCTTGTCTGTCTAGTCTTGTCTGTCTAGTCTTGTCTGTCTAGTCTTGTCTGTCTAGTCTTGTCTGTCTAGTCTTGTCTGTCTAGTCTTGTCTGTCTAGTCTTGTCTGTCTAGTCTTGTCTGTCTAGTCTTGTCTGTCTAGTCTTGTCTGTCTAGTCTTGTCTGTCTAGTCTTGTCTGTCTAGTCTTGTCTGTCTAGTCTTGTCTGTCTAGTCTTGTCTGTCTAGTCTTGTCTGTCTAGTCTTGTCTGTCTAGTCTTGTCTGTCTAGTCTTGTCTGTCTAGTCTTGTCTGTCTAGTCTTGTCTGTCTAGTCTTGTCTGTCTAGTCTTGTCTGTCTAGTCTTGTCTGTCTAGTCTTGTCTGTCTAGTCTTGTCTGTCTAGTCTTGTCGTGTCTAGTCTTGTCTGTCTAGTCTTGTCTGTCTAGTCTTGTCTGTCTAGTCTTGTCTGTCTAGTCTTGTCTGTCTAGTCTTGTCTGTCTAGTCTTGTCTGTCTAGTCTTGTCTGTCTAGTCTTGTCTGTCTAGTCTTGTCTGTCTAGTCTTGTCTGTCTAGTCTTGTCTGTCTAGTCTTGTCTGTCTAGTCTTGTCTGTCTAGTCTTGTCTGTCTAGTCTTGTCTGTCTAGTCTTGTCTGTCTAGTCTTGTCTGTCTAGTCTTGTCTGTCTAGTCTTGTCTGTCTAGTCTTGTCTGTCTAGTCTTGTCTGTCTAGTCTTGTCTGTCTAGTCTTGTCTGTCTAGTCTTGTCTGTCTAGTCTTGTCTGTCTAGTCTTGTCTGTCTAGTCTTGTCTGTCTAGTCTTGTCTGTCTAGTCTTGTCTGTCTAGTCTTGTCTGTCTAGTCTTGTCTGTCTAGTCTTGTCTGTCTAGTCTTGTCTGTCTAGTCTTGTCTGTCTAGTCTTGTCTGTCTAGTCTTGTCTGTCTAGTCTTGTCTGTCTAGTCTTGTCTGTCTAGTCTTGTCTGTCTAGTCTTGTCTGTCTAGTCTTGTCTGTCTAGTCTTGTCTGTCTAGTCTTGTCTGTCTAGTCTTGTCTGTCTAGTCTTGTCTGTCTAGTCTTGTCTGTCTAGTCTTGTCTGTCTAGTCTTGTCTGTCTAGTCTTGTCTGTCTAGTCTTGTCTGTCTAGTCTTGTCTGTCTAGTCTTGTCTGTCTAGTCTTGTCTGTCTAGTCTTGTCTGTCTAGTCTTGTCTGTCTAGTCTTGTCCTATTCTTGTCTGTCTAGTCTTGTCTGTCTAGTCTTGTCTGTCTAGTCTTGTCTGTCTAGTCTTGTCTGTCTAGTCTTGTCTGTCTAGTCTTGTCTGTCTAGTCTTGTCTGTCTAGTCTTGTCTGTCTAGTCTTGTCTGTCTAGTCTTGTCTGTCTAGTCTTGTCTGTCTAGTCTTGTCTGTCTAGTCTTGTCTGTCTAGTCTTGTCTGTCTAGTCTTGTCTGTCTAGTCTTGTCTGTCTAGTCTTGTCTGTCTAGTCTTGTCTGTCTAGTCTTGTCTGTCTAGTCTTGTCTGTCTAGTCTTGTCTGTCTAGTCTTGTCTGTCTAGTCTTGTCTGTCTAGTCTTGTCTGTCTAGTCTTGTCTGTCTAGTCTTGTCTGTCTAGTCTTGTCTGTCTAGTCTTGTCTGTCTAGTCTTGTCTGTCTAGTCTTGTCTGTCTAGTCTTGTCTGTCTAGTCTTGTCTGTCTAGTCTTGTCTGTCTAGTCTTGTCTGTCTAGTCTTGTCTGTCTAGTCTTGTCTGTCTAGTCTTGTCTGTCTAGTCTTGTCTGTCTAGTCTTGTCTGTCTAGTCTTGTCTGTCTAGTCTTGTCTGTCTAGTCTTGTCTGTCTAGTCTTGTCTGTCTAGTCTTGTCTGTCTAGTCTTGTCTGTCTAGTCTTGTCTGTCTAGTCTTGTCTGTCTAGTCTTGTCTGTCTAGTCTTGTCTGTCTAGTCTTGTCTGTCTAGTCTTGTCTGTCTAGTCTTGTCTGTCTAGTCTTGTCTGTCTAGTCTTGTCTGTCTAGTCTTGTCTGTCTAGTCTTGTCTGTCTAGTCTTGTCTGTCTAGTCTTGTCTGTCTAGTCTTGTCTGTCTAGTCTTGTCTGTCTAGTCTTGTCTGTCTAGTCTTGTCTGTCTAGTCTTGTCTGTCTAGTCTTGTCTGTCTAGTCTTGTCTGTCTAGTCTTGTCTGTCTAGTCTTGTCTGTCTAGTCTTGTCTGTCTAGTCTTGTCTGTCTAGTCTTGTCTGTCTAGTCTTGTCTGTCTAGTCTTGTCTGTCTAGTCTTGTCTGTCTAGTCTTGTCTGTCTAGTCTTGTCTGTCTAGTCTTGTCTGTCTAGTCTTGTCTGTCTAGTCTTGTCTGTCTAGTCTTGTCTGTCTAGTCTTGTCTGTCTAGTCTTGTCTGTCTAGTCTTGTCTGTCTAGTCTTGTCTGTCTAGTCTTGTCTGTCTAGTCTTGTCTGTCTAGTCTTGTCTGTCTAGTCTTGTCTGTCTAGTCTTGTCTGTCTAGTCTTGTCTGTCTAGTCTTGTCTGTCTAGTCTTGTCTGTCTAGTCTTGTCTGTCTAGTCTTGTCTGTCTAGTCTTGTCTGTCTAGTCTTGTCTGTCTAGTCTTGTCTGTCTAGTCTTGTCTGTCTAGTCTTGTCTGTCTAGTCTTGTCTGTCTAGTCTTGTCTGTCTAGTCTTGTCTGTCTAGTCTTGTCTGTCTAGTCTTGTCTGTCTAGTCTTGTCTGTCTAGTCTTGTCTGTCTAGTCTTGTCTGTCTAGTCTTGTCTGTCTAGTCTTGTCTGTCTAGTCTTGTCTGTCTAGTCTTGTCTGTCTAGTCTTGTCTGTCTAGTCTTGTCTGTCTAGTCTTGTCTGTCTAGTCTTGTCTGTCTAGTCTTGTCTGTCTAGTCTTGTCTGTCTAGTCTTGTCTGTCTAGTCTTGTCTGTCTAGTCTTGTCTGTCTAGTCTTGTCTGTCTAGTCTTGTCTGTCTAGTCTTGTCTGTCTAGTCTTGTCTGTCTAGTCTTGTCTGTCTAGTCTTGTCTGTCTAGTCTTGTCTGTCTAGTCTTGTCTGTCTAGTCTTGTCTGTCTAGTCTTGTCTGTCTAGTCTTGTCTGTCTAGTCTTGTCTGTCTAGTCTTGTCTGTCTAGTCTTGTCTGTCTAGTCTTGTCTGTCTAGTCTTGTCTGTCTAGTCTTGTCTGTCTAGTCTTGTCTGTCTAGTCTTGTCTGTCTAGTCTTGTCTGTCTAGTCTTGTCTGTCTAGTCTTGTCTGTCTAGTCTTGTCTGTCTAGTCTTGTCTGTCTAGTCTTGTCTGTCTAGTCTTGTCTGTCTAGTCTTGTCTGTCTAGTCTTGTCTGTCTAGTCTTGTCTGTCTAGTCTTGTCTGTCTAGTCTTGTCTGTCGAGACGCGTACGAGACGCGGAAGCGAGTAGACGTGCAGCCGAGTGCTCCACATGTTTGTGATTAATAAGTTGGTTTATAAGTTTTTATTTATAAGTTATTAATTGCAATCCAGGTTAGTGCATTTTGGTTTGTTTCTTTCTCTTTGTAGAGATTTACTTTTGCTTTAATAGCGGCGTTTTTTAGTTTTCTTTAATTGTAAGCTAAATAGTTTTGAGTCACAGCACGTGGCGTGAGTTTTTTATATTCTTAAAATTCTTACTCTTTTTCTTTTCACTCCTTATCTCGTGTATACGGAGATAAGGATAATTCAACGCCGCAGACGTTTTTGCATTTACTGCAGCACTTTATCTGCGGCAAATTTTTTCATCCACCCCCAGGAGGGGAGAATTTTCTGAATTTATTTTTGGTTTTGTGGAGGATTCACTATGGATTTTTTCACAAAACAAAAAGTATGTAGGGGTGTAGGGGAAATGGACAGTCGGGCGAGAAGCCAATCTATTGGGGAAGCCAATAAAAAACGGAAAGTGGCAGACCGATCCACGGACGATGTGGACGCGTACAAAAAGACGGAGTGCTCGATCGCTTTTACAATCGTGGAAGCGATTGGAGCACTTACCAGACAAGTTGAGGACTTGGAAAGGGCTATTGCTGGAGGCAGTAGCACCAAGAAGGAAGTTAAAGACGCGGCAGCACGAGTTAAAAAGACAACTAATGTCTTTTCCCGCAACTCCGTGACAACTTGGTTGGAAGAGCACCGTTTCCTGCCCGTTGAAAAGGTGTTATACGACACCGAAGTCCAAACAGTAAGTGTGGCATGCAAGGAAGTCAGCACCCAAACGGAGGCTGAATGTAGTATCGCCAGTGCGCTGAAGCCGGGCATGAATGTGCAGGAGTACATGTCCCTGGCCAGGAAGAGGTGGTCCGAGGACGCCTTCACTGTGGTGAAGATGGCTAAGGGCTCTCCTCTGGTCAGGGACGAGGATGTACTCCTGTTGGTTGCAGGAGAGAAAGGGGATAACTGTGGACAACTGGGCTGGGGGATGCTCGACCAGCTCCCCCAGGCCAAGCGGGTGGCTGAAGGCTTGAATGTAGGCTCCGTGGCCTACATCAAGAGCGAGAATGTTGTATGCATGGGAGGCGATGAGTCGTTGGACTCCGAGAGGAAGTACCACTTCATCGCCCGTCTGGATGACAATAAGGTCGAAGGCGCCGAAGAAAAGGCGTTCGAGACCTTATTAAGAATGAAAGGTCTTTGTGAGAAGACTGAGAGAAAGAGGTTCGCTATCGGTGTGGCTGGTAACCTTAATATGTGGCTGGTACGAAAGATGGCTGAATGCGTGTGGCGTGGCACAGGAGTTGAGATAACCCTGTGCTGGATGAATGCGGAGGGCCAAAAGCCCAGAGTGGAAGGGGCCGGAGGCACCAGAAAGGCAGAAACCTTACTGGTGAGGAGGGCAGAGGGTGTTTCTTACGCCCATATGGTGAATGTTCTTAAGAAGGAAGTTGATATGGATGACATAAATGTAAGGGCGATGAGGAAAACCCACGCTGGGGACCTCATCGTCAGAGTGAATGATGATGGGGAAAAGAAGCGACTGGCAGAGCGAATGGCCCTAGTGACTGAGGCTGTAAGGGATGTCAGGACGGAGGTGGGGCTCAGAAATGTCCTTGTTAGGGGCATGGATGAGGCTACCACCACCGATGAGGTGAAAGGAGCCATTCAGAAGGCAGCTGAATGTAAGGAGTGTGTGGTAAAGTCTCTCCGCACAGTGCGCGGAGGGGCCAGTATGGCAGTTGTCACTCTTTCAGTAAGAGCGGCACAAACCATACTGGAGAAAGGAAGAATAAAAGTTGGATGGATCATGTGCCGAGTGACCGAAGACAATAAGCCGATCAGGTGCTACAGATGCCTTGGCTTCGGGCACCTGGCGGCAGCATGCAAGGGAATTGAGAGAAAGAATGCGTGTTTGCGATGCGATGAAAGTGGGCACAAAGCACACGAGTGCACGGCCAAAGAGGCTAAGTGCTTCGTGTGCGGAGTGAGTGGGCACAGGGCGGACTCCATGAACTGTCCTGCGTACAGGAAACTGTGCAGGGAAAGTATGAAAGGGACGTCCCAAAGAAACAGATTATGCTAGTATTGCAGACGAACTCAAATAGGAGTGCGGCTGCAATGGAGCTGGTATGGAAGACGGTGCATGATGAGAGAGTGGATGTGGCCATTGTCTCCGAACCAAATCTTCGGACTATTGGTTACGGAGGCTGGCACGTGGACCAGTGTAAGAATGTTGCTGTGAGGATTTTCCAATCGGAAAATCCTATGGTTAAGTGTGGATGTGGAAATGGATATGTGTGGATTGAATGGGAAAACTGGGTCCTGTATGGGTGCTACATCTCGCCTAACATAACGTTAGAGCAGTTTGTAGCTTTTATGGATGAGCTAAGGGCCAGTATGAAAAGCTGGTCCAAAGAGATTGTTGTCGGGGGGGATTTCAACGCTAAGTCCGCTTGGTGGGGATCCCCTAGAGAGGATGAGAGAGGGAGAATGATGGAAGAGTGGCTGGCAGAGGAGGACCTGGTGGTTCACAACAGTGGGAATGTGCCAACCTTCGTGCGGGGTGAAAGTATGTCTTTCATAGACATCACTTTTAGCACCTCACGGATTGCAGGCAGAGTAAAAGAGTGGCGTGTCAGAGAGGGAGAGAATCTGAGTGATCACCAGGATATTCTCTTCGACGTACGAAAGGATGTTTCTGAGGGACCGGTTGCTTGTAGAACGAATGGATGGAGAGTGGACAAGAGTCTACTAGAAAGATTGGGAGACGTCATGAAAGAGCTGTCTGAAAGGACAGGCCCCGAAAATGGATTGCGGAGCTCCTGCGAAGCAGTTCTTCACGGGGCCTGTGATGTGGTGTTTCGGAGAAAACGGAGGGGCGTCAGAGGCAGGAAGCCAGTTTACTGGTGGAATGAGCAGGTAGCTGAAAAGCGTAAAACCTGTTTGCGTGAAAGGAGATGCATGGTGAAGAGCAATAGGCGAGCAAATGAGGAAGTGCGTGAGGAGTGCAGAAGGAGGTATAACTTGGCGCGCAGGGAACTTCGCAGAGCCATCGCGAACTCCAAACAAGAAGCTTGGAGAGTGCTCTGCGAAGAGGTGAATAATAACATCTGGGGTGACGGCTATAAGATCGTCACCAGAAAAATTGCGCACAGGGTTAATACTCTCCGGGGGGATAGCCTAATGACGGAAGTCAAGAAGCTGTTCCCAGTACATGAGCGAATGAACTGGCTGGAACCCGTGGGATGGAGATCGGCGCCCCTTTTCACTCCGGCCGAGCTGCAGAGTGCAGTTGGCCGGATGAAGGAGGGAAAAGCGCCGGGTCCTGATGGTGTTCCACCGGAAGCGTGCAAGGTGTTTGGGCATGTGTGTGAGGACATGTGCTTGAGCATGATGAATGAATTGCTGATGAATGGCAGTTTCCCCAAAGAGTGGAAGAGAGCGAGACTGGTGATGATTGAAAAAGAGCGAAAGGAAGGAGAGGAAGCCAATTACAGGCCAATCTGCCTACTGAATGGGATAGCGAAGATGTTTGAGAGTATGATCGGAGCTAGGATAAATGAGGATCTCGAGAGGGTAGGGGGTCTTTCAGAGGAACAGTATGGGTTCAGAGGCGGCCGCACTACGGTGAACGCAATGATGCGTGTGATAGAGAGAGCAAGGTTAGCAAATACGGGTCCATGGCGTACCCGTAGCTACTGCGTGCTTGTAACCCTGGACGTGAAAAATGCCTTCAATTCGGTCCCATGGGGCGGAATCATGGAGGCTTTGGAACTAAAGGGGGTAGCTCCCTACCTTCGAAAGATGGTGGGGAGCTACTTGAATGATAGGGAGATAGTGACTGTGGAAGGTAAAATCTTCAAAATGAGTGCGGGTGTTCCACAGGGTTCGGTTCTTGGGCCGATACTGTGGAACATATTTTATGATGAGGTTTTGAGATTGAGGCTGCCAGACGGGGTTACACTCGTAGGGTACGCTGATGACTTAGCGGTGGTCGCTGTCGCAAGAACGGAAGAAAGTCTGAAAGCGATAATAAATGAGGCAATTGGTAGGATTGATCGGTGGATGGGGGAAAAAGGGCTTGCTCTGGCTCCCCACAAAACCGAGGCGGTCCTGCTAATTGGGAGAAGAAAGCTGCGTGAATTGACCGTGCGAATGGGGACAGTTGACGTACCGGCTCGGGAATCTGTAAGATACCTTGGGGTAGAGCTCCAGCGAAATCTCAGGGTGTCCGATCAGGTCACCCGGGTGGTGAGCAAGGCTACAGCATGTGTGAGAGCCCTTGGACGGCTGATGCCCAACATAGGTGGGCCGTTGGCCTCCAAGAGGAGGGTTATGAATGTGGTCGTGCACTCCATTCTCCTGTATGGGGTGCCGGCATGGATAAATGCGTTCAGGATTGAATGTTATAGAGCAAGACTGATGAGAGTGCAAAGGTGTATGCTGCTGCGTGTGTGCAGCGCATACAGGACTGTTTCTGGGGACGCCGTGGCGGTCGTTGCTGGAGTTATCCCGTTAGACCTTCTAGCGCATGAAAGGGTGAGAGTTTGGGGAGGTAATGACCCTAGAAATGAAAGGGAAAAAACAATGCGTGTATGGCAAGAGCTATGGCAGGGGTCGGAAAAGGGAGCCTGGACCAGGCAACTGATTCCGACTATCGATGAATGGGTCAACCGTGGGCACGGGGAGGTGAATCACCTCACCCAGGCGCTTACGGGGCATGGATGCTTTGGGTCTTACCTGGTGCGCATCGGGAAACTGGTTGAGGCGCACTGTAGGTACTGTGGAGCGACTGAGGACACTGCGGAGCATACCATCTTCGAGTGTACGAGATGGGAGAGAATGAGGAGCGCCGCAGAATGCAAGGTGGGAGAGAATGTGAACAAGGAGAGTATGGTGAGAATCATGCTCCGCAGTGAGTATGAATGGGGCGTGCTGACTGGAATGATAGGTTATATAATGAGGAGAAAGGAGAAGGATGAAAGGGACGAGCGTAAGGCGGGTCGAGGGGTTGCTACGCGCGAGCCGAGCGTGCCATCGCCGGGCCCCCCTTAGTGCGAAGGGGGCGCACAAATTTATTGTATACTCTGATGTGAGGGGGGGCACGGCGATTAACGACGCGCCCGGCACAACGAATGAATGGATGAATGCTTTGGATATGAAAGGGGGAGGAACGTGGTGAAGTTATGCCAAATTTTGGATTCCATCACGTTCTCTCTGGTTTTGACTGGGGGGTCTGAATGGTGGGGGTTTTTTTAGTGGGTCGCCCCTTTTGGGGGGCAGCCCCACACTACCACTCGACACGGGTCGGGTGGTGTCTGTTTGCAGATTTTCACCTCCAGCACGTGCAAAAAAAAAAAAAAAAAAAAAAAAAAAAAAAAAAAAGTCTTGTCTGTCTAGTCTTGTCTGTCTAGTCTTGTCTGTCTAGTCTTGTCTGTCTAGTCTTGTCTGTCTAGTCTTGTCTGTCTAGTCTTGTCTGTCTAGTCTTGTCTGTCTAGTCTTGTCTGTCTAGTCTTGTCTGTCTAGTCTTGTCTGTCTAGTCTTGTCTGTCTAGTCTTGTCTGTCTAGTCTTGTCTGTCTAGTCTTGTCTGTCTAGTCTTGTCTGTCTAGTCTTGTCTGTCTAGTCTTGTCTGTCTAGTCTTGTCTGTCTAGTCTTGTCTGTCTAGTCTTGTCTGTCTAGTCTTGTCTGTCTAGTCTTGTCTGTCTAGTCTTGTCTGTCTAGTCTTGTCTGTCTAGTCTTGTCTGTCTAGTCTTGTCTGTCTAGTCTTGTCTGTCTAGTCTTGTCTGTCTAGTCTTGTCTGTCTAGTCTTGTCTGTCTAGTCTTGTCTGTCTAGTCTTGTCTGTCTAGTCTTGTCTGTCTAGTCTTGTCTGTCTAGTCTTGTCTGTCTAGTCTTGTCTGTCTAGTCTTGTCTGTCTAGTCTTGTCTGTCTAGTCTTGTCTGTCTAGTCTTGTCTGTCTAGTCTTGTCTGTCTAGTCTTGTCTGTCTAGTCTTGTCTGTCTAGTCTTGTGTGTCTAGTCTTGTCTGTCTAGTCTTGTCTGTCTAGTCTTGTCTGTCTATTCTTGTCTGTCTAGTCTTGTCTGTCTAGTCTTGTCTGTCTAGTCTTGTCTGTCTAGTCTTGTCTGTCTAGTCTTGTCTGTCTAGTCTTGTCTGTCTAGTCTTGTCTGTCTAGTCTTCTCTGTCTAGTCTTGTCTGTCTAGTCTTGTCTGTCTAGTCTTGTCTGTCTAGTCTTGTCTGTCTAGTCTTGTCTGTCTAGTCTTGTCTGTCTAGTCTTGTCTGTCTAGTCTTGTCTGTCTAGTCTTGTCTGTCTAGTCTTGTCTGTCTAGTCTTGTCTGTCTAGTCTTGTCTGTCTAGTCTTGTCTGTCTAGTCTTGTCTGTCTAGTCTTGTCTGTCTAGTCTTGTCTGTCTAGTCTTGTCTGTCTAGTCTTGTCTGTCTAGTCTTGTCTGTCTAGTCTTGTCTGTCTAGTCTTGTCTATCTAGTCTTGTCTGTCTAGTCTGTCTAGTCTTGTCTGTCTAGTCTTGTCTGTCTAGTCTTGTCTGTCTAGTCTTGTCTGTCTAGTCTTGTCTGTCTAGTCTTGTCTGTCTAGTCTTGTCTGTCTAGTCTGTCTAGTCTTGTCTGTCTAGTCTTGTCTGTCTAGTCTTGTCTGTCTAGTCTTGTCTGTCTAGTCTTGTCTGTCTAGTCTTGTCTGTCAAGTCTTGTCTGTCTAGTCTTGTCTGTCTAGTCTTGTCTGTCTAGTCTTGTCTGTCTAGTCTTGTCTGTCTAGTCTTGTCTGTCTAGTCTTGTCTGTCTAGTCTTGTCTGTCTAGTCTTGTCTGTCTAGTCTTGTCTGTCTAGTCTTGTCTGTCTAGTCTTGTCTGTCTAGTCTTGTCTGTCTAGTCTTGTCTGTCTAGTCTTGTCTGTCTAGTCTTGTCTGTCTAGTCAAATTCAAATTCAAATTAATTTATTAACCAAAAAAAGATGTATATATAAAGATACATATTGGTAAGTCAATACAATAATTAAAATAGTTTAACATACTCATCAATCGTATATAAACATTTTGAAATAAGAATGTCTCCCATTTTTTTCCTGAACTTTCTGATTGAGACTTCCTGGGTAAGACTTGTAGGTAGCTTGTTATATAAGTAGATTCCAGCAACAGCGGGCGCTTTACTGCAGACAGTCAATCTTGAATAGGGGGTATATAGTTTCATGCATCCTCTAGTATTATAATTATGATTATCTTGATGTTTTGGAAGTAATTGCTTATTTGTGTGTATATAACAATTGGTTTCAAGAATGAAGAGACTTAATACAGTTAAAATTTTTAAGTTAGTAAAGTGAGGCCTGCACGATGTATAAGCCGGTAAACCAAGAAGGGCTCTTAGTATCCGTTTCTGTGCTTTCAAAACTTTCGGCCACTCTGGTGAAGTCTTGTCTGTCTAGTCTTGTCTGTCTATTCTTGTCTGTCTAGTCTTGTCTGTCTAGTCTTGTCTGTCTAGTCTTGTCTGTCTAGTCTTGTCTGTCTAGTCTTGTCTGTCTAGTCTTGTCTGTCTAGTCTTCTCTGTCTAGTCTTGTCTGTCTAGTCTTGTCTGTCTAGTCTTGTCTGTCTAGTCTTGTCTGTATAGTCTTGTCTGTCTAGTCTTGTCTGTCTAGTCTTGTCTGTCTAGTCTTGTCTGTCTAGTCTTGTCTGTCTAGTCTTGTCTGTCTAGTCTTGTCTGTCTAGTCTTGTCTGTCTAGTCTTGTCTGTCTAGTCTTGTCTGTCTAGTCTTGTTTGTCTAGTCTTGTCTGTCTAGTCTTGTCTGTCTAGTCTTGTCTGTCTAGTCTTGTCTGTCTAGTCTTGTCTGTCTAGTCTTGTCTGTCTAGTCTTGTCTGTCTAGTCTTGTCTGTCTAGTCTTGTCTGTCTAGTCTTGTCTGTCTAGTCTTGTCTGTCTAGTCTTGTCTGTCTAGTCTTGTCTGTCTAGTCTTGTCTGTCTAGTCTTGTCTGTCTAGTCTTGTCTGTCTAGTCTTGTCTGTCTAGTCTTGTCTGTCTAGTCTTGTCTGTCTAGTCTTGTCTGTCTAGTCTTGTCTGTCTAGTCTTGTCTGTCTAGTCTTGTCTGTGTAGTCTTGTCTGTCTAGTCTTGTCTGTCTAGTCTTGTCTGTCTAGTCTTGTCTGTCTAGTCTTGTCTGTCTAGTCTTGTCTGTCTAGTCTTTTCTGTCTAGTCTTGTCTGTCTAGTCTTGTTTGTCTAGTCTTGTCTGTCTAGTCTTGTCTGTCTAGTCTTGTCTGTCTAGTCTTGTCTGTCTAGTCTTGTCTGTCTAGTCTTGTCTGTCTAGTCTTGTCTGTCTAGTCTTGTCTGTCTAGTCTTGTCTGTCTAGTCTTGTCTGGTTCTAAATCAGGTTCCAAGGGACATTTCGAAAAACTCTGGCAGGACAGATGCAACGCAGGCTTGTAGAGTAAGCTGTTTATACCATCAATAAAAGCTTGGTGCAGCTAAAATGTAAGTCTATCCTACCATTCAATTTAAATTATTACAGGGCATAGTAACTTCAAGGCGTATCTCCACAGAATTGTTAAAACAGAATTCTACTGTGAATGGGGTGAAAACGACGACGCGGCACACGTCATATTCTCCTGTCCAGATCCAGCACTATAGAGACGATCCCATCTGGAGTCTAGAGACAGAAATGCAACATGGATTGACCTGGCCTAAGCATGAGGAAGGTTTAAATTGAAAAGAAACACCAAAAGAGATATCTTCGATAAAAATGCCAAGAAATGTTCCAGACTGAACCACGAATGTTGAAATTATGAAAGCCACCATTTGGGGAAATGGTGTCTTTCATATGACTGCATATGAAAAAACAACAAAATAGGCTGTTTAATTCTGTCCCTCTCTCTTATTTATCTTTTTAAGTCTTTATTTTTCTAACCTTATTTATTTTAGTTATCGTTTATTTATTATTGATGCATTTTTTATGCATTTATACTAGTTCTTATATTCAATCAGAAATAAATATTTAAAACAATTTATAGCTTGATCTCTCGACAAATAGTTTAATATTTTTGTTATTCAACATGATCTAATTGTTGATTTTACTTTTTCGCAATTGTATAAAACGTTATGGCTTGTACAAACATTTTTTCTGTTTGACTTTGTAGAACTTTTTAACAGTCGCTTGAGATCAGTTCCGCCGCATTTTTTTGTCAAATTAACGATTTATATACATTCAACAACTAGAAATATAAATATTCAATCGGCATTAATATTTGTACAATTTGTAAAAATATCTAACAAGTCAAGGAATACAATCAGTAAAAAAAGTTGTCGAATAATAATAACAATAATGTTTATTGCAAAATGGATATGTAAGAAAGGGCTATTGACATTTATGTAAATAGAATTAGTGTTAAGTCGGATTCAGGGACGTAGGTTATAAAAATAGTCCTCCCCCAATTTTGAGCGCCCTTGATCGGATTTTCAGAAAATGGCGAAACAGGTGTTAGTTTTAAAAACAAATCTTAATAGTTCCTTATTAAATAATTGTAGATTTGCGCTTTCAGAGAGCTAGTTAACTTGTTTTTAAAGTTAGTACAAATATTACGTAATGGTTAAATTTGACGTAAAGATTGAGATTAATATTTTCTTAATTTATAGGATTTTGCCTATAAGTCTACTGATTATAAATAGCCTTGTTCATCTTAGACTAGTTCTAGACGGATTATAAATTCCATCAGATTAAATTTAGAGAGTAGGATAAAGTTAAACTATTAAAAAGTTTGATATTTAGTTTGGGACTAAACGTAGTGCGTCCGTTAATCTTAACCAAATCAATGCTATCTCGCCGACACCCATCGAAGGTTGGCGATCCAACTGGCTATAATGGTGCGTGAAAGAGCACCTTTGAAAATCTATAGATGTCCATCCGAACCATCGACGTAGATCCTTTAGCCACGAGTTCTGCCGTCTGCCGACAGATCGTTTGTCGTCGATTTTTCCCTCGATGACGAGTCGAAGGATCTCGTAACGTTATCCCCTCACAACGTGCCCGATGTATTGGAGCTTTTGTTCTTTGAAGGTTGTCATCAGCTCTTTACCTTTACCTATTCTTCTCAGTACTTCCTCGTTGGTTATCTTGTCTACCCAGGATATACGCAGTATACGGCGATATACGGAGATTCATTGACTGGCTGAATGTGCAGCTCTAGGAACCATAGAGTTGCACTGGGAAGATATACCAACGCAATATACGTTTGCGGAGCTGTAGGTTTAGGTCTCTACCAGTGAAGAGGGTCTCTGGCTTGCTCTATTCTTGATCTGATTTCAGTTTTAGGGTCACTATTGTCGTTGACGAGGGCTCCAAGATATTTAACGAACGGCACTTGTTCCATGACCTGGTTGTTAATTTGAAGGACCGTCCGTCTTGGTGTCTTGGAGAACACAACCAACTTGGTATTGGCAACGTTCATGTGTAGACCATACTGTGTGCTATTTTCAACGAAAAGTTCCATTATATTCTGGAGATGTGGGAGGCTGTCATCGAGCACGACCGTATCGTCAGCGAATCGTGTATTAGTTCTAAGGGTGTCGTTGATCTTAATGCCCTCTTTCACATACACCAGTGCCTGTCGGAACAGTGCCTCCAAGTTTATATTGAAGAAGAGAGAGGACAGGACACACCCTTGTCTAACACCTCGCCTGATTAATGTTCCTTCGGATGTTATACCCTCTATTCTAATCTCTGCAGTTTGATGCCTGCGTGATGATATTCAGATCTCCCTAATGGACTCCGGTATATTTTAGAATCACAATGAGCTTCTGGTGCGAGATACTGTCTAAAGTTTTCGGTAGCCAATAAAGCAGGCGTATATCGACATTCATGTCTCTGCATCACTGTGTGAGAACGTTGAGAGAGAAGAGAGCGCCTGCCCACTCCGTTCCTGAATCCAAATTGCGTTTCTCCAGCCTGTCCCTCGCATCTATCGCATATGCCAGTGTGAACGATACGGAGAAAGACTTTGAGGACATGAGAAATCAGGCTTATCATTCAGTGGTCGTTGCATAGAGAAGCGTTCGGTCCGGAACCTCAGCCAGTCCGTTATGGTATTTTCCCAGTTTCGTATATTCAGTTAAAGAAGGACGTAATTTTTATTACAGACGTGCTAATTATAAGTAGGCTAGTTCGTCTGAAACTAGTTCTAGGCAGATTACAAACTAGCTGTCAAATTTATTCTACAACATACTACAAAGCTAAACTTTGACATTCAGTCACGGAGAGACGGACGCACTTATTTATGAATGCTCTTATAAATCAACCCTATAATAAGGTTTGTTGCGATTTGGCAACGCAGAATTTGATTCATTTAATAGTAGTTTATGATACAAGTGTGTGAAGTAGGGCTTTTGTGCATGAGTTGCGAAGCCTTCGTCTCGTGTTTTAAACTTCGCAACTCATGCATTAAAGCTTTTCACACACGTGTATCATAAATTATTTTATCTTGGAAGCATGTTAAAATGCTCTTGAATATACCAGAAAATAATTGTTTCTAACCAATAATATTGAAAAATTGTAATTTTAACGAACAAACTACTTCAAATCACTGACACAAAAAGGTTAGAACTTTCCGAGCATCCGTGGCAAAAATTGATTACTTGTAAAAACGCACAGTGACGGGAACACTATTTGGTCGTTGTCGATATAATCCAGGTTAACCTAGATTTAATTTACTTCGCAACTCATTAGGTTGATTATCATTAGAAGATTAGGTTATAGTTAAGTTAAGTTATATTAGAGCCCGATAAATCTAGACTGGGAGGCCAAGACTCCTTGATTCAAAATAAGAAAAATTAATTAAATTATAATATACCTCAAAATATTTATTTTAGTGACTGCGTCCATGTTTTTTGTTTAGTGACGGGAGTTGTTGCCATAGTAACAACAAACATAAATTGTTTAATAATGAAACTCCATTTGATTTACATTGGACTTTTATGTACGATTTAGTTGATTTTACACGCGATTATAATAATGGCATCCTTCATATATAATAATTTACTTATTAATGTGTTCATTTTTGTGTGCGAGTAGATAAAATACATTGTTGAAATTCTAGTTGCCATTTCACTACTTGATCTATCAAATCTAGGCGAGTTGTCACATGGCAACACAATTTTCTGCTGTAATAGATGCAGTGACAAGTATTTATTTTATTGCCATTTTTTGATAAGGCAACTGTAGCGGCAACGACCTATTTAAAAACCTATTTACTTTTACTAGAGTTATTACAGTAATTAGCTGAATAATTTCGAACAAAATTCCGAAAATATTTTATGAGGGTCGATAGTGTAATCCTCGGGCGGATTACAAAACATCACCAAAAAAAACTCGAAAAATGCAAAATGAATTTAGCGGGTGTGCTGTCGATACAGTTTACGACAGGATATTTTTAGCCCGAGAGTCGGTAATCCAAAAGAGACCATATAACCCAAGAAAGAAACATAATTCCCCAGAGGAGGGACCAGTATACCTGGACAAAATATAAATACTGGTACCCTTCAATAAACAGTAAGTCTAAGTATGAAGACAGTCCATGTACGAACACTTGGTGGTGTATAAATTCCTCTGCAAACTGTGAGTGATATATTTATTCTACCGCGTATCACCCACACAACAAATTTAATTCCATCAATATTATTAATTATTTATGACTGGAAGATGTTTACAATTTTAAACGGAATTATGTCCAGTTTTTTAAAACAAATGTTTCTAACTTTCAGAATGGAAAATTGTTGCTTAAACTAGTCAAGCAACCAATTGTGCACAATCTTAATAACTCACTAAAGAATGTGTAGTCACAAGACTCGATTTCTTTGCATTTTGATAACAAAATACGTTTTGTTAGAAATAATTTTTTAAATCTGTTGAATTCGGATTAGAAAACTAACTTAATTGAATAAATGTGTATAATTACTACGGCTCTCAGCTACATGCGGAAAAAGTAGTTCATATTTAATATTTTTGAAACGACCATCATAAACAAGACCAATTTGCAATTTTCAATGTTATTGTTGATACATATTCCCCAAGGTTTCATTATTACCTTCATAAGGTTTAGAGAAGGTTTTTAGAATTATAAAGGTCAAGAGTTTTTTAACGAAATCTCCATTTAGCAAACGCGCGTTAATTATTCAGACAGCATTCATTTACACACGAAATATGTGAAGGAGCCAAACGGAAACGCTCTCGAATCGATCGGTTTTGTCAAATATGTGCAAATGAGAAACAATTATTTACAGGAATTCCACCGCCCATCAACCAGCAATATAATGGCGACGTGGATGGAATATTATAATTACATTATGGAGACAAAAGAGGGTAAGTTTCATTAAACCAAATACCTCCACTTTAGATCATAGATCACGCACTACTGAATCTACTTGAAAACGCAATCAAATAGATAGAAGCGAATAGAGAGACAAAATTAGACTCCACTAGTAATAATAGGGGAGCGAAATTCGACCAAATAGACTAGAACGGCAATTTGTTATTTAATTGTGGAAGGTAATCCGTTTAGAAATAACAAATTCTAATGAGATATAAATCTTCTTGTGTATTTTTGTACTTAGTGTCTAATTATGGAAGTTGTGAATCTGTTCGTGTCGTAAATCGTTTCCCAATGCACATTGTAATAGTTTATTGAGAACATAAGAGACGAGATGCATATTTAACGTTCATTTAAACGGAAACGCTGCGAAAATATTTTTCATATTTTACGATTTCATTAACGTACCTCCGTGAAAATCCAGTTGTTTTGCTTACTTGTTCCAACATTTGCATAAAACCATAATTTTCCATTGCAATGAAACAAAGGAAGATTTAAATAAATAGTTTAATAATAACATCACTTTGCTTACGATGATATGATGATTATATGGACAAATCTTGAAGATCAAAAAGATTAGATAATTTTAAATATGTATTCATATTTTTATTAGATCCAAGGACGAAGGAATGGTTTTTGATGTCTTCTCCAGGCCCTCTGCTGACAATCCTAGCCACATATTTGTACTTTTGCATCTCGGCTGGGCCTAGGTATATGAAGGACAGGAAGCCGTACGAACTCAAGAACGTCATCAAGTTATATAACGCGGTACAAGTGGCGCTGAGCGTGTTCCTAGTAAACGAGGTAAAGAAAAATTAGACAATCGATTCGATGTGACGCATACGCATTTTTTTAGGGATTGCAGAGCGGATGGCTTTACGATTACTGCTTTTCGTGTCAACCCGTTGATTATTCGAACGATCCGACTGCCAAAAGGGTAAGTCAATAGTTTGAGGTTATTAAATCTTAGTCTAATTTTAGGATAACTACGTAGGCCAGGGCATAGATTCATATTAACTTATGTAAACTAAAGTTAAGGCTACAAATTAAGACTAAATTTGTCTTAATTTGTTTTTTACCAAGCTAGCAGAGTCAAGGTGCAAAGTTGATTCCAAAACTTTGACAATCATCGCCTAATAAATAATAATTCCTGGCGCAACTGCCCACGACGGGCCAAGGCGTCCTCCTGGCCTCCTCCCACGGCATACACTTGTGCTTGGTGTCATGATCATAGACACAAGTGTCGGGGGGTTTTCGTGGCAGATTTCACTGCGATGACTTTGCCAGAGCCATCTACAGGAGAACGGTGGCTTATTTTTAGACAGACAAGGCTAGACAGACAAGACTAGACAGACAAGACTAGACAGACAAGACTAGACAGACAAGACTAGACAGACAAGACTAGACAGACAAGACTAGACAGACAAGACTAGACAGACAAGATTAGACAGACTAGACAGACAAGACTAGACAGACAAGACTAGACAGACAAGACTAGACAGACAAGACTAGTCAGACAAGACTAGACAGACAAGACTAGACAGACAAGACTAGACAGACAAGACTAGACAGACAAGACTAGACAGACAAGACTAGACAGACAAGACTAGACAGACAAGACTCGACAGACTAGACAGACAAGACTAGACAGACAAGACTAGACAGACAAGACTAGACAGACAAGACTAGACAGACAAGACTAGACAGACAAGACTAGACAGACAAGACTAGACAGACAAGACTAGACAGACAAGACTAGACAGACAAGACTAGACAGACAAGACTAGGCAGACAAGACTAGACAGACAAGACTAGACAGACAAGACTAGACAGACAAGACTAGACAGACAAGACTAGACAGACAAGACTAGACAGACAAGACTAGACAGACAAGACTAGACAGACAAGACTAGACAGACAAGACTAGACAGACAAGACTAGACAGACAAGACTAGACAGACAAGACTAGACAGACAAGACTAGACAGACAAGACTAGACAGACAAGACTAGACAGACAAGACTAGACAGACTAGACAGACAAGACTAGACAGACAAGACTAGACAGACAAGACTAGACAGACAAGACTAGACAGACAAGACTAGACAGACAAGACTAGACAGACAAGATTAGACAGACAAGACTAGACAGACAAGACTAGACAGACAAGACTAGACAGACAAGACTAGACAGACAAGACTAGACAGACAAGACTAGACAGACAAGACTAGACAGACAAGACTAGACAGACTAGACAGACAAGACTAGACAGACAAGACTAGACAGACAAGACTAGACAGACAAGACTAGACAGACAAGACTAGACAGACAAGACTAGACAGACAAGACTAGACAGACAAGACTAGACAGACAAGACTAGACAGACAAGACTAGACAGACAAGACTAGACAGACAAGACTAGACAGACAAGACTCGACAGACAAGACTAGACAGACAAGACTAGACAGACAAGACTAGACAGACAAGACTAGACAGACAAGACTAGACAGACAAGACTAGACAGACAAGACTAGACAGACAAGACTAGACAGACAAGACTAGACAGACAAGACTAGACAGACAAGACTAGACAGACAAGACTAGACAGACAAGACTAGACAGACAAGACTAGACAGACAAGACTAGACAGACAAGACTAGACAGACAAGACTAGACAGACAAGACTAGACAGACAAGACTAGACAGACAAGACTAGACAGACAAGACTAGACAGACAAGACTAGACAGACAAGACTAGACAGACAAGACTAGACAGACAAGACTAGACAGACAAGACTAGACAGACAAGACTAGACAGACAAGACTAGACAGACAAGACTAGACAGACAAGACTAGACAGACAAGACTAGACAGACAAGACTAGACAGACAAGACTAGACAGACAAGACTAGACAGACAAGACTAGACAGACAAGACTAGACAGACAAGACTAGACAGACAAGACTAGACAGACACAACTAGACAGACAAGACTAGACAGACAAGACTAGACAGACAAGACTAGACAGACAAGACTAGACAGACAAGACTAGACAGACAAGACTAGACAGACAAGACTAGACAGACAAGACTAGACAGACAAGACTAGACAGACAAGACTAGACAGACAAGACTAGACAGACAAGACTAGACAGACAAGACTAGACAGACAAGACTCGACAGACAAGACTAGACAGACAAGACTAGACAGACAAGACTAGACAGACAAGACTAGACAGACAAGACTAGACAGACAAGACTAGACAGACAAGACTAGACAGACAAGACTAGACAGAGAAGACTAGACAGACAAGACTAGACAGACAAGACTAGACAGACAAGACTAGACAGACAAGACTAGACAGACAAGACTAGAATAACAAGACTAGACGGACCGGATCAGACAGCCTATTTGTTTGATTTTTCATATGTGTGCATATGAAAGTCAGCATTCCGTCGAGCTCAGTACAATGCTGGCTGCGTTTCTTAATCTACTGACGCCAAGACGTATTATCAGTTTATATCAGATTGATCTTTTTCACTAAACCGGCTGTCGTGGTTTAGTTAGACCGGACCAGATAGACCGGACCTGATAGACCGGACCAGACAGACGGGACCAGACAGACCGGACCACACAGACCGGACCAGACAGACTAGACTAGACAGGCAAGACTATATATACGAGATATGGACAGACAAAACTAGACAAACAAGACTAGACGGGCAACGGGCAAGAGTATACAGGCATGATTAGACAGGCAATACTTGACAGAAAAGATATTACGGACAAGACAAAGTAGATAAGATTAGAAGATTAATTAATAATTAGAAGATAAGATTAGACTGACATAACTAGATGAGAAACTATATGGAAGACAGATAAAACTGAAATGAGTAAATATGTTTCAGATGGCAGCTGCAGTTTGGTGGTATTTCTTTTGCAAAATAACGGAACTCTTGGATACTGTAAGTATGATTTAGAAATTTACTTGCATTGCCTAAAGAATGGTTTGTTTATTTGGTAAATATGAGAATTATTAAGTGTGTCAATGGTTGATAAAGTATAACTTATGTATAGGTATATCATGACTGTCCAACCTTTTGGTAGTGGCGATCTACTTTTTGGTATATATTGTTGCCAAAATCGACCAAAGTGCATAGCGGGCTAACACAATACAACACTAATACTAATGTAATCGTTGGCATTGCATGGATTTGGCAATATCAAAGGCGGGATCATACGATGAAAGTGATAATCGTAAACATTGATCAAGATGTTCGTCATTTAAAGAATTTATTAGTTTTGATTTTAACAGATTCATATCAGAAAATTCGAATTCCGCCAAATACGTCAAGCCAAAGCAAGACATCAATTTTTGTGCCGCATTTGTCAAGATTGGGTATTTCTCTTTAGTGTATTTCCAAATACAATCTTTGGATTTCAAATACAAATCATTTTTTAGTTTGATTATTTCCAATTCTAGTTTATACTGATTTGCTTCAAATATTGTACATATATGACATGCAATTTCTTCTATTTTGAATTGGTAAAACCATACAACATTATTGATAATCAGATAAACTTAATAAAGACGGAACAAAGCTTGAATATATAAATCTTCTCAACCTTTCCGGAGCTCTATTATACTAACGAGTATTATAGAGCTCCGGAAAGGTTGAGTCTATTTATATATTCAAGATTTGTTCCGCGTATCTTTATCTCCGCATATCTTTTTGAAACACATTTGAAAAAATTGTGTAATATTTTCAATATTACCAGAAACTTGTCTAAAAACAATACTTCTCTAAATTGTTTTTCAACTTCAATTTTGAGAATCATTTTGTTAGGGTTGAATTGAGCAGTGTCAGGGTCAGGATGTGGATGTGTGTGAAAATATTTTCCAATGCTTGGAAAACGCTTAAATTTTTTATGTTTTAAATTTGTATTCATCAGTATTATAAGTTATTTTCGTATAAGTAATTGTATGCAGTTCTTATTCTGACAATTACTTATAAGAAAAGCTCTTATGAAGCTTATCATGTCGAATACATTTCTGCCTCTACCCTGTAGTTCAAGATTCAAATCGTTTAGTTTTGAACTAAAGTCTGCCAAAAATGACATTACAAATAACCACTCTTTGTTTTTTCACTGTGGGTAACTGTGACCTCTTTCAGAGAAGAAACTTTTTACGGCTTCTACTAATTCTAGAAACCGCCTGAGAAATCGACTTCATATCATTATCCTCATTTTCTTATCTAAATAAGCGTCCCAGATGGGCACTGCCACGAATAGAATTGATTATTTTAAAGACAGTTTCCATAACATTCTGTGTATTGAGTGTTACTAGCACACTAGCACGCGTATTTTAATTTTTACTTTATATCTATCAAAATGTATTTTTAAGTAAGTAGATAGAAGCGAGAGAAAACTAAGGATCGACTGAACATCACGCCGCGATCGACCGGTAGATCGCGATCGACTGGTTGGACAGCCCTGGTATATAGAATGTATAAAACTTTATATATAAATATATTTTAATTATATTTCATGTTTTTCTGGAACATTTTGCATGTTTTTTATAATATAACTGAATTTGTTTGAATTCTATTTAAGAATTGTAAACATTTTTCAAAACGAACTGTAAAATGGAATGTTTTCTATATCCTGCTGCAAAATGAATAAATCAAAATCATTTATAAATTTATAAAAAAATTCTTGCCAGGTTTTTTCCATTGTATTATTGGAAAATTTCCTTTGTCCATGAAATGTCCGTGAAATTTATTTTTACAAAATATTATCATATTGACCCCTATTTCTGAAATAATAATAAACGCATTGCAATTTTCTGACAATTAACAAATTTAAATTGTATATATATATATATATATATATATATATATATATATATATATATATATATATAGCATTATAAGAATGCCGAATAGCTAATGTAAAATATGACGAACTTAATTATCTTTATGTAAATTACAGGTGTTCTTTGTGCTGAGGAAGAAAAGTAATCAGGTGTCTTTCTTGCATTTGTACCATCATTCCTTGATGCCAGTTTGTGCATGGATTGGCGCCAAATTTTTACCAGGTAAAACTGTACAACTTTCATATATTTTTGTCGGCCTCGTCTTGTCTCTCTACTAATGTCTATGTTGTCTTATATGTGTAGTTTTGTCTGTTAAAGTAGGCAAACGTCTAGCCTAGTCTTGTCTTTGTAATCTTGCCTCTTCATCTTGTCTCGTCTTGTCCGTCTAGACTTGTCTGTATAGTCTTGTCTGTCTAGTCTTGTATGTCTAGGCTTGCTTGCCACGTCTTGCATGTCTAGTCTAGTTTGTCTAGTTTTATCCATCTAGCCTTGTCTATTTAGCCCTGTCTGCCTGGTTTGGTCTCTCTAGTCCTTTCTGTATAGTCTTATCTGTCAAGTATTGTCAGTCAAAGTAGGCAAACTCCTAGTCGTCTTGTCTCTCCAGTCTTGTCTGTCTAGTGTTTCCTGTCAAATCTTGTCTCTCTAACCTTGTCTGTCAATTACTGTCTATCCAGTTTTATCTGACTAGTGTTGTCTGTCTAGTCTTGTCTGCCAAGTTTTGTCTGTTTAGTATTCTTTGTCCAGCCTTTTCTGCCTGGTTTTCCCTGTCTAATCTTGTATGTCTAGTCTTGCCTGTTAAGTCTTGTCTGTATAGTCCTGTCTATCTAGTCTTGTCTTTCTAGTCATATGTGTCTAGTCTTGTATATCTAGCTTTGTCTGTCTAGTCTTGTTTGTCTAGTATTGTCTGTCTAGTTTTGTCTGTCTAGTCTTGTCTGTCTAGTCTTGTCTGTCTAGTCTTGTCTGTGTAGTCTTGTCTGTCTAGTCTTGTCTGTCTAGTCTTGTCTGTCTAGTCTTGTCTGTCTAGTCTTGTCTGTCTAGTCTTGTCTGTCTAGTCTTGTCTGTCTAGTCTTGTCTGCCTAGTCTTGTCTGTCTAGTCTTGTTTGTCTAGTCTTGTCTGTCTAGTCTTGTATGTCTAGTGTTGTATGTCTAGTCTTGTCTGTCTATTCTTGCCTGTCTAGTCTTGTGTGTCTAGTCTTGTGTGTCTAGTTTTGTCTGTCTAGTTTTGTCTGTCTAGTTTTGTCTGTCTAGTCTTGTGTGTCTAGTCTTGTTTGTCTACTCTTGTCTATCTAGTCTTCTCTGTCTAGTCTTCTATGTCTAGTCTTGTCTATTTAGTATTGTGAGTCTAATCCTGTTCGTCTAATGTTGTCTGACTAGTCTTGCTTATATAATTTTGTCTGTTGTGGTCTGTTAGGTATTTCCAATTTGACTGTATTATCATAACTTGTCTATCTAGTTGTCCACTGCAGTTTCAATCTTCTCCACATAGTTCTGCCTCTGAAATCTTAATATTATTCTAAAACTTTTCTCTTTCAGGTGGACATGGAACTTTATTAGGATTAATTAATTCATTCATCCACATAATAATGTACTCTTATTATTTGTTGGCTTCGTTGGGTCCACAGTACCAGAAATACTTGTGGTGGAAGAAATATTTGACGGCGATGCAAATGGTAAGGAATCTAACGTTATTAAGGACTGGAAATTATTGATTTTGTTTTAGGTACAATTTTGTATCATTGCCATTCACAACCTGCAAGTGTTATTTAGGGCGTGCGACTACCCCAAGGTGATAAATATCCTACTCGGCTCGCAGGCAATTTATTTCTTCTATTTATTCGGCAGTTTTTATGTGAAAAATTATATTTTGCCGAAGAAATCAAGGAAGACCGAAGAGAATAGGAGCTTTATGAAGGGAGCTGGGAACAATGAGATGTTGAGTGGTGATAGCTGCAAGATGAATGGTGGATGTGAGAGAGTTAATAGGAAAATGGCCGATCCCAATATTTGCATTTTGGATCAGACGGATAGTGCAGAAAACTCGGATGTTAATGGAAAATTAAAATATAAATAATCGGTATTCTTCCGTTGCGTCCATTTTGTGATTCTTTCATTTTTTGTTTTCGTTTCTGTAAATAATTTTAGTTTTTTGTTTTCTTTTTTCTCATAAGATTATTACGACACATCTATTAATTGTAATTTATTTTTCATAGTCGTTTTAAGGGATATACTGAGTGTTTAACATTAAGTTGTTGGTTTAGATAGAAGAATGGCGAATACTTTATATTAAAGAATATTTCTATTGTATTATAACTATTATTTTTGAATAAATTTCCTCAAATAGAAATGTATGTAAAAAATATGAAAAATACGCATGACAAGATGATTGTTTTATTGCACACTGTTTATGCAAAGAGGAAGTTGATATGGAAAGAAATACATAAATACATTTAGGTATTGAAATAAATGGATACATGCAACAATTCTCGAAAACCAAATGTGTGCTGGAGAAACAATACTAGACTAGACAGACAGGGCTAGACAGACAATACTAGACAGACAAGACTAGACAGACAAGACTAGACAGACAAGACTAGGCAGACAAGACTAGACAGACAAGACTAGACAGACAAGACTAGACAGACAAGACTAGACAGACAAGACAAGACAGACAAGACTAGACAGACAAGACTAGACAGACAAGACTAGACAGAAAAGACTAGACAGACAAGACTAAACAGACAAGACTAGACATACAAGACTAGACATACAAGACTAGACAGACAAGACTAGACAGACAAAACTAGACAGACAAAACTAGACAGACAAGACTAAACAGGCAAGACTAGACAGACAAAGTTAGGCAGACAAGACTAGAGAGACAAGAATAGACAGGCAAGACTAGACAGAGCAGGCTGGATAGAGAAGACTAGACAGCAAGGACTAGACAGACAAGGCGACAGACAAGACTAGACAGACAAGACAAGATTGAGAAGACTAGACAGACAAGGCCAGACAGACAAGACTAGACAGACAAAACTAGACAGACAAGGATAGGCAGACAAGACTAGACAGACAAGACTAGACAGACAAGACTAGACAGACAAGACTAGACAGACAAGACTAGACAGACAAGACTAGACAGACAAGACTAGACAGACAAGACTAGACAGACAAGACTAGACAGACAAGACTAGACAGACAAGACTAGACAGACAAGACTAGACAGACAAGACTAGACAGACAAGACTAGACAGACAAGACTAGACAGACAAGACTAGACAGACAAGACTAGACAGACAAGACTAGACAGACAAGACTAGACAGACAAGACTAGACAGACAAGACTAGACAGACAAGACTAGACAGACAAGACTAGACAGACAAGACTAGACAGACTAGACAGACTAGACAGACTAGACAGAGTAGACAGACTAGACAGACTAGACAGACAAGACTAGACAGACAAGACTAGACAGACAAGACTAGACAGACAAGACTAGACAGACAAGACTAGACAGACAAGACTAGACAGACAAGACTAGACAGACAAGACTAGACAGACAAGACTAGACAGACAAGACTAGACAGACAAGACTAGACAGACAAGACTAGACAGACAAGACTAGACAGACAAGACTAGACAGACAAGACTAGACAGACAAGACTAGACAGACAAGACTAGACAGACAAGACTAGACAGACAAGACTAGACAGACAAGACTAGACAGACAAGACTAGACAGACAAGACTAGACAGACAAGACTAGACAGACAAGACTAGACAGACAAGACTAGACAGACAAGACTAGACAGACAAGACTAGACAGACAAGACTAGACAGACAAGACTAGACAGACAAGACTAGACAGACAAGACTAGACAGACAAGACTAGACAGACAAGACTAGACAGACAAGACTAGACAGACAAGACTAGACAGACAAGACTAGACAGACAAGACTAGACAGACAAGACTAGACAGACAAGACTAGACAGACAAGACTAGACAGACAAGACTAGACAGACAAGACTAGACAGACAAGACTAGACAGACAAGACTAGACAGACAAGACTAGACAGACAAGACTAGACAGACAAGACTAGACAGACAAGACTAGACAGACAAGACTAGACAGACAAGACTAGACAGACAAGACTAGACAGACAAGACTAGACAGACAAGACTAGACAGACAAGACTAGACAGACAAGACTAGACAGACAAGACTAGACAGACAAGACTAGACAGACAAGACTAGACAGACAAGACTAGACAGACAAGACTAGACAGACAAGACTAGACAGACAAGACTAGACAGACAAGACTAGACAGACAAGACTAGACAGACAAGACTAGACAGACAAGACTAGACAGACAAGACTAGACAGACAAGACTAGACAGACAAGACTAGACAGACAAGACTAGACAGACAAGACTAGACAGACAAGACTAGACAGACAAGACTAGACAGACAAGACTAGACAGACAAGACTAGACAGACAAGACTAGACAGACAAGACTAGACAGACAAGACTAGACAGACAAGACTAGACAGACAAGACTAGACAGACAAGACTAGACAGACAAGACTAGACAGACAAGACTAGACAGACAAGACTAGACAGACAAGACTAGACAGACAAGACTAGACAGACAAGACTAGACAGACAAGACTAGACAGACAAGACTAGACAGACAAGACTAGACAGACAAGACTAGACAGACAAGACTAGACAGACAAGACTAGACAGACAAGACTAGACAGACAAGACTAGACAGACAAGACTAGACAGACAAGACTAGACAGACAAGACTAGACAGACAAGACTAGACAGACAAGACTAGACAGACAACACTAGACAGAGAAGACTAGACAGACAAGACTAGACAGACTAGACTAGACAGACAAGACTAGACAGATAAGACTAGACAGACAAGACTAGACAGACAAGACTAGACAGACAAGACAGACAAGACTAGACAGACAAGACTAGACAGACAAGACTAGACAGACAAGACTAGACAGACAAGACTAGACAGACAAGACTAGACAGACAAGACTAGACAGACAAGACTAGACAGACAAGACTAGACAGACAAGACTAGACAGACAAGACTAGACAGACAAGACTAGACAGACAAGACTAGACAGACAAGACTAGACAGACAAGACTAGACAGACAAGACTAGACAGACAAGACTAGACAGACAAGACTAGACAGACAAGACTAGACAGACAAGACTAGACAGACAAGACTAGACAGACAAGACTAGACAGACAAGACTAGACAGACAAGACTAGACAGACAAGACTAGACAGACAAGACTAGACAGACAAGACTAGACAGACAAGACTAGACAGACAAGACTAGACAGACAAGACTAGACAGACAAGACTAGACAGACAAGACTAGACAGACAAGACTAGACAGACAAGACTAGACAGACAAGACTAGACAGACAAGACTAGACAGACAAGACTAGACAGACAAGACTAGACAGACAAGACTAGACAGACAAGACTAGACAGACAAGACTAGACAGACAAGACTAGACAGACAAGACTAGACAGACAAGACTAGACAGACAAGACTAGACAGACAAGACTAGACAGACAAGACTAGACAGACAAGACTAGACAGACAAGACTAGACAGACAAGACTAGACAGACAAGACTAGACAGACAAGACTAGACAGACAAGACTAGACAGACAAGACTAGACAGACAAGACTAGACAGACAAGACTAGACAGACAAGACTAGACAGACAAGACTAGACAGACAAGACTAGACAGACAAGACTAGACAGACAAGACTAGACAGACAAGACTAGACAGACAAGACTAGACAGACAAGACTAGACAGACAAGACTAGACAGACAAGACTAGACAGACAAGACTAGACAGACAAGACTAGACAGACAAGACTAGACAGACAAGACTAGACAGACAAGACTAGACAGACAAGACTAGACAGACAAGACTAGACAGACAAGACTAGACAGACAAGACTAGACAGACAAGACTAGACAGACAAGACTAGACAGACAAGACTAGACAGACAAGACTAGACAGACAAGACTAGACAGACAAGACTAGACAGACAAGACTAGACAGACAAGACTAGACAGACAAGACTAGACAGACAAGACTAGACAGACAAGACTAGACAGACAAGACTAGACAGACAAGACAAGACAGAGACAAGACAGACAAGACTAGACAGACAAGACTAGACAGACAAGACTAGACAGACAAGACTAGACAGACAAGACTAGACAGACAAGACTAGACAGACAAGGACAAGACAGACAAGACTAGACAGACAAGACTAGACAGACAAGACTAGACAGACAAGACTAGACAGACAAGACTAGACAGACAAGACTAGACAGACAAGACTAGACAGACAAGACTAGACAGACAAGACTAGACAGACAAGACTAGACAGACAAGACTAGAGAGACAAGACTAGACAGACAAGACAAGACAGACAAGACTAGACGGACAAGACTAGACGGACAAAACTAGACAGACAAGACTAGACAGACAAGACTAGACAGACAAGACTAGAAAGACAAGACTAGACAGACAAGACTAGACAGACAAGACTAGACAGACAAGACTAGACAGACAAGACTAGACAGACAAGACTAGACAGACAAGACTAGACAGACAAGACTAGACAGACAAGACTAGACAGACAAGACTAGACAGACAAGACTAGACAGACAAGACTAGACAGACAAGACTAGACAGACAAGACTAGACAGACAAGACTAGACAGACAAGACTAGACAGACAAGACAGACAAGACTAGACAGACAAGACTAGACAGACAAGACTAGACAGACAAGACTAGACAGACAAGACTAGACAGACAAGACTAGACAGACAAGACTAGACAGACAAGACTAGACAGACAAGACTCGACAGACAAGACTAGACAGACAAGACTAGACAGACAAGACTAGACAGACAAGACTAGACAGACAAGACTAGACAGACAAGACTAGACAGACAAGACTAGACAGACAAGACTAGACAGACAAGACTAGACAGACAAGACTAGACAGACAAGACTAGACAGACAAGACTAGACAGACAAGACTAGACAGACAAGACTAGACAGACAAGACTAGACAGACAAGACTAGACAGACAAGACTAGACAGACAAGACTAGACAGACAAGACTAGACAGACAAGACTAGACAGACAAGACTAGACAGACAAGACTAGACAGACAAGACTAGACAGACAAGACTAGACAGACAAGACTAGACAGACAAGACTAGACAGACAAGACTAGACAGACAAGACTAGACAGACAAGACTAGACAGACAAGACTAGACAGACAAGACTAGACAGACAAGACTAGACAGACAAGACTAGACAGACAAGACTAGACAAACAAGACTAGACCGACAAGACTAGACAGACAAGACTAGACAGACAAGACAGACAAGACAGACAAGACTAGACAGACAAGACTAGACAGACAAGACTAGACAGACAAGACTAGACCGACAAGACTAGACAGACAAGACTAGACAGACAAGACTAGACAGACAAGACTAGACAGACAAGACTAGACAGACAAGACTAGACAGACAAGACTAGACAGACAAGACTAGACAGACAAGACTAGACAGACAAGACTAGACAGACAAGACTAGACAGACAAGACTAGACAGACAAGACTAGACAGACAAGACTAGACAGACAAGACTAGACAGACAAGACTAGACAGACAAGACTAGACAGACAAGACTAGACAGACAAGACTAGACAGACAAGACTAGACAGACAAGACTAGACAGACAAGACTAGACAGACAAGACTAGACAGACAAGACTAGACAGACAAGACTAGACAGACAAGACTAGACAGACAAGACTAGACAGACAAGACTAGACAGACAAGACTAGACAGACAAGACTAGACAGACAAGACTAGACAGACAAGACTAGACAGACAAGACTAGACAGACAAGACTAGACAGACAAGACTAGACAGACAAGACTAGACAGACAAGACTAGACAGACAAGACTAGACAGACAAGACTAGACAGACAAGACTAGACAGACAAGACTAGACAGACAAGACTAGACAGACAAGACTAGACAGACAAGACTAGACAGACAAGACTAGACAGACAAGACTAGACAGACAAGACTAGACAGACAAGACTAGACAGACAAGACTAGACAGACAAGACTAGACAGACAAGACTAGACAGACAAGACTAGACAGACAAGACTAGACAGACAAGACTAGACAGACAAGACTAGACAGACAAGACTAGACAGACAAGACTAGACAGACAAGACTAGACAGACAAGACTAGACAGACAAGACTAGACAGACAAGACTAGACAGACAAGACTAGACAGACAAGACTAGACAGACAAGACTAGACAGACAAGACTAGACAGACAAGACTAGACAGACAAGACTAGACAGACAAGACTAGACAGACAAGACTAGACAGACAAGACTAGACAGACAAGACTAGACAGACAAGACTAGACAGACAAGACTAGACAGACAAGACTAGACAGACAAGACTAGACAGACAAGACTAGACAGACAAGACTAGACAGACAAGACTAGACAGACAAGACTAGACAGACAAGACTAGACAGACAAGACTAGACAGACAAGACTAGACAGACAAGACTAGACAGACAAGACTAGACAGACAAGACTAGACAGACAAGACTAGACAGACAAGACTAGACAGACAAGACTAGACAGACAAGACTAGACAGACAAGACTAGACAGACAAGACTAGACAGACAAGACTAGACAGACAAGACTAGACAGACAAGACTAGACAGACAAGACTAGACAGACAAGACTAGACAGACAAGACTAGACAGACAAGACTAGACAGACAAGACTAGACAGACAAGACTAGACAGACAAGACTAGACAGACAAGACTAGACAGACAAGACTAGACAGACAAGACTAGACAGACAAGACTAGACAGACTAGACCTAGACAGACAAGACTAGACAGACAAGACTAGACAGACAAGACTAGACAGACAAGACTAGACAGACAAGACTAGACAGACAAGACTAGACAGACAAGGACTAGACAGACAAGACTAGACAGACAAGACTAGACAGACAAGACTAGACAGACAAGACTAGACAGACCAAGACTAGACAGACAAGACTAGACAGACAAGACTAGACAGACAAGACTAGACAGACAAGACTAGACAGACAAGGACTAGAACAGACAAGAC
>OX155902.1:37414699-37456557 GCA_944588485.1 Phosphuga atrata | reverse complement strand
TCTAGTCTTGTCTGTCTAGTCTTGTCTGTCTAGTCTTGTCTGTCTAGTCTTGTCTGTCTAGTCTTGTCTGTCTAGTCTTGTCTGTCTAGTCTTGTCTGTCTAGTCTTGTCTGTCTAGTCTTGTCTGTCTAGTCTTGTCTGTCTAGTCTTGTCTGTCTAGTCTTGTCTGTCTAGTCTTGTCTGTCTAGTCTTGTCTGTCTAGTCTTGTCTGTCTAGTCTTGTCTGTCTAGTCTTGTCTGTCTAGTCTTGTCTGTCTAGTCTTGTCTGTCTAGTCTTGTCTGTCTAGTCTTGTCTGTCTAGTCTTGTCTGTCTAGTCTTGTCTGTCCTGTCTTGTCTGTCTAGTCTTGTCTGTCTAGTCTTGTCTGTCTAGTCTTGTCTGTCTAGTCTTGTCTGTCTAGTCTTGTCTGTCCAGTCTTGTCTGTCGAGTCTTGTCTGTCTAGTCTTGTCTGTCTAGTCTTGTCTGTCCAGTCTTGTCTGTCCAGTCTTGTCTGTCTAGTCTTGTCTGTCTAGTCTTGTCTGTCTAGTCTTGTCTGTCTAGTCTTGTCTGTCTAGTCTTGTCTGTCTAGTCTTGTCTGTCTAGTCTTGTCTGTCTAGTCTTGTCTGTCTAGTCTTGTCTGTCTAGTCTTGTCTGTCTAGTCTTGTCTGTCTAGTCTTGTCTGTCTAGTCTTGTCTGTCTATTCTTGTCTGTCTAGTCTTGTCTGTCTAGTCTTGTCTGTCTAGTCTTGTCTGTCTAGTCTTGTCTGTCTAGTCTTGTCTGTCTAGTCTTGTCTGTCTAGTCTTGTCTGTCTAGTCTTGTCTGTCCAGTCTTGTCTGTCTAGTCTTGTCTGTCTAGTCTTGTCTGTCTAGTCTTGTCTGTCTAGTCTTGTCTGTCTAGTCTTGTCTGTCTATTCTTGTCTGTCTAGTCTTGTCTGTCTAGTCTTGTCTGTCTAGTCTTGTCTGTCTAGTCTTGTCTGTCTAGTCTTGTCTGTCTAGTCTTGTCTGTCTAGTCTTGTCTGTCTAGTCTTGTCTGTCTAGTCTTGTCTGTCCAGTCTTGTCTGTCCAGTCTTGTCTGTCTAGTCTTGTCTGTCTAGTCTTGTCTGTCTAGTCTTGTCTGTCTAGTCTTGTCTGTCTAGTCTTGTCTGTCCAGTCTTGTCTGTCCAGTCTTGTCTGTCTAGTCTTGTCTGTCTAGTCTTGTCTGTCTAGTCTTGTCTGTCTAGTCTTGTCTGTCTAGTCTTGTCTGTCTAGTCTTGTCTGTCTAGTCTTGTCTCTCTAGTCTTGTCTGTCTAGTCTTGTCTGTCTAGTCTTGTCTGTCTAGTCTTGTCTGTCTAGTCTTGTCTGTCTAGTCTTGTCTGTCTAGTCTTGTCTGTCTAGTCTTGTCTGTCTAGTCTTGTCTGTCTAGTCTTGTCTGTCTAGTCTTGTCTGTCTAGTCTTGTCTGTCTAGTCTTGTCTGTCTAGTCTTGTCTGTCTAGTCTTGTCTGTCTAGTCTTGTCTGTCTAGTCTTGTCTGTCTAGTCTTGTCTGTCTAGTCTTATCTGTCTAGTCTTGTCTGTCTAGTCTTGTCTGTCTAGTCTTGTCTGTCTAGTCTTGTCTGTCTAGTCTTGTCTGTCTAGTCTTGTCTGTCTAGTCTTGTCTGTCTAGTCTTGTCTGTCTAGTCTTGTCTGTCTAGTCTTGTCTGTCTAGTCTTGTCTGTCTAGTCTTGTCTGTCTAGTCTTGTCTGTCTAGTCTTGTCTGTCTAGTCTTGTCTGTCTAGTCTTGTCTGTCTAGTCTTGTCTGTCTAGTCTTGTCTGTCTAGTCTTGTCTGTCTAGTCTTGTCTGTCTAGTCTTGTCTGTCTAGTCTTGTCTGTCTAGTCTTGTCTGTCTAGTCTTGTCTGTCTAGTCTTGTCTGTCTATTCTTGTCTGTCTAGTCTTGTCTGTCTAGTCTTGTCTGTCTAGTCTTGTCTGTCTAGTCTTGTCTGTCTAGTCTTGTCTGTCTAGTCTTGTCTGTCTAGTCTTGTCTGTCTAGTCTTGTCTGGTTCTAAATCAGGTTCCAAGGGACATTTCGAAAAACTCTGGCAGGACAGATGCAACGCAGGCTTGTAGAGTAAGCTGTTTATACCATCAATAAAAGCTTGGTGCAGCTAAAATGTAAGTCTATCCTACCATTCATTTTAAATTATAACAGGGCATAGTAACTTCAAGGCGTATCTCCACAGAATTGTTAAAACAGAATTCTACTGTGAATGGGGTGAAAACGACGACGCGGCACACGTCATATTCTCCTGTCCAGATCCAGCACTATAGAGACGATCCCATCTGGAGTCTAGAGTCAGAAATGCAACATGGATTGACCTGGCCTAAGCATGAGGAAGGTTTAAATTGAAAAGAAACACCAAAAGAGATATCTTCGATAAAAATGCCAAGAAATGTTCCAGACTGAACCACGAATGTTGAAATTATGATAGCCACCATTTGGGGAAATGGTGTCTTTCATATGACTGCATATGAAAAAACAACAAAATAGGCTGTTTAATTCTGTCCCTTTCTCTTATTTATCTTTTTAAGTCTTTATTTTTTTATTTATTTTAGTTATCGTTTATTTATTATTGATGCATTTTTTATGCATTTATACTAGTTCTTATATGCAATCAGAAATAAATATTTAAAACAATTTATAGCTTGATCTCTCGACAAATAGTTTAATATTTTTGTTATTCAACATGATCTAATTGTTGATTTTACTTTTTCGCAATTGTATAAAACGTTATGGCTTGTACAAACATTTTTTCTGTTTGACTTTGTAGAACTTTTTAACAGTCGCTTGAGATCAGTTCCGCCGCATTTTTTTGTCAAATTAACGATTTATATACATTCAACAACTAGAAATATAAATATTCAATCGGCATTAATATTTGTACAATTTGTAAAAATATCTAACAAGTCAAGGAATACAATCAGTAAAAAAAGTTGTCGAATAATAATAACAATAATGTTTATTGCAAAATGGATATGTAAGAAAGGGCTATTGACATTTATGTAAATAGAATTAGTGTTTTGTCGGATTCAGGGACGTAGGTTATAAAAATAGTCCTCCCCCAATTTTGAGCGCCCTTAATCGGATTTTCAGAAAATGGCGAAACAGGTGTTAGTTTTAAAAACAAATCTTAATAGTTCCTTATTAAATAATTGTAGATTTGTGTTTTCAGAGAGCTAGTTAACTTGTTTTTAAAGTTAGTACAAATATTACGTAATGGTCAAATTTGACGTAAAGATTGAGATTAATATTTTCTTAATTTATAGGATTTTGCCTATAAGTCTACTGATTATAAATAGCCTTGTTCATCTTAGACTAGTTCTAGACGGATTATAAATTCCATCAGATTAAATTTAGAGAGTAGGAAAAAGTTAAACTGTTAAAAAGTTTGATATTTAGTCAGGGACTAAACGTAGTGCGTCCGTTAATCTTAACCAAATCAATGCTAGCTCGCCGACACCCATCGAAGGTTGGCGATCCAACTGGCTATAATGGTGCGTGAAACAGCACCTTTGAAAATCTATAGATGTCCATCCGAACCATCGACGTAGATCCTTTAGCCACGAGTTCTGCCGTCTGCCGACAGATCGTTTGTCGTCGATTTTTCCCTCGATGACGAGTCGAAGGATCTCGTAACGTTATCCCCTCACAACGTGCCCGATGTATTGGAGCTTTTGTTCTTTGAAGGTTGTCATCAGCTCTATACCTTTACCTATTCTTCTCAGTACTTCCTCGTTGGTTATCTTGTCTACCCAGGATATACGCAGTATACGGCGATATACGGAGATTCATTGACTGGCTGAATGTGCAGCTCTAGGAATCATAGAGTTGCACTGGGAAGATATACCAACGCAATATACGTTAGCGGAGCTGTAGGTTTAGGTCTCTACCAGTGAAGAGGGTCTTCATGGAGATTAATGTTCTCTGGCTTGCTCTATTCTTGATCTGATTTCAGTTTTAGGGTCACTATTGTCGTTGACGAGGGCTCCAAGATATTTAACGAACGGCACTTGTTCCATGACCTGGTTGTTAATTTGAAGGACCGTCCGTCTTGGTGTCTTGGAGAACACAACCAACTTGGTATTGGCAACGTTCATGTGTAGACCATACTGTGTGCTATTTTCAACGAAAAGTTCCATTATATTCTGGAGATGTGGGAGGCTGTCAGCGAGCACGACCGTATCGTCAGCGAATCGTGTATTAGTTCTAAGGGTGTCGTTGATCTTAATGCCCTCTTTCACATACACCAGTGCCTGTCGGAACAGTGCCTCCAAGTTTATATTGAAGAAGAGAGAGGACAGGACACACCCTTGTCTAACACCTCTCCTGATTAATGTTCCTTCGGATGTTATACCCTCTATTCTAATCTCTGCAGTTTGATGCCTGCGTGATGATATTCAGATCTCCCTAATGGACTCCGGTATATTTTAGAATCACAATGAGCTTCTGGTGCGAGATACTGTCTAAAGTTTTCGGTAGCCAATAAAGCAGGCGTATATCGACATTCATGTCTCTGCATCACTGTGTGAGAACGTTGAGAGAGAAGAGAGCGCCTGCCCACTCCGTTCCTGAATCCAAATTGCGTTTCTCCAGCCTGTCCCTCGCATCTATCGCATATGCCAGTGTGAACGATACGGAGAAAGACTTTGAGGACATGAGAAATCAGGCTTATCATTCAGTGGTCGTTGCATAGAGAAGCGTTCGGTCCGGAACCTCAGCCAGTCCGTTATGGTATTTTCCCAGTTTCGTATATTCAGTTAAAGAAGGACGTAATTTTTATTACAGACGTGCTAATTATAAGTAGGCTAGTTCGTCTGAAACTAGTTCTAGGCAGATTACAAACTAGCTGTCAAATTTATTCTACAACATACTACAAAGCTAAACTTTGACATTCAGTCACGGAGAGACGGACGCACTTATTTATGAATGCTCTTATAAATCAACCCTATAATAAGGTTTGTTGCGATTTGGCAACGCAGAATTTGATTCATTTAATAGTAGTTTATGATACAAGTGTGTGAAGTAGGGCTTTTGTGCATGAGTTGCGAAGCCTTCGTCTCGTGTTTTAAACTTCGCAACTCATGCATTAAAGCTTTTCACACACGTGTATCATAAATTATATTATCTTGGAAGCATGTTAAAATGCTCTTGAATATACCAGAAAATAATTGTTTCTAACCAATAATATTGAAAAATTGTAATTTTAACGAACAAACTACTTCAAATCACTGACACAAAAAGGTTAGAACTTTCAGAGCATCCGTGGCAAAAATTGATTACTTGTAAAAACGCACAGTGACGGGAACACTATTTGGTCGTTGTCGATATAATCCAGGTTAACCTAGATTTAATTTACTTCGCAACTCATTAGGTTGATTATCATTAGAAGATTAGGTTATAGTTAAGTTAAGTTATATTAGAGCCCGATAAATCTAGACTGGGAGGCCAAGACTCCTTGATTCAAAATAAGAAAAATTAATTAAATTTTAATATACGTCAAAATATTTATTTTAGTGACTGCGTCCATGTTTTTTGTTTAGTGACGGGAGTTGTTGCCATAGTAACAACAAACATAAATTGTTTAATAATGAAACTCCATTTGATTTACATTGGACTTTTATGTACGATTTAGTTGATTTTACACGCGATTATAATAATGGCATCCTTCATATATAATAATTTACTTATTAATGTGTTCATTTTTGTGTGCGAGTAGATAAAATACATTGTTGAAATTCTAGTTGCCATTTCACTACTTGATCTATCAAATCTAGGCGAGTTGTCACATGGCAACACAATTTTCTGCTGTAATAGATGCAGTGACAAGTATTTATTTTATTGCCATTTTTTGATAAGGCAACTGTAGCGGCAACGACCTATTTAAAAACCTATTTACTTTTACTAGAGTTATTACAGTAATTAGCTGAATAATTTCGAACAAAATTCCGAAAATATTTTATGAGGGTCGATAGTGTAATCCTCGGGCGGATTACAAAACATCACCAAAAAAAACTCGAAAAATGCAAAATGAATTTAGCGGGTGTGCTGTCGATACAGTTTACGACAGGATATTTTTAGCCCGAGAGTCGGTAATCCAAAAGAGACCATATAACCCAAGAAAGAAACATAATTCCCCAGAGGAGGGACCAGTATACCTGGACAAAATATAAATACTGGTACCCTTCAATAAACAGTAAGTCTAAGTATGAAGACAGTCCATGTACGAACACTTGGTGGTGTATAAATTCCTCTGCAAACTGTGAGTGATATATTTATTCTACCGCGTATCACCCACACAACAAATTTAATTCCATCAATATTATTAATTATTTATGACTGGAAGATGTTTACAATTTTAAACGGAATTATTTCCAGTTTTTTAAAACAAATGTTTCTAACTTTCAGAATGGAAAATTGTTGCTTAAACTAGTCAAGCAACCAATTGTGCACAATCTTAATAACTCACTAAAGAATGTGTAGTCACAAGACTCGATTTCTTTGCATTTTGATAACAAAATATGTTTTGTTAGAAATAATTTTTTAAATCTGTTGAATTCGGATTAGAAAACTAACTTAATTGAATAAATGTGTATAATTACTACGGCTCTCAGATACATGCGGAAAAAGTAGTTCATATTTAATATTTTTGAAACGACCATCATAAACAAGACCAATTTGCAATTTTCAATGTTATTGTTGATACATATTTCCCAAGGTTTCATTATTACCTTCATAAGGTTTAGAGAAGGTTTTTAGAATTATAAAGGTCAAGAGTTTTTTAACGAAATCTCCATTTAGCAAACGCGCGTTAATTATTCAGACAGCATTCATTTACACACGAAATATGTGAAGGAGCCAAACGGAAACGCTCTCGAATCGATCGGTTTTGTCAAATATGTGCAAATGAGAAACAATTATTTACAGGAATTCCACCGCCCATCAACCAGCAATATAATGGCGACGTGGATGGAATATTATAATTACATTATGGAGACAAAAGAGGGTAAGTTTCATTAAACCAAATACCTCCACTTTAGATCATAGATCACGCACTACTGAAACTACTTGAAAACGCAATCAAATAGATAGAAGCGAATAGAGAGACAAAATTAGACTCCACTAGTAATAATAGGGGAGCGAAATTCGACCAAATAGACTAGAACGGCAATTTGTTATTTAATTGTTGAAGGTAATCCGTTTAGAAATAACAAATTCTAATGAGATATAAATCTTCTTGTGTATTTTTGTACTTAGTGTCTAATTATGGAAGTTGTGAATCTGTTCGTGTCGTAAATCGTTTCCCAATGCACATTGTAATAGTTTATTGAGAACATAAGAGACGAGATGCATATTTAACGTTCATTTAAACGGAAACGCTGCGAAAATATTTTTCATATTTTACGATTTCATTAACGTACCTCCGTGAAAATCCAGTTGTTTTGCTTACTTGTTCCAACATTTGCATAAAACCATAATTTTCCATTGCAATGAAACAAAGGAAGATTTAAATAAATAGTTTAATAATAACATCACTTTGCTTATAAGACTAGATTAACTACAACTCACATATTATAGTTAGCAAACACGATGATATGATTATATGGACAAATCTTGAAGATCAAAAATATTAGATAATTTTAAATATGTATTCATATTTTTATTAGATCCAAGGACGAAGGAATGGTTTTTGATGTCTTCTCCAGGCCCTCTGCTGACAATCCTAGCCACATATTTGTACTTTTGCATCTCGGCTGGGCCTAGGTATATGAAGGACAGGAAGCCGTACGAACTCAAGAACGTCATCAAGTTATATAACGCGGTACAAGTGGCGCTGAGCGTGTTCCTCGTAAACGAGGTAAAGAAAAATTAGACAATCGATTCGATGTGAAGCATACGCATTTTTTCAGGGATTGCAGAGCGGATGGCTTTACGATTACTGCTTTTCGTGTCAACCCGTTGATTATTCGAACGATCCGACTGCCAAAAGGGTAAGTCAATAGTTTGAGGTTATTAAATCTTAGTCTAATTTTAGGATAACTACTTAGGCCAGGGCATAGATTCATATTAACTTATGTAAACTAAAGTTAAGGCTACAAATTAAGACTAAATTTGTCTTAATTTGTTTTTTACCAAGCTAGTAGAGTCAAGGTGCAAAGTTGATTCCAAAACTTTGACATAATCATGGCCTAATAAATAGTAACTCCTGGCGCAACTGCCCATGACGGGCCAAGGCCTCCTCCTGGCCTCCTCCCACGGCATACACTTGTGCTTGGTGTCGTGATCATAGTTACAAGTGCCGGGGGGGTTTCGTGGCAGATTTCACTGCGATGACTTTGCCAGAGCCATCTACAGGAGAACAGTGGCTTATTTTTAGACAGACAAGACTAGACAGACAAGACAAGACTAGACAACAGACAAGACTAGACAGACAAGACAAGACTAGACAGACAAGACTAGACAGAAAAGACTAGACATACAAGACTAGACAGACAAGACTAGACAGACAAGACTAGACAGACAAGACTAGACAGACAAGACTAGACAGACAAGACTAGACAGACAAGACTAGACAGACAAGACTAGACAGACAAGACTAGACAGACAAGACTAGACAGACAAGACTAGACAGACAAAACTAGACAGACAAGACTAGACAGACAAGACTAGACAGACAAGACTAGACAGACAAGACTAGACAGACAAGACTAGACAGACAAGACTAGACAGACAAGACTAGACAGACAAGACTAGACAGACAAGACTAGACAGACAAGACTAGACAGACAAGACTAGACAGACAAGACTAGACAGACAAGACTAGACAGACAAGACTGGACAGACAAGACTAGACAGAGAGGACTAGACAGACAAGACTAGACAGACAAGACTAGACAGACAAGACTAGACAGACAAGACTAGACAGACAAGACTAGACAGACAAGACTAGACAGACAAGACTAGACAGACAAGACTAGACAGACAAGACTAGACAGACAAGACTAGACAGACAAGACTAGACAGACAAGACTAGACAGACAAGACTAGACAGACAAGACTAGACAGACAAGACTAGACAGACAAGACTAGACAGACAAGACTAGACAGACAAGACTAGACAGACAAGACTAGACAGACAAGACTAGACAGACAAGACTAGACAGACAAGACTAGACAGACAAGACTAGACAGACAAGACTAGACAGACAAGACTAGACAGACAAGACTAGACAGACAAGACTAGACAGACAAGACTAGACAGACAAGACTAGACAGACAAGACTAGACAGACAAGACTAGACAGACAAGACTAGACAGACAAGACTAGACAGACAAGACTAGACAGACAAGACTAGACCGACAAGACTAGACAGACAAGACTAGACAGACAAGACTAGACAGACAAGACTAGACAGACAAGACTAGACAGACTAGACAGACAAGACTAGACAGACAAGACTAGACAGACAAGAGTAGACAGACAAGACTAGACAGACAAGACTAGACAGACAAGACTAGACAGACAAGACTAGACAGACAAGACTAGACAGACAAGACTAGACAGACAAGACTAGACAGACAAGACTAGACAGACAAGACTAGACAGACAAGACTAGACAGACAAGACTAGACAGACAAGACTAGACAGACAAGACTAGACAGACAAGACTAGACAGACAAGACTAGACAGACAAGACTAGACAGACAAGACTAGACAGACAAGACTAGACAGACAAGACTAGACAGACAAGACTAGACAGACAAGACTAGACAGACAAGACTAGACAGACAAGACTAGACAGACAAGACTAGACAGACAAGACTAGACAGACAAGACTAGACAGACAAGACTAGACAGACAAGACTAGACAGACAAGACTAGACAGACAAGACTAGACAGACAAGACTAGACAGACAAGACTAGACAGACAAGACTAGACAGACAAGACTAGACAGACAAGACTAGACAGACAAGACTAGACAGACAAGACTAGACAGACAAGACTAGACAGACAAGACTAGACAGACAAGACTAGACAGACAAGACTAGACAGACAAGACTAGACAGACAAGACTAGACAGACAAGACTAGACAGACAAGACTAGACAGACAAGACTAGACAGACAAGACTAGACAGACAAGACTAGACAGACAAGACTAGACAGACAAGACTAGACAGACAAGACTAGACAGACAAGACTAGACAGACAAGACTAGACAGACAAGACTAGACAGACAAGACTAGACAGACAAGACTAGACAGACAAGACTAGACAGACAAGACTAGACAGACAAGACTAGACAGACAAGACTAGACAGACTAGACAGACAAGACTAGACAGACAAGACTAGTCAGACAAGACTAGACAGACAAGACTAGACAGACAAGACTAGACAGACAAGACTAGACAGACAAGACTAGACAGACAAGACTAGACAGACAAGACTAGACAGACAAGACTAGACAGACAAGACTAGACAGACAAGACTAGACAGACAAGACTAGACAGACAAGACTAGACAGACAAGACTAGACAGACAAGACTAGACAGACAAGACTAGACAGACAAGACTAGACAGACAAGACTAGACAGACAAGACTAGACAGACAAGACTAGACAGACAAGACTAGACAGACAAGACTAGAAAGACAAGACTAGACAGACAAGACTAGACAGACAAGACTAGACAGACAAGACTAGACAGACAAGACTAGACAGACAAGACTAGACAGACAAGACTAGACAGACAAGACTAGACAGACAAGACTAGACAGACAAGACTAGACAGACAAGACTAGACAGACAAGACTAGACAAACAAGACTAGACAGACAAGACTAGACAGACAAGACTAAACAGACAAGACTAGACAGACAAGACTAGACAGACAAGACTAGACAGACAAGACTAGACAGACAAGACTAGACAGACAAGACTAGACAGACAAGACTAGACAGACAAGACTAGACAGACAAGACTAGACAGACAAGACTAGACAGACAAGACTAGACAGACAAGACTAGACAGACAAGACTAGACAGACAAGACTAGACAGACAAGACTAGATAGACAGGACTAGACAGACACGACTAGACAGACAGGACTAGACAGACAAGACTAGAAAGACAAGACTAGACAGACAAGACTAGACAGACAAGACTAGAGAGACAAGACTAGACAGACAAGACTAGACAGACAAGACTAGACAGACAAGACTAGACAGACAAGACTAGACAGACAAGACTAGACAGACAAGATTAGGAAGACAAGACTAGAATAACAAGACTAGACACACAAGATTAGACGGACAAGACTAGACGGACCGGACCAGACAGCCTATTTGTTTGGTTTTTCATATGTGTGCATATGAAAGTCAGCATTCCGTCGAGCTCAGTACAATGCTGGATGCGTTTCTTAATCTACTGACGCCAAGACGTATTATCAGTTTATATCAGATTGATATTTTTCACTAAACCGGCTGTCGTTGTTTAGTTGGACCGGACCAGATAGACCGGACCAGATAGACCGGACCAGACAGACCGGACCACACAGACCGGACCAGAGAGACTAGACTAGACAGGCAAGACTATATATACGAGATATGGACAGACAAAACTAGACAAACAAGACTAGACAGGCAACGGGCAAGAGTATACAGGCATGATTAGACAGGCAATACTTGACAGAAAAGATAATACGGACAAAACAAAGTAGATAAGATTAGAAGATTAATTAATAATTAGAAGATAAGATTAGACTGACATAACTAGATGAGAAGATGACAAGACTAGATGACAGAACTATATGGAAGACAGATAAAACTGAAATGAGTATATATGTTTCAGATGGCAGCTGCAGTTTGGTGGTATTTCTTTTGCAAAATAACGGAACTCTTGGATACTGTAAGTATGATTTAGAAATTTACTTGCATTGCCTAAAGAATGGTTTGTATATTTGGTAAATATGAGAATTATTAAGTTTATTAATGGTTGATAAAGTATAACTTATGTATAGGTATATATAGCATGACTGTCCAACCGTTTGGTAGTGGCGATCTACTTTTTGGTATATATTCTTGCCTATATATAATGCATAGCGGGCTAACACAATACAAGACTAATACTAATGAGATCGTTGGCATTGCATGGATTTGGCAATATCAAAGGCGGGATCATACGATGAAAGTGATAATCGTAAACATTGATCAAGATGTTCGTCATTTAAAGAATTTATTATTTTTGATTTTAACAGATTCATATCAGAAAATGCGAATTCCGCCAAATACGTCAAGCCAAAGCAAGACATCAATTTTTGTGCCGCATTTGTCAAGATTGGGTATTTCTCTTTAGTGTATTTCCAAATACAATCTTTGGATTTCAAATACAAATCATTTTTAGTTTGATTATTTCCAATTCTAGTTTATACTGATTTGCTTCAAATATTGTACATATTTGACATGCAATTTCTTCTATTTTGAATTGGTAAAACCATACAACATTATAGATAATCAGATAAACTTAATAAATACGGAACAAAGCCTGAATATATAAATATACTCGACCTTTCCGGAGCTCTATAATACTAATGAGTCTTTTAGGACTAACAAAAACTAATCTCGTATGAAATTTGTCAGTTATTCTATAGCTTTCAGTCCACTTTCGTGGCACTCAACAAAAACCATAAAAATAACATTGTTTTTTAAGATCATGTTTTTCCGATACCTCGAGTGGATAGCCATCTGTGGACGCGTTTCGAGATTTATCTCTCATCAGCACAGCTTTGCTTCCATGAACAATAATTTGTAAACCACTCACATGAAAACCCATGTAGTGATTAGGGGTAGATGTTTTCAATTTTGACATTTTGTAAGAGAGACATGAACTTAGCAGGTTATTGATATAAATGATAAATTTTGAATTGGTAAAACCATACAACATTATAGATAATCAGATAAACTTAATAAAGACGGAACAAAGCTTGAATATATAAATCTTCTCAACCTTTCCGGAGCTCTATTATACTAACGAGTATTATAGAGCTCCGGAAAGGTTGAGTCTATTTATATATTCAAGCTTTGTTCCGCGTTTATTAAGTTTATCTAATTTCTTCTATGTTGGTATCTTTTTGAAACACATTTGAAAAAAATTGTGTAATATTTTCAATCTTACCAGAAACTTGTCTAAATACAAATCTTGTCTAAATTGTTTTTCAACAACTTCAATTTTGAGAATCATTTTGTTAGGGTTGAATTGAGCAGTGTCAGGGTCAGGATATGGATGTGTGTGAAAATATTTTCCAATGCTTGGAAAACGCTTAAATTTTTTATGTTTTAAATTCGCATTCATCAGTATTATAAGTTGCTGAAAAGCTCTTATGGAGCTTATCATGTCGAATACATTTCTGCCTCTATCCTGTAGTTCAAGATTCAAATCGTTTAGTTTTGAACTAAAGTCTGCCAAAAATGACATTACAAATAACCAGTCTTTGTTAGTCACTGTGGGTAACTGTGACCTCTTTCAGAGAAGAAACTTTTTACGGCTTCTACTAATTCTAGAAACCGCCTGAGAAATCGACTTCATATCATTATCCTCATTTTCTTATCTAAATAAGCGTCCCAGATGGGCACTGCCACGAATAGAATTGATTATTTTAAAGACAGTTTCCATAACATTCTGTGTATTGAGTGTTACTAGCACACTAGCACGCGTATTTTAATTTTTACTTTATATCTATCAAAATGTATTTTTAAGTAAGTAGATAGAAGCGAGAGAAAACTAAGGATCGACTGAAAAACGATCACGATCGGCTGGTTGGACAGCCCTGGTACATAGAATGTATAAAACTTTAAATATAAATATATTTTGATTATATTTCATGTTTTCTGGAACATTTTGCATGTTTTTTATAATATATTTTTTTTATATAAACTGAATTTGTTTGAATTCTATTTAAGAATTGTAAACATTTTTCAAAACGAACTGTAAAATGGAATGTTTTCTATATCCTGCTGCAGAATGAATAAATCAAAATCATTTATAAATTTATAAAAAAATTCTTGCCGGTTTTTTTCCATTGTATTATTGGAAAATTTCCTTTGTCCTTGAAATGTCAGTGAAATTTATTTTTACAAAATATTATCATATTGACCCCTATTTCTGAAATAATAATAAACGCATTGCGATTTTCTGACAATTAACAAATTTAAATTGTATATATATATATATATATATATATATATATATATATATATATATATATATATATATATGTATATATAGCATTATAAGAATGCCGAATAGCTGATGTAAAATATGACGAACTTAATTATCTTTACGTAAATTACAGGTGTTCTTTGTGCTGAGGAAGAAAAGTAATCAGGTGTCTTTCTTGCATTTGTACCATCATTCCTTGATGCCAGTTTGTGCATGGATTGGCGCCAAATTTTTACCAGGTAAAACTGTACAACTTTCATATATTTTTGTCGGCCTCGTCTTGTCTCTCTACTAATGTCTATGTTGTCTCATATGTGTAGTTTTGTCTGTTAAAGTAGGCAAACGTCTAGCCTAGTCTTGTCTTTGTAATCTTGCCTCTTCATCTTGTCTCGCCTTGTCCGTCTAGACTTGTCTGTGTAGTCTTGTCTGTCTAGTCTTGTATGTTTAGGCTTGCTTGCCACGTCTTGCATGTCTAGTCTAGTTTGTCTAGTTTTATCCATCTAGCCTTGTCTATTTAGCCCTGTCTGCCTGGTTTGGTCTCTCTAGTCCTTTCTGTATAGTCTTATCTGTCTAGTATTGTCAGTCAAAGTAGGCAAACTTCTAGTCCTTGTCTCTCCAGTCTTGTCTGTCTAGTGTTTCCTGTCTAATCTTGTCTTTCTAACCTTGTCTATCTGTAAAATACTGTCTATCCAGTTTTATCTGACTAGTGTTGTCTGTCTTGTCTTGTCTGCCAAGTTTTGTCTGTTTAGTATTCTTTGTCCAGCCTTTTCTGCCTGGTATTCCCTGTCTAATCTTGTATGTCTAGTCTTGCCTGTTAAGCCTTGTCTGTATAGTCCTGTCTATCTAGTCTTGTCTGTCTAGTCATGTATGTCTAGTCTTGTATATCTAGCTTTGTCTGTCTAGTCTTGTTTGTCTAGTATTGTCTGTCTAGTTTTGTCTGTCTAGTCTTGTCTGTCTAGTCTTGTCTGTCTAGTCTTGTCTGTCTAGTCTTGTCTGTGTATTCTTGTCTGTCTAGTCTTGTCTGTCTAGTCTTGTCTGTCTAGTCTTGTCTGTCTAGTCTTGTCTGTCTAGTCTTGTCTGTCTAGTCTTGTCTGTCTAGTCTTGTCTGCCTAGTCTTGTCTGTCTAGTCTTGTCTGTCTAGTCTTGTCTGTCTAGTCTTGTATGTCTAGTGTTGTATGTCTAGTCTTGTCTGTCTATTCTTGCCTGTCTAGTCTTGTGTGTCTAGTCTTGTGTGTCTAATCTGGTCTGTCTAGTTTTGTCTGTCTAGTCTTGTCTGTCTAGTCTTGTGTGTCTAGTCTTGTCTGTCTACTCTTGTCTATCTAGTCTTCTCTGTCCAGTCTTCTATGTCTAGTCTTGTCTATTTAGTATTGTGAGTCTAATCCTGTTGGTCTAATGTTGTCTGACTAGTCTTGCTTATATAATTTTGTCTGTTTTGGTCTGTTAGGTATTTCCAATTTGACTGTATTATCATAACTTGTCTATCTAGTTGTCCACTGCAGTTTCAATCTTCTCCACATAGTTCTGCCTCTGAAATCTTAATATTATTCTAAAACTTTTCTCTTTCAGGTGGACATGGAACTTTATTAGGATTAATTAATTCATTCATCCACATAATAATGTACTCTTATTATTTGTTGGCTTCGTTGGGTCCACAGTACCAGAAATACTTGTGGTGGAAGAAATATTTGACGGCGATGCAAATGGTAAGGAATCTAACGTTATTAAGGACTGGAAATTATTGATTTTGTTTTAGGTACAATTTTGTATCATTGCCATTCACAACCTGCAAGTGTTATTTAGGGCGTGCGACTACCCCAAGGTGATAAATATCCTGCTCGGCTCGCAGGCAATTTATTTCTTCTATTTATTCGGCAGTTTTTATGTGAAAAATTATATTTTGCCGAAGAAATCAAGGAAGACCGAAGAGAATAGGAGCTGTATGAAGGGAGCTGGGAACAATGAGATGTTGAGTGGTGATAGCTGCAAGATGAATGGTGGATGTGAGAGAGTTAATAGGAAAATGGCCGATCCCAATATTTGCATTTTGGATCAGACGGATAGTGCAGAAAACTCGGATGTTAATGGAAAATTAAAATATAAATAATCGGTATTCTTCCGTTGCGTACATTTTGTGATTTTTTCATTTTTTGTTTTCGTTTCTGTAAATAATTTTAGTTTTTTGTTTTCTTTTTTCTCATAAGATTATTACGACACATCTATTAATTGTAATTTATTTTTCATAGTCGTTTTAAGGGATATACTGAGTGTTTAACATTAAGTTGTTGGTTTAGATAGAAGAATGGCGAATACTTTATATTAAAGAATATTTCTATTGTATTATAAACTATTATTTTTGAATAAATTTCCTCAAATAGAAATGTATGTAAAAAATATGAAAAATACGCATGACAAGATGATTGTTTTATTGCACACTGTTTATGCAAAGAGGAAGTTGATATGGAAAGAAATACATAACTACATTTAGGTATTGAAATAAATGGATACATGCAACAACTCTCGAAAACCAAATGTGTGCTGGAGAAACAATACTAGACTAGACAGACAGGGCTAGACAGACAATACTAGACAGACAAGACTAGACAGACAAGACTAGACAGACAAGACTAGACAGACAAGACTAGACAGACAAGACTAGACAGACAAGACTAAACAGACAAGACTAGACAGACAAGACTAGACAGACAACACTAGACAGACAAGACTAGACAGACAAGACAAGACAGACAAGACTAGACAGACAAGACTAGACAGACAAGACTAGACAGACAAGACTAGACAGACAAGACTAAACAGACAAGACTAGACATACAAGACTAGACATACAAGACTAGACAGACAAGACTAGACAGACAAAACTAGACAGACAAGACTAAACAGGCAAGACTAGACAGACAAGGTTAGGCAGACAAGACTTGAGAGACAAGAATAGACAGGCAAGACTAGACAGAGCAGGCTGGATAGAGAAGACTAGACAGACAGGACTAGACAGACAAGACTGGACAGACAAGGCGACAGACAAGACTAGACAGACAAGACAACATAGAGAAGACTAGACAGACAAGGCCAGACAGACAAGACTAGACAGACAAAACTAGACAGACAAGGATAGACAGACAAGACTAGACAGACAAGACTAGACAGACAAGACTAGACAGACAAGACTAGACAGACAAGACTAGACAGACAAGACTAGACAGACAAGACTAGACAGACAAGACTAGACAGACAAGACTAGACAGACAAGACTAGACAGACAAGACTAGACAGACAAGACTAGACAGACAAGACTAGACAGACAAGACTAGAGAGACAAGACTAGACAGACAAGACTAGACAGACAAGACTAGACAGACAAGACTAGACAGACAAGACTAGACAGACAAGACTAGACAGACAAGACTAGACAGACAAGACTAGACAGACTAGACAGACAAGACTAAACAGACAAGACTAGACAGACAAGACTAGACAGACAAGACTAGACAGACAAGACTAGACAGACAAGACTAGACAGACAAGACTAGACAGACAAGACTAGACAGACAAGACTAGACAGACAAGACTAGACAGACAAGACTAGACAGACAAGACTAGACAGACAAGACTAGACAGACAAGACTAGATAGACAAGACTAGACAGACAAGACTAGACAGACAAGACTAGACAGACAAGACTAGACAGACTAGAATTGACAAGACTAGACAGACAAGACTAGACAGACAAGACTAGACAGGCAAGACTAGACAGACAAGACTAGACAGACAAGACTAGACAGACAAGACTTAAGACAGACAAGACTAGACAGACAAGACTAGACAGACAAGACTAGACAGACAAGACTAGACAGACAAGACTAGACAGACAAGACTAGACAGACAAGACTAGACAGACAAGAGTAGACAGACAAGACTAGACAGACAAGACTAGACAGACAAGACTAGACAGACAAGACTAGACAGACAAGGACTAGACAGACAAGACTAGACAGACAAGACTAGACAGACAAGACTAGACAGACAAGACTAGACAGACAAGACTAGACAGACAAGACTAGACAGACAAGACTAGACAGACAAGACTAGACAGACAAGACTAGACAGACAAGACTAGACAGACAAGACTAGACAGACAAGACTAGACAGACAAGACTAGACAGACAAGACTAGACAGACAAGACTAGACAGACAAGACTAGACAGACAAGACTAGACAGACAAGACTAGACAGACAAGACTAGACAGACAAGACTAGACAGACAAGACTAGACAGACAAGACTAGACAGACAAGACTAGACAGACCAGACCTAGACAGACAAGACTAGACAGACAGGACTAGACAGACAAGACTAGACAGACAAGACTAGACAGACAAGACTAGACAGACAAGACTAGACAGACAAGACTAGACAGACAAGACTAGACAGACAAGACTAGACAGACAAGACTAGACAGACAAGGAACTAGACAGACAAGACTAGACAGACAAGACTAGACATACAAGACTAGACAGACAAGACTAGACAGACAAGACTAGACAGACAAGACTAGACAGACAAGACTAGACAGACAAGACTAGACAGACAAGACTAGACAGACAAGACTAGACAGACAAGACTAGACAGACAAGACTAGACAGACAAGACTAGACAGACAAGACTAGACAGACAAGACTAGACAGACAAGACTAGACAGACAAGACTAGACAGACAAGACTAGACAGACAAGACTAGACAGACAAGACTAGACAGACAAGACTAGACAGACAATACTAGACAGACAAGACTAGACAGACAAGACTAGACAGACAAGACTAGACAGACAAGACTAGACAGACAAGACAAGACTATACAGACTAGACTAGACAGACAAGACTAGACAGACAAGACTAGACAGACAAGACTAGACAGACAAGACTAGACAGACAAGACTAGACAGACAAGACAGACGACTAGACAGACAAGACTAGACAGACAAGACTAGACAGACAAGACTAGACAGACAAGACTAGACAGACAAGACTAGACAGACAAGACTAGACAGACAAGACTAGACAGACAAGACTAGACAGACAAGACTAACAAGACTAGACAGACAAGACTAGACAGACAAGACTAGACAGACAAGACTAGACAGACAAGACTAGACAGACAAGACTAGACAGACACGACTAGACAGGACAAGACTAGACAGACAAGACTAGACAGACAAGACTAGACAGACAAGACTAGACAGACAAGACTAGACAGACAAGACTAGACAGACAAGACTAGACAGACAAGACTAGACAGACAAGACTAGACAGACAAGACTAGACAGACAAGACTAGACAGACAAGACTAGACAGACAAGACTAGACAGACAAGACTAGACAGACAAGACTAGACAGACAAGACTAGACAGACAAGACTAGACAGACAAGACTAGACAGACAAGACCTAGACAGACAAGACTAGACAGACAAGACTAGACAGACAAGACTAGACAGACAAGACTAGACAGACAAGACTAGACAGACAAGACTAGACAGACAAGACTAGACAGACAAGACTAGACAGACAAGACTAGACAGACAAGGACTAGACAGACAACACTAGACAGACAAGACTAGACAGACAAGACAAGACAGACAAGACTAGACAGACAAGACTAGACAGACAAGACTAGACAGACTAGACAGACAAGACTAAACAGACAAGACAAAACAGACAAGACTAGACAGACAAGACTAGACAGACAAGACTAGACAGACAAGACTAGACAGACAAGACTAGACAGACAAGACTAGACAGACAAGACTAGACAGACAAGACTAGACAGACAAGACTAGACAGACAAGACTAGACAGACAAGACTAGACAGACAAGACTAGACAGACAAGACTAGACAGACAAGACTAGACAGACAAGACTAGACAGACAAGACTAGACAGACAAGACTAGACAGACAAGACTAGACAGACAAGACTAGACAGACAAGACTAGACAGACAAGACTAGACAGACAAGACTAGACAGACAAGACTAGACAGACAAGACTAGACAGACAAGACTAGACAGACAAGACTAGACAGACAAGACTAGACAGACAAGACTAGACAGACAAGACTAGACAGACAAGACTAAGACTAGACAGACAAGACTAGACAGACAAGACTAGACAGACAAGACTAGACAGACAAGACTAGACAGACAAGACTAGACAGACAAGACTAGACAGACAAGACTAGACAGACAAGACAAGACAGACAAGACTAGACAGACAAGACTAGACAGACAAGACTAGACAGACAAGACTAGACAGACAAGACTAGACAGACCAGACTAGACAGACAAGACTAGACAGACAAGACTAGACAGACAAGACTAGACAGACAAGACTAGACAGACAAGACTAGACAGACAGACTAGACAGACAAGACTAGACAGACAAGACTAGACAGACAAGACTAGACAGACAAGACTAGACAGACAAGACTAGACAGACAAGACTAGACAGACAAGACTAGACAGACAAGACTAGACAGACAAGACTAGACAGACAAGACTAGACAGACAGACTAGACAGACAAGACTAGACAGACAAGACTAGACAGACAAGACTAGACAGACAAGACTAGACAGACAAGACTAGACAGACAAGACTAGACAGAAAAGACTAGACAGACAAGACTAGACAGACAAGACTAGACAGACAAGACTAGACAGACAAGACTAGACAGACAAGACTAGACAGACAAGACTAGACAGACAAGACTAGACAGACAAGACTAGACAGACAAGACTAGACAGACAAGACTAGACAGACAAGACTAGACAGACAAGACTAGACAGACAAGACTAGACAGACAAGACTAGACAGACAAGACTAGACAGACAATACTAGACAGACAAGACTAGACAGACAAGACTAGACAGACAAGACTAGACAGACAAGACTAGACAGACAAGACTAGACAGACAAGACTATACGAGACTAGACTAGACAGACAAGACTAGACAGACAAGACTAGACAGACAAACTAGACAGACAAGACTAGACAGACAAGACTAGACAGACAAGACTAGACAGACTAGACAGACAAGACTAGACAGACAAGACTAGACAGACAAGGACTAGACAGACAAGACTAGACAGACAAGACTAGACAGACAAGACTAGACAGACAAGACTAGACAGACAAGACTAGACAGACAAGACTAGACAGACAAGACTAGACAGACAAGACTAGACAGACAAGACTAGACAGACAAGACTAGACAGACAAGACTAGACAGACAAGACTAGACAGACAAGACTAGACAGACAAGACTAGACAGACAAGACTAGACAGACAAGACTAGACAGACAAGACTAGACAGACAAAGACTAGACAGACAAGACTAGACAGACAAGACTAGACAGACAAGACTAGACAGACAAGACTAGACAGACAAGACTAGACAGACAAGACTAGACAGACAAGACTAGACAGACAAGACTAGACAGACAAGACTAGACAGACAAGACAGACAAGACTAGACAGACAAGACTAGACAGACAAGACTAGACAGACAAGACTAGACAGACAAGACTAGACAGACAAGACTAGACAGACAAGACTAGACAGACAAGACTAGACAGACAAGACTAGACAGACAAGACTAGACAGACAAGACTAGACAGACAAGACTAGACAGACAAGACTAGACAGACAAGACTAGACAGACAAGACTAGACAGACAAGACTAGACAGACAAGACTAGACAGACAAGACTAGACAGACAAGACTAGACAGACAAGACTAGACAGACAAGACTAGACAGACAAGACTAGACAGACAAGACTAGACAGACAAGACTAGACAGACAAGACTAGACAGACAGACAGACAGACAAGACTAGACAGACAAGACTAGACAGACAAGACTAGACAGACAAGACTAGACAGACAAGACTAGACAGACAAGACTAGACAGACAAGACTAGACAGACAAGGACTAGACAGACAAGACTAGACAGACAAGACTAGACAGACAAGACTAGACAGACAAGACTAGACAGACAAGACTAGACAGACAAGACTAGACAGACAAGACTAGACAGACAAGACTAGACAGACAAGACTAGACAGACAAGACTAGACAGACAAGATAGACAGACAAGACTAGACAGACAAGACTAGACAGACAAGACTAGACAGACAAGACTAGACAGACAAGACTAGACAGACAAGACTAGACAGACAAGACTAGACAGACAAGACTAGACAGACAAGACTAGACAGACAAGACTAGACAGACAAGACTAGACAGACAAGACTAGACAGACAAGACTAGACAGACAAGACACAGACACACTAGACAGACAAGACTAGACAGACAAGACTAGACAGACAAGACTAGACAGACAAGACTAGACAGACAAGACTAGACAGACAAGACTAGACAGACAAGACTAGACAGACAAGACTAGACAGACAAGACTAGACAGACAAGACTAGACCAAGACCAGACAAGACTAGACAGACAAGGACTAGACAGACAAGACTAGACAGACAAGACTAGACAGACAAGACTAGACAGACAAGACTAGACAGACAAGACTAGACAGACAAGACTAGACAGACAAGACTAGACAGACAAGACTAGACAGACAAGACTAGACAGACAAGACTAGACAGACAAGACTAGACAGACAAGACTAGACAGACAAGACAAGAACAGACAAGACTAGACAGACAAGACTAGACAGACAAGACTAGACAGACAAGACTAGACAGACAAGACTAGACAGACAAGACTAGACAGACAAGACTAGACAGACAAGACTAGACAGACAAGACTAGACAGACAAAGACTAGACAGACAAGACTAGACAGACAAGACTAGACAGACAAGACTAGACAGACAAGACTAGACAGACAAGACTAGGACAGACAAGACTAGACAGACAAGACTAGACAGACAAGACTAGACAGACAAGACTAGACAGACAAGACTAGACAGACAAGACTAGACAGACAAGACTAGACAGACAAGACTAGAACAGACAAGACTAGACAGACAAGACTAGACAGACAAGACTAGACAGACAAGACTAGACAGACAAGACTAGACAGACAAGACTAGACAGACAAGACTAGACAGACAAGACTAGACAGACAAGACTAGACAGACAAGACTAGACAGACAAGACTAGACAGACAAGACTAGACAGACAAGACTAGACAGACAAGACTAGACAGACAAGACTAGACAGACAAGACTAGACAGACAAGACTAGACAGACAAGACTAGACAGACAAGACTAGACAGACAAGACTAGACAGACAAGACTAGACAGACAAGACTAGACAGACAAGACTAGACAGACAAGACTAGACAGACAAGACTAGACAGACAAGACTAGACAGACAAGACTAGACAGACAAGACTAGACAGACAAGACTAGACAGACAAGACTAGACAGACAAGACTAGACAGACAAGACTAGACAGACAAGACTAGACAGACAAGACTAGACAGACAAGACTAGACAGACAAGACTAGACAGACAAGACTAGACAGACAAGACTAGACAGACAAGACTAGACAGACAAGACTAGACAGACAAGACTAGACAGACAAGACTAGACAGACAAGACTAGACAGACAAGACTAGACAGACAAGACTAGACAGACAAGACTAGACAGACAAGACTAGACAGACAAGACTAGACAGACAAGACTAGACAGACAAGACTAGACAGACAAGACTAGACAGACAAGACTAGACAGACAAGACTAGACAGACAAGACTAGACAGACAAGACTAGACAGACAAGACTAGACAGACAAGACTAGACAGACAAGACTAGACAGACAAGACTAGACAGACAAGACTAGACAGACAAGACTAGACAGACAAGACTAGACAGACAAGACTAGACAGACAAGACTAGACAGACAAGACTAGACAGACAAGACTAGACAGACAAGACTAGACAGACAAGACTAGACAGACAAGACTAGACAGACAAGACTAGACAGACAAGACTAGACAGACAAGACTAGACAGACTAGACAGACAAGACTAGACAGACAAGACAGACTAGACAGACTAGACAGACTAGACAGACAAGACTAGACAGACAAGACTAGACAGACAAGACTAGACAGACAAGACTAGACAGACAAGACTAGACAGACAAGACTAGACAGACAAGACTAGACAGACAAGACTAGACAGACAAGACTAGACAGACAAGACTAGACAGACAAGACTAGACAGACAAGACTAGACAGACAAGACTAGACAGACAAGACTAGACAGACAAGACTAGACAGACAAGACTAGACAGACAAGACTAGACAGACAAGACTAGACAGACAAGACTAGACAGACAAGACTAGACAGACAAGACTAGACAGACAAGACTAGACAGACAAGACTAGACAGACAAGACTAGACAGACAAGACTAGACAGACAAGACTAGACAGACAAGACTAGACAGACAAGACTAGACAGACAAGACTAGACAGACAAGACTAGACAGACAAGACTAGACAGACAAGACTAGACAGACAAGACTAGACAGACAAGACTAGACAGACAAGACTAGACAGACAAGATTAGACAGACAAGACTAGACAGACAAGACTAGACAGACAAGACTAGACAGACAAGACTAGACAGACAAGACTAGACAGACAAGACTAGACAGACAAGACTAGACAGACAAGACTAGACATACAAGACTAGACAGACAAGACTAGACAGACAAGACTAGACAGACAAGACTAGACAGACAAGACTAGACAGACAAGACTAGACAGACAAGACTAGACAGACAAGACTAGACAGACAAGACTAGACAGACAAGACTAGACAGACAAGACTAGACAGACAAGACTAGACAGACAAGACTAGACAGACAAGACTAGACAGACAAGATTTGACAGACAAGACTAGACAGACAAGAGTAGACAGACAAGGTTAGACAGACAAGACAATATAGAGAGGACTAGACAGAGAAGACAAACAAGACTAGACAGACAAGACTAGACAGACAGGACTGGACAGACAAGACTAGATAGACAAGGTTAGGCAGACAAGACTGGACAGACAGAAAAGAATGTAAATGCTGCCTCAACTAGTAAAGAAAGCTGCAGAAGAGACTCAAAACAACTCAAATTCTGACAAAATTGATTGCCCGGCAACTACCAATACGTACAATAGAATTGATGTAGAACGTACTGTGAAGCGAAACGCAACAGAAGGGACTAGAGGGAGGAGGAACCGAGCGTCTTTTGGTAATGCAACAACTAATCCAGTTGATAAAGTTTTTTTGCGGGTCGCGAAGTGCAACCTAAAAAAATATGATTATAAATATAGCGCGCCAAAGAACATGTTACTGAGCAAATTGTTATAAATTATTTGATAGAAAAAACAGGACAGATAAAAAATATTTTCACGGTTTCGGAATTGAAACCCAAAATAAAAATTCAAGACAAGAGTCTCAAAGTGGGAGTAGATCTTTCTTTGAAAGACATAGTATATGATAGTTTTTTTTTGCCAGAGGGTATACTTCATGAAAGATTTAATTTTCATCTATTTGGTAAGACAAAACTCTTCTCAAATTTTCCACACAGCAAAGGATACGGAGAGAAAGACTAAACTCACAAAATGCACAATGTAAACAAACATTTAAATTGAATAACCAAAACGTTCAATCGATCGGAAATTCAGTAGAAAGCATAGAATATATGTTGGAAGAAAACTGTGATTTTTGTAAATGTCTAATTATCTCAGAACATTGGCGAAGCAAAAGTCAACTAAAAATTTAAAAAATAAATAATTTCCAACTTACAACAGCATTTTGTCGAGAGGAAGGGTTTTTTTTTTCAAGAAAAGTCTTGCTAAAAATTTTTTATTTGAAATATCAGCTATTGAAATCGTAATAAACTATGAAACTATATATACTATAAACTATGGAACCGGTTACTTCCGAAGAAATCTTCAATATAATAACTAAATTAAAAAATAAGAAATGTGCTGGCGTCGATGAGATGGCGTTAATGAACCGGTGATTTTATAGATCGGTATTATTATCGAATGCTTGAGCTTGTTTGGAAAAGTACCACATTGTATTTATAATATATATATATATATTATAAATACAATGTGGTACTTTTCCAAACAAGCTCAAGCATTCGATAATAATACCGATCTATAAAAAGGAGACAAAAATCTATTGACCTTGAGAACAATGGACCTATCTCAATATTGTCCTCTTTTTAAAAAAAAATTGTGAAAGTAATTGCTAATAGATCCATATGTTTTATAAATAAATGCAGGCTATTAAGTGAAACACAACATGGCTATATTGAAGGAAAAAGTATAGAGACGGCATGCTTCGTATTCATAAATAACGTTTTAGAAATACTAGACAAGCAAGAAATACCTTGTGGTATCTAAATCGATTTGTCAAAAGCATATGATACGGTTGACCAACACATTCTCTTTTAAAAATTAGAGAAATATGGAGTAAGAGGGACTGCTGTGGACCTGTTTAGATCATAGCTCATAGGTAGAACACAACAGACTAAACTACCAAATTCAACCAAATTCAACATTATAGACATCAGATTAGGGATACCACAGGAAAGTATTTTGGGACCACTGCTTTTTACAATTTATATAAACGATTTACATCTGTGCTTAAACGAATCAACTAGAATAGTAAATTACACAGATGATACCACTTTACTAATATCTTGCAAAGTAATTGATGATATAGCAACAATATCAAATGCAGCAATAAACACAATTAGAGAGTGGCTCCAAAAAACAAACTGACTATAAACGAAAACAAAACTAATGTAATCATATTCAGAATAAAAAGATCCCAAATTTGTAATCCACAGAAAATTCCGATTTTTGAGGACAGAGAATTTGAAATAAAGTTGAAGTAAACCCATTAGGATTACATTTTGGCCAAAATTTAGATTTTCATAACCATATTAATAAATTGGCTATAAAACTAAACAAAACGATATATGCTCTACGCATATTAAGAAATGTGTTAATTCAGAAGTATTAAAAATTGTATACTTCTCTATGTGTTTAATTTTTCTGTTCAAACACAAAAATTACTTCAGGAAAAGTGAAAGCAGATGGAAAGAAATAACCTATATTCTGCCAGGTCACAATCTAACTATTACACAAAAAGGACCATATTACCTACACCTGCGTCAAATTATAAAATATGTTACCCAAAGATTTAAAGGAAATTAAGTCTGGTAAATCATACAGAGAACAAATTTACAAATACCTCACAAACATAGAACCATATACAATGGAAAAATAAAAATGAAACCAGGTAATGGGACACCTTTGGACAATTTTGTACTTTTACCGCTAGACATTATTGTTTGGATATGTCTGGTTCTGTCAGGTTTTATTTGGTCTCGTCTGGTCTTATTTGGTATGATCTAGTCTTGTCTGGTCAGGTCTGGTCATGTTTTTCGTTGGTTTGTCTGGTCTTGTCTGGTCATGTCTGGTTTCGTCTGCTCTTGTCTGGTCTTGCCTGTTCTTATCCGGTCATGTCTGGTCTTAACCGGTCTTGTCTGGTATTATCTGGCCTTGTATGGTCTTGTCTGGTCTTGTCTAGTCTTCTCTGGTATTGTCTGGTTTGGTACGGTCTTGTCTGGTCTGGTTTGGTTTGTCTGGTCTTCTCTGGTTTTGTTAGGTCTTGTTTGGTCTTGTCTGGTCTTCTATTTTATACTCTGATATAGTCTGGCTTTGTATGGTGTTGTCCTGTCTGGTCTTATCTGGTCTTGAATGGTCTTGTCTGGTCTTGTCGGGTCTTTTCTGGCCTTGTAACGTTTTTTTTGTTTTGTTTAGTTTGTCTGGTCTTGTCTTGTCTTGTCTGGTCTTGACTAGTCTTGTATGGCCTTGTCTGGTTTTGTCTAGTCTTGTCTAGTCTTGTTTGGTCTTGTCTAGTCTCGCCTAGCCTTGTATCGTCTTGTATGGGCTATTCTGGTGTTGTCTGGTCTAGTATGGGCTTGTATGGTCTTGTATGGTCTGGGATGGTCTTGTCTGGTCTCGCCTGGTTTTGTCTGGTCCTGTCTGGTCTTGCCTGGTCTTGCCTGGTCTTGTCTGCTCTTGTCTGGTCTTGTCGGGTCGTTTCTGGTCTTTTCTGGTCTTGTAGGGTTTTGTCTAATCTTGTTTGGTATGTCTGGTCTTGGCCCGTCCTGTCTGGTCTTGATTAGTTTTGTATAGCCTTGTCTGGTATTGTCTGGTCCTGTGTGGCATTGTCTAGTCTTGTCTAGTCTAGTTTGGTCTTGTCTGGTCTCGGCTATTCTTGTCTGATCTTGTATGGGCTATTCTGGTCTTGTCTGGTCTAGCATGGGCTTCTATGGTCTTGTCTGGTCTTGTATGGACTTGTCTGGTCTTTCCTGGTTTTGTATGGTCTTGTCTGGTCTTGTCTGGGTTTGTCTAGTCTTGTCTGGTGATGTCTGGTTTTGTCTGGTCTTGTCTGTTCTTGTCTGGTCTTGTCTGGTGATGTCTAGTTTTGTCTGGTGTTGTCTTGTCTTTCCTAGTCTTGTCTGGTCTTGTATGGTCTTGTCTGGTCTCGCCTGGTTTTGTCGGGTTTTGTCTGGTCTTGTCTGGTCTTGTCTGCTCTTGTCTGGTCTTGTCTGGTGATGTCTGGTTTTGTCTGGTGTTGTCTGGTCTTGCCTGGTCTTGTCTGGTCTTGTCTAGCCTTGTATGGTCTTTTCTGCTCTTGTTTGGTCTTGTCTGACTTTGCCTTGTCTTGCCTGGTCTTGTCTGGTGTTGTCTGGTGTTGTATGGTCTTGTCTGCTCTTCTGTGTTTTTGTCTGAACTTGTTTGGTTTGTCTGGTCTTGTCTTGTCTTGTCTTGTTTGGTCTTATCTAGGCTTGTCTGGTCTTGTATGGTCCTGTCTGGTATTGTCTGGTCTTGTCTAGACTTGTTTGTTTTTTTCTGGTCTAGTCTAGATTTGTCTGAACTTGTCTGGTTTTGTCTGGTCTCGTCTGGTCTTGTCAGATCTTGTATGGTCTTGTCTATTCTTGACTGGTTTTGCTGGTCTTGTCTGGTCGTGTCAGGTCAGGTTAGTAGTTTATTAGTTAGTACTGTACTAGTTAGCAGTAGTGTGTGGTCTCGTCTGCTCAGGTCTAGTCTTCTATGTTATTGTCTGGTCTTGCCTTATCTTGTATGGTCTTTTCTGGTCTGGTCTTGTCTCGTGTTGTTTGGTCTTGCATAGTCTTGACTCGTCATGTTTTGTTTGGCTTTGTTAGGCTAGTCCTTTATTTTTATTTATTGCGCATAACTTGCTATTATTGTATATAACAAAAATATGTTTAGTAATGTAAAAAAATATTTAATTTTTAAACTTTTAACCTTATTTATTCAGAATGGAACAATGGATATGAGCAAAGTTTAGTTGACTTTAAACCATAAAACGTTGAATTGTCGTATAGGTGGTATATAAGAAACCCCAATATTTTGTGGTTAAATATTCCAATTTTAACACTGAATTGTGGAATATATACAAATATAATGGCGGAGTATGTTACATTGGCATACATAGGTAAATAATTGACCGCCAATAAAAACATTGAATAGAAAATTGTGTTTTCTGTTTTAGAAAATTACGTGAAGGATTCGTTCCTAAAAAATAATCCGATAGTTGTTTTTGGGATAATCGTGGTGTATTTGTTGTTTATCAAGTGCGTTGGTCCTTGGTTCATGAAGGATCGACCGCCGTTTCAATTAAAAAATGTGTTGATTTTCTATAATTTCCTGCAAGTGATATGGTGTGCAAAGCTGCTGGCAACGGTAAATACCTACCCTATTAAAAAAAAACCTTTTTAATTTGCAAGACATTCAGATATAAATAGTTTCAAGTAAATTGTAAATGTTCAAGCATAAACCTTTTATAAGAAACAACATATTTTAAGAAAATATTGTCTGACTCATGGTTCAAATGCTTCCAATTTTTTTGACAATCTTAAGAATTTTTCGTTTAAAAAAAAACAAATAATTAAAATAAAAGGGATTAGATTTCGTTTCAAGGCTTGTTAATAGAAAATTAACTGAAAACATGTGGAAGATTTTAAATAGCAAACTTATTTCTCATCAATTTTCTCTCTAGACTCTAGTCTACTATTGCCTGTCTAGTCTTGTCTGTATAGTCAAAAATCAAATCAAATCAGTATACCATGTTGTATTCTGGTTGTCGATTTTATATTGACTAAAAAGGTTTTTATGTTTAAAGAGAAACAGTAGGGCTTCGTAAATAAAAATTCCTGTTGTTGTTAGAATATTTGCGTTTCTGAACTTCCCTCTGCATAATTCTGTGTACTTTAGATCGAGTAGTATTCTCAATGCTTCTCCTTGAATTTTGAAGATATTTTTAAGATTATTCCAAAACGTATAGGGCTGTGAGAATTGGTATAATATACCATTCTTAAAACATCCTCATAACATTTAGATAATCTTTCAGAATTCTGAGGGCATATACTGCTTTATTAAGTTTTTTAGACAGATATAATATGTGCAAGTTCCAATCTAAGGTGTCGTCGATGTAGATGCCAAGAAGTTTAACATTTCTCCGAAATTCAGCTTGCTCGTTTTGAATTAAGAAATCCATATTATTTATTCTTTTATCGCGTTTTGTTTTAAAAATTATAATATTTGTCTTATTTTTATTCAATACAAGACTGTTCATATTAAACCAGGATTTCAGCGTCGCCATTGAGACATTGATGCTGTCTGTTAACTCTGTTGCTGTCTTGTTGGCCACAAATAATCTGGTATCATCTGCATAATTTAAAATCATGCTCGATGTGTTATTTAGATTTAATTCCGGTAGGTCATTGATGTAGAGAATGAACAGAAGTGGGCCCAGAATGCTGCCCTGTGCGATTACTATATTTTTGGTCCTCGGCCCCGATCTGAGTTCATCTTGCGAGGTGTTAATTTCGGTTATTTCAGTAATATCCTTTATACAAGATGTTAGAAGGTCTAGAGTTATTCCCCTAATTCCGTATCTCTCTGCTTTGTTTAATAGGATGATATGGTTGACCGTGTCATAAGCTTTGGAGAGGTCCAGAAGAATCCCACAGGGTATATTGTGTACTTCCAGTTTGCTCATTATCTCCTTTAGGAATTCGAACACGAATGATATGGGAAAGCATTCCTCGAAGAGGAGCTTGATGGTTTGTAAAAAATAGCACCACTGACCGTCGACGTCTGCATTCGGCCAGTTAAATACCCCGTCCCATGTTTCCTTGGTTAGATTTTCTTTGAATTTCATCAGGTTCTCGTTTTTAAAATTTCTGCAATGAAGGAGCGAGATTTGAGCTTTCTCCGACTTGAAGATTATTCGTAGAGCAAGATGGTCTGATATGTGGAAATTTAGCACTTCAGCCGTGAGAGGCATGTCAGTATTCAATGCAAAGTTGTCTAAACATGAGTTAGAACTGGGGTGGCTAATCTCCTTTATGGTGAGTCTTAGATTAAAGGACTCTAAAAGTGATACAAAATTTCTACTATTTTTGGATTGTTTTAGCGTGTCTATATTAAAATCACCGGTAATAATTAATTGTTTTTTTTTCTTGAATTATCGTATTCAAGAGAGTATGCATTTTCTCCAAGAAACATTTAACGTTTGTTAAAGGCGCCCTATATATGCCAATGATCAAAGTTCCTTTTTTATTTATTGTTGTCTCAATAGCGGCACATTCAAAGACTGAGATTTGAGATAAGTTATTTATATCGTTTCTTCTTTTAAAGTTCGGTGTATGGCTATAAATAGCCACTCCGCCATGCTTACCCTCCTCTCGGCAAAAACTGGAGCACAATTGAAAATTATTTATCTTAATAACATCCAGTTATTCTGAGCTGTTCAAATGTTCGGTGATTATGAGAAATTGGCAATGTTTGTTATTTTCTAGCATGAAATTAATTTTGTTAACAGAATTTCCAATCGATTGAGTATTTAGACAAATTAAACTTATTTCTTATTTAGTGTTAGGAGGGATTGTGTTACAATGAATCAATCCGCTTTTCTTCGATTCTCTAACTGTAAAAAATAACGGTTGATGCACGTATATTTCGGCCAGGAATCTGGTTTTTGTAATTTATCCAGGAATTCGAAAGGGGCAGATAGTCTAAATGGTACTCCTCTGGGCGTCTTGAAACTAGTTTCTTGCACATAACTGGTGTAATATTTTTCCCTTGAAGATACTTAACTATATCGCTTTCATATAAACTCAGATCGAGTTTGTAGACATGTAGGTGCCCATTTTTGTTGGCTGCCTTAATTTCTGTTGTCTCCGAGTTTCCATAAATTACCTCAGGCTTCTTGCTTTTCCTATTTCTAGATCTTTGAGCTTCCCATCTTTCAGAATTTGTGTTTGATTTTAAAACCGTATTGGAATCTTTTTACGCTTCTCAGCGACTTTATCAATGTGGGATTCACATTGTGGCTTGTCTGGTCTTCTACCTGTGTTATCACTGGCATTGTTCTCGGCCGTGGCATTGAATATTTGAGGAATTAAAATAGATTCTTTCTTCTCCGTAGTGTGAAGCAAATGATGCAATTTAATATTCTCTTCCGTAAGGACTTTGATTTGTGCAGTAAGTAGTGTCACGTTTTCTTCGAGTCTTGCGATAAGTGATTTGACTTCTTGATTTACGATCCCCGTGATTAATTTTTGAAAGTCCTCGCCAACAAGGAACGATAATACTTTATCGCACCCTGGGTCTCTAGGGATGCTAGACCTCAGGCCTCCAGCATTTTACCTTCTTTAATATGCAATCTGATTACAAAGTTAAATTCAATTGTATAATGTAATTTCGATACGACTGTTAACTTGACAGATATTGTTGTATAGTTATAATACTACAATATAATAGTCTTGTCTGTCTAGTCCTGTGTGTCTAGTCTTGTCTGTCTAGTCCTGTCTGTCTAGCCTTGTCTGTCTAGTCTTGTCTGAATAGTCTTGTTTGTCTAATCGTGTCTGTCTAGTCTTGTATGTCTAGTCTTATCTGTCCAGTCTTGTTTGTCTAGTCCTGTCCGTCTAGTATTACTAGCCCTATCTGTTTAGTATTGTACAACTAGTCTTTTCTCTTCAGTTGTGTCTGTCGACTCTGTGTCTATCTGTCTAGTCCAGTCTTGTATTGCATTGTTGCCTCTCTAAACTTGAAAGACAGATTAGTCTTTTCTGTTCACTTTCATCTATCAAATCTTCTGTGTTTATCGAGACCTTTTGACCTAGTCTAGTTTATCTTTTCTGACTTGCATATTAGTTTTGTAATTTTAATTTAGCAATTTTGATATATTCTATGAAACCTTGGAATTATTATCATATATAAACAGCTATTGTTTCGTACGTGCATATGTCAATGGGTGCAAAAAACGAGCCAAGCCAATTTGGAATATATTTGAATTTTACTTATTTAAGTATGTAGTAGTATCTTGAGTTAATATCTGAATATGGATTCCTCCATTTAATTTATTTTTCATTATTCTTGTAAGTATATTAATTTTTAAAGATTTTGTCGCGAGAATAATATTTAAGTTTATTTTTTATTTCTAGATGGGAGTGGATTTGCTTACAATAGACTACACGTGTACAGAACCAGTCCTCCTTACCACGTATGACAGCTTGTATCAAGGTGGCTTCCAGTATTTCCTTATGAAAGTCTTCGATTTACTAGACACCGTAATTTAGGCGAAAAATTAAACAACGAAATCAATTGACGATTTCCTTTTTTCTAGGTTTTCTTCGTTTTAAGAAAGAAGAAGAACCAGATTACACACTTACATGTTTACCATCACGTTGGTATGGTTCTAGGAAGTTACTATTTTATACACTTCGTTCCATCGACAAAATTGGGTTTCGTTGTACTTGCTAACATTTTCGTCCACCTTCTCATGTACGGTTACTACCTATTAACAGCGTACATCACGGACCATCAGAAAATCATTTGGTGGAAGAAACATATCACACAGTTACAACTGGTGAGTTTGTTCGAGAAATATATTAATCCTAAACTATTTCGGCTTCTTTTCAGGTGCAATTTTTGTTGATCTTACTGGTTTATGGACAAATGTTCTTTAGGGAGAATTGTGAACTTCCAGCTCATGTTTACGTTGTGGTTTTCACTCAAGATATTTACATGATCTATTTGTTCGGACAATTTTATTACACGCATTATATCAAAAAGCAACCGGCGAAAACAAATTGATGCTAAAAAGAGGGCAAATAATTTTTAATTTATTTTAGAAATAAATCCAAGAAAGAAATTTAATTTCTTTTATTTGTATTTTGTATTTGTTTTCTTTTTTTTTTTTAATTATATACCTGCTTGAACTTTTGAGCCGTCAGCTTGAAATTCTGTTCAAACCCTCCAATTTCCATTAATTGTTTATTGATAGTTTATTACTAAGTAACATATTTCAGCTAGATATTTTATTTTCTAGTGAGAACACATTTTATTACCTTTCTAGTATTGTCATAAGAAATGTTAATTTGAAAATCGAATAATGTTTAAGACAAGATAGTCAATACTTCCGCGCATAACCCGAAGCCCGAAGCTATAGGTAATCGCGTCCCACGAAGGAGCGCTCGTGTACTCGCTCCTCCGCTGTCACAAAAGGAACATGTTTATTCCGACAACACCCAACGAAGCCCTCGCGGCAAAGTATTTCGACCCCGACTACTTGGACACTGTAGACGACAACGACCTCGTCCAAATGATGAACTATATAACGCAACTGCTGTTGAAGAAACAAACCGCCAACGAAAAGACAACCGATGCCGTCCCCGAGAAGACAAACGAAGCCGCCCCCGAGAAGACTAAGGAAGCCGCCGCCGAAAAAACAAACGAAGCCGCCTCTGAAAAGAAAACTGAAGCCGATGCCGAAAAGACAACCGAAGCCGCCCCCAAGAAGACAACTGATGCCGCCCCCGAGAAAACAACAAACGAAGCCGCCGCCGAAAAGAAAACCGAAGCCGCCGCCGAAAAGATAACTGAAGCCGCCCCCGAAAAGATAACTGAAGCCACCCCGAGAAGACAAACGAAGCCGCCTCCAAAAGAGCAACTGTAGCCGCCCCACGGAGAAGAACCACACAGATGGACACACACAGCGCCACCGAAGCCACCCCCAAGCGTAAACCGAACCAAGAAGAAGAAGAAACCATCACCATCAACGACAAGACCAAGCTCACCAGGACCACAGGCCACTGGAGAACAACCACAGAAGATGAAACACAGAAGAAGCAACGAAGAAAACCGAGAACCACACCGAGACAACAGGACCCAACTGTAATCAAGTAAAGCCAACGAAACCCAAACCCAACGAAAGACACACAAGTAAACCAACAAACAAACAAACCGACACAAAAAAAAAAAAAAAACAGGGACAAACAACAAGGCGACGGAACAGCTGAGCGGAAGGCTCAATGACCGTCGAAAAGCAAAGGACACATGAAGGAGCGCTCAGTATGCGTCTGACGCTTAAACCCGCACGTTCGCATATATCTCTTGAAAATGGCGAATGTTATTTCGCCGAAACGTCGAGAATCCGGTTCTTTTCAGAACCAACCCTCAACATCAACGCGGAATCCCGAGAAAACAAATCAACATTACTTGTTTCCATCCGCGAAAACCGTAAATACAACATTTTAAATCTCCACGGGGAGAAAATTTACCACCCGCAGTTCCGAGAAACTACGGATAAAGCGCTCTCAATTATTTTGCGATTTAGCATTTGTACGTCGCTGTAGAGATACAGACATAATATCCGTCTGTATGAAGCTGTCACACCAAAATTTGACAGCCAGGTCAAACAAAATATTACACAACGCAAGCCAAACGTTGCTTCGGGACGAAATTCCAAACGACAGATACTTGACAGCATCAGCCAAAATATTCTGAAAACCCATATAGCTCTAACCACTACGCTACACCCAGTCCTCTGGCAACAGATAAATTTAATATCTAGCAACAGAGCCGATCAGAATAGATTATTAATCACCAATAGATAGAAAGAAAAATACAACCTCCTTAGACGGAGACAAAAACCTGCACCAAAACCACTCAACATCGACAAAGTGGTTTACAATCTTTCAGAACAGCAACCAGACGAACCTACCAAAACCATTCTGGCCAAGGGCTTTAACTTTACAATCGCTCCATTTCGTCCTCCCAAAGAAGACATAATCACTAGTGTCGAAGCCGCTATTTCACAACTCCCTTTTATATTATCCGAGACAATAAGACAGGAAACATGCCACATCTTAAGATCTGCCAAACCACCAAAAATAAATATCTCATACGATTAATTTAAACCCCACAAGTCCATAAGAGAAAATAACAACATTGTGGTTCTACCAGCTGATAAAGGAAATTGCCCTGAAGTCATGAATAGTGCTGACTATTAACAAAAAATTACCAAAATCTTAGATGATTCAGCTTATCTACACAACACAACTGATCCTACAACTTATATTGAGAAAACAACCAGACAAAAGATCCTAAGCTCCACCATCGACAAGGAAACAATGAAATATTCTATACCAACGGAGAAACCATCACGGTGTTTACCGTTAACCAAAAAGATGGAGCTCCACTCCGACCAATAGTAAGCTCTGTTGTTACACCGGTCCAACTTTTTGCGAAACATTGAGCAATGTGTTTACAACCATACCCCGAAGATTGTGATTCCTATGTCCGCAATGCTGAACACCTTATAGACATCCTGAAAAATCACCAAATCCAGCCCGGCCATCTCCTTGTGAGCTTTGGCATTGTATATTTATACACAAAAGAACCGGTCCCTGAGGCTTAAACATCATAAGATCTAATCTAAAGCAAGAACACAGTTGTACACAGATACACAGTATGTATCAGATCTGGCGGAACATTATGTAAAGAATACGTACTTTAGATACGATGGTCAAATATACCAACAAGTCCTAGGAGCACCAATGGGTTCACCTATTTCCCCTGTAATAGTAACATATTTCTTACAGATTTTGTGGAAAAGGCACTTTCATCACCTACACTGAAACCTACACTTACCTGGTAAGAGATGTGCACGACACATTTGTAATCTCGCCCCACGGCAGACCACAACTGGAATTGGAAAATTCCTTACGCAGCTTAACTCTCAACGCGAACAAATCAAATTCGCAATTGAGGTAGAAAAGCATCAACGACTCCCTTTATTGCATGTTTCTGTACAGAAGAAACCAGATGGCACCATGAGTCACACCGTGTACTGGAAACCAACGCATACGGACAATCTTAACGCTTCTTCGCACTCTTCGCACTCTCACCACCCGATTCAAAAAACTAGCTGACCAGCTTAACTTTCCAAAGGAATTGAAGAATTTACGAGAAGCTCTTTCTTCAAATGGACATCCGAACAGCCTAATATCCAGAGGTTTCCGTCGTGCAGAGGACTGTAATCAAAGAACTGAGGAACGCCAGAAACCAGTCAGCACAACATACCCCATATGTTTATGGATCAACCGACAAAATCGCCAGAATCCTAAAAAGACACAACATCGACACCATTTTCAAGCCAAACCAAAAAATATCCTCCGTGATACGTAGCCGTTGAAGGCACGTAAGAACCCCATGGAATTTGCGAAATACACTGAACGAACCTATATTGGACGTACCAATAGGAAAATATCGGCTAGAATGCAAGAACATGCAGTTTCAGCCAAACACAAAGAGAAAGTCTCATCCGCTCTTGTCCAACACATGAACAGCGGCTACAGCATGGATTTGATAAACTCATACTCAATTTGAGAAACCATAGAGCTAGAATAACAAGACTACTACCTGAACACTAAAGATGATTCCTTGCGAATCCCCACTGCATGGCTACCGATTATATCCACCCTCAAAATGCAATCTCAGACACACCAGACACAAATACGACCAGCAAGACAAGCAAACAAGCGAACCGGAGGACCGCACAAAACGCGCATAGCCTGAAGACAAACAGCTATCAGTAGTCGCGTCCTACGAGCAAGCGCTCAGTATACGTCTTACTGTTAAACTAGTGACCACATTTTCATTGAGACAAAGCGGGACAAATGGGATGAAATGAGAATTACAATTTAGTTATGAAATGAGACCAATAATTCAAAAAAATATATTTTATCATATCACACACCAAAATGAATACATTAATACATTATTATATGTGAAGGATGCCATTATTATAATCCTGTGTAAAAGTAACCAAATCGTGCGTAAAAGTCTAATGTAAATCAAATGGAGTTTTATTATTAAACGATTTCTGTTTGTTGTTACTATGGCAACAACTTGCGTCACTAAACAAGAAACATAGACATTAGACGTAGTGATAAAAATTTTGTGGTGTGCAGTCATTGCGATTAAACCACTCGCCTTCGACTCGTGCTTTATACTTCTCAACTCATGCACAAAAGCCCTTCTTCACACACTTGCATCATAAACTACTATTATTGTATACATTATTAATGTATTTATTATTAATTATTTAATTTAATTAAATTAAATTTAATTTAATTTATTTTTTTTATTTAAAAAAAAATTATGATTTTCTTTCACGGTCAATTTTTTTATGATACATTGTGAATTTATTAAAATGTCGTGAAATTTATCACGTGAATTGGTCCAATTATTTTTTAGGCTTAATATAGATTTATGTTTACTTAATTTATATTAATATAGTTTAATGTTCAACTGCGTTTTTTCAGTTTTCCATATTTTATTGATACTAGAAATAGTTATTTACATTAGAGTGCGGAAAAGTTGATTTTACAACGCGACAACTCGTTCGGCCTCATTAACTGGAGCCTTGTAAAATAATTTACGCACGAAATTTGTATAAATTTTGTTTTCCGACAATTATTATTTAAGAAACAAATAGATTTAGATAATTTATAATATTGGAATTTATTTAATTTGTTCATGTTGGTACTCACAAACTTTTACATTTTTACTAATTCAAATTTATTAGGTACATAATATGTCATTATTATATACAGTACATTTAAAATAAGAAATGCAGATATTTTCCAAAAAGCGGGACGTTTTTAAAAATCGGCGTCCAACCCTTAATACCAACGCGGAACCTCCGAGATACATACATACACACACACACACACACACACATATATATATATATATATATATATATATATATATATATATATATATTTATATATAGATACATATATATATATATATATATATATATATATATACATATATATATATACATACATTTAATTTTTTTAATACCGGATGTGACAGAATTCCACCGACAAACTATTAGGTCCGATTCTATGCTGCAAATTAAGCATAAAACGCTGAATAAATATAGAGTCAAAAAAGCTTTAACAATGCTTTACAGGAAAGCTTTACCAGCAACACAAGCAATGAGGTAGAATCTATTAATACAATTTACAAGCATAAAAATAACTTACGATTTACAAAATTTCGAACTAACCCCCCGTGTTCAAAGCGCAGCCAACAGCGCTGCAATAAAGAATGACGAACGCGTCCAAAAACGGCGGACATATTTTTAAGTGTTCGCTTCAGTTACACGTGGCAGTAGCTCCTCAAATGCTCTGCGGGAGTTCAGTAGACCCCAAAAAATGCAGGGGATTCAGATCTGTGGAGCGGGCCGGCCGTGGTATCGGACCGTCCCGACTAGCCATTTATCAGGACCTCATCGATACGTTCACTGGCATGGTGACTAGAATGTGCTTGTGCACCGTCATGCATAGACCACATTTCATATCTCAGTTGTATATCGAGCGGGTCTAATCCCTCGAGGAAGTCATTTTCCAGAAAATTTGAATAAGCCGCCCCCGTTAAACGATCCCGCAACACGAATAAACCTATCAAATAGTTGCCATTCAAGAACCAACTATAAAATTGTACTCGTGCAGCAAAGTCATTACACAATAGAATGCCTGGACTTTGTGAATTATAAAAGGGTAGTACAACTGTTGCGAAGAGCTCGCGACACTGTTCCAAGTTCGTGAGCTACAGTTCGAACAATAGTTCTCGGATTATTGGCAATATTAGTATTAGCGCATATTAGTATTTATAACAAAAAAGTGTTTAGTAATGGAAAAACAAAAAAAACATTCAATCATTACTTATTCACACAGGAACAATTGATATAAGATTCAAATTTTCAATTTAAATAGTATATTGAATCACTTTTATTTGAAGGTCGAATTGGCTTAGTGATATATAAAGAGCCAACATATTTGGAGGTTTAATATTAAAATTTGAACACTGAATGAATTAATACATACAGACATAATGGCGGAGTATGTTACAGTTCAATACACAGGTAGGTAATGGGTTTGCAATAAAAACTTTGTAATACAAATTGTGTTCTCTTTTGTAGAAAATAATGTTAAGGATTTGTTCCTTAGAAATAATCCGATAGTTGTTTTTGGGGTAATCGTTGTGTATTTGCTGTTCACCAAGTGCGTTGGTCCTTGGTTCATGAAGGATCGACCGGCATTTCAATTAAAGAGAGTGTTGATTTTTTATAATTTTTTGCAAGTGATATGGTGTGCAAAGCTGCTGGCGACGGTAACTAGCTATACTATTTAAAAAAAATTAATTAACTTGAAATAAATTCAGATATTAATTGTTTCAAAAAAATAGCAAGTCTTCAAGCATAATCCTTCTATAAGAAACAACCTGTTTTAAGAAAATGTCGTTGTCTGACTCATGGTTCAACTCCTTCTAAAATTTTCTGGAAATCTTGAGAATTTTGCGTTTAAAAAAAACTGTATTTTATAAACCATTACGTGTTTGGTATTCTCATGTTAACAAAGAGTTAAAATAAAAAGGTTTAGACTTCGTTTCAAGGTAAGTTAACAGAAAATTCACAGAAAATATGTGCAGGATTTTTAATAGCAAACTTATTTCTCATCAAATATTTTAAATATTTTTCAATATACCGTTTAATTTCCGCGCTATTTGCACATATTGATTATCGCCAAAAAACACGGAGCTTTTTCAAATAAAAATTAATTCTCCTCAAGTTCTATCCTTCTAACATTTTTCAAAATCTCGTTGTCTTTTCCGCCTGTCTGTCTAGTCTTGTATGTCTACTCTTTTCTGTCTAGTCTTGTCTGTCCAGTCTTGTCTGTCTAGTCTTGTCTGTTTAATCTTGTCTGCCTAGTATTTTTTGTATAGCCTTGCTTGTCCAGTCCTAGATGTCTAGTCTTCTCTGCCAAAACTTGTATGTACAGTCCTGTCTGTCTATTCTTGACTGTCTAGTCTTGTCTGTCTAGTCTTGTCTGTCTAGTCTTGTCTGTCTAGTCTTGTCTGTCTAGTCTTGTCTGTCTAGTCTTGTCTGTCTAGTCTTGTCTGTCTAGTCTTGTCTGTCTAGTCTTGTCTGTCTAGTCTTGTATGTCTAGTCTTGTCGGTCTAGTCTTGTCTGTCAAGTCTTGTTTGTCTAGTCTTGCCTGTCAAGTCTTGTCTGTCTAGCCTTGTCTGTCTAGTCTTGTCTGTTTAGTTTTGTTTGTCTAGTCTCGTCTGTCTAGTCTTGTCTGTCTAGTCTTGTCTGTCTAGTCTTGTCTATCTAGTTTTGTCTGTCTAGTCTAGTCTGTC
>OX155902.1:37377911-37414499 GCA_944588485.1 Phosphuga atrata | reverse complement strand
AGACTAGACAGACAAGACTAGACAGACAAGACTAGACAGACAAGACTAGACAGACAAGACTAGACAGACAAGACTAGACAGACAAGACTAGACAGACAAGACTAGACAGACAAGACTAGACAGACAAGACTAGACAGACAAGACTAGACAGACAAGACTAGACAGACAAGACTAGACAGACAAGACTAGACAGACAAGACTAGACAGACAAGACTAGACAGACAAGACTAGACAGACAAGACTAGACAGACAAGACTAGACAGACAAGACTAGACAGACAAGACTAGACAGACAAGACTAGACAGACAAGACTAGACAGACAAGACTAGACAGACAAGACTAGACAGACAAGACTAGACAGACAAGACTAGACAGACAAGACTAGACAGACAAGACTAGACAGACAAGACTAGACAGACAAGACTAGACAGACAAGACTAGACAGACAAGACTAGACAGACAAGACTAGACAGACAAGACTAGACAGACAAGACTAGACAGACAAGACTAGACAGACAAGACTAGACAGACAAGACTAGACAGACAAGACTAGACAGACAAGACTAGACAGACAAGACTAGACAGACAAGACTAGACAGACAAGACTAGACAGACAAGACTAGACAGACAAGACTAGACAGACAAGACTAGACAGACAAGACTAGACAGACAAGACTAGACAGACAAGACTAGACAGACAAGACTAGACAGACAAGACTAGACAGACAAGACTAGACAGACAAGACTAGACAGACAAGACTAGACAGACAAGACTAGACAGACAAGACTAGACAGACAAGACTAGACAGACAAGACTAGACAGACAAGACTAGACAGACAAGACTAGACAGACAAGACTAGACAGACAAGACTAGACAGACAAGACTAGACAGACAAGACTAGACAGACAAGACTAGACAGACAAGACTAGACAGACAAGACTAGACAGACAAGACTAGACAGACAAGACTAGACAGACAAGACTAGACAGACAAGACTAGACAGACAAGACTAGACAGACAAGACTAGACAGACAAGACTAGACAGACAAGACTAGACAGACAAGACTAGACAGACAAGACTAGACAGACAAGACTAGACAGACAAGACTAGACAGACAAGACTAGACAGACAAGACTAGACAGACAAGACTAGACAGACAAGACTAGACAGACAAGACTAGACAGACAAGACTAGACAGACAAGACTAGACAGACAAGACTAGACAGACAAGACTAGACAGACAAGACTAGACAGACAAGACTAGACAGACAAGACTAGACAGACAAGACTAGACAGACAAGACTAGACAGACAAGACTAGACAGACAAGACTAGACAGACAAGACTAGACAGACAAGACTAGACAGACAAGACTAGACAGACAAGACTAGACAGACAAGACTAGACAGACAAGACTAGACAGACAAGACTAGACAGACAAGACTAGACAGACAAGACTAGACAGACAAGACTAGACAGACAAGACTAGACAGACAAGACTAGACAGACAAGACTAGACAGACAAGACTAGACAGACAAGACTAGACAGACAAGACTAGACAGACAAGACTAGACAGACAAGACTAGACAGACAAGACTAGACAGACTAGACTAGACAGACTAGACTAGACAGACAAGACTAGACAGACAAGACTAGACAGACAAGACTAGACAGACAAGACTAGACAGACAAGACTAGACAGACAAGACTAGACAGACAAGACTAGACAGACAAGACTAGACAGACAAGACTAGACAGACAAGACTAGACAGACAAGACTAGACAGACAAGACTAGACAGACTAGACAGACAAGACTAGACAGACAAGACTAGACAGACAAGACTAGACAGACAAGACTAGACAGACAAGACTAGACAGACAAGACTAGACAGACAAGACTAGACAGACAAGACTAGACAGACAAGACTAGACAGACAAGACTAGACAGACAAGACTAGACAGACAAGACTAGACAGACAAGACTAGACAGACAAGACTAGACAGACAAGACTAGACAGACAAGACTAGACAGACAAGACTAGACAGACAAGACTAGACAGACAAGACTAGACAGACAAGACTAGACAGACAAAACTAGATAGACAAGACTAGACAGACAAGACTAGACAGACAAGACTAGACAGACAAGACTAGACAGACAAGACTAGACAGACAAGACTAGACAGAGAAGACTAGACAGAGAAGACTAGACAGACAAGACTAGACAGACAAGACTAGACAGACAAGAGTAGACAGACAAGACTAGACAGACAAGACTAGACAGACAAGACTAGACAGACAAGACTAGACAGACAAGACTAGACAGACAAGACTAGACAGACAAGACTAGACAGACAAGAGTAGACAGACAAGACTAGACAGACAAGACTAGACAGACAAGACTAGACAGACAAGACTAGACGGACAAGACTAGACAGACAAGACTAGACAGACAAGACTAGACAGACAAGACTAGACAGACAAGACTAGACAGACAAGACTAGACAGACAAGACTAGACAGACAAGACTAGACAGACAAGACTAGACAGACAAGACTAGACAGACAAGACTAGACAGACAAGACTAGACAGACAAGACTAGACAGACAAGACTAGACAGACAAGACTAGACAGACAAGACTAGACAGACAAGACTAGACAGACAAGACTATACAGACAAGACTAGACAGACAGACTAGACATACAGACTAGACAGACAAGACTAGACAGAAAAGAGTAGACATACAAGACTAGACAGACAGGCGGAAAAGACAACGAGATTTTGAAAAATGTTAGAAGGATAGAACTTGAGGAGAATTAATTTTTATTTGAAAAAGCTCCGTGTTTTTTTTGCGATAATCAATATGTGCAAATAGCGCGGAAATTAAACGGAATATTGAAAAATATTTAAAATATTTGATGAGAAATAAGTTTGCTATTAAAAATCCTGCACATATTTTCTGTGAATTTTCTGTTAACTTACCTTGAAACGAAGTCTAAACCTTTTTATTTTAACTCTTTGTTAACATGAGAATACCAAACACGTAATGGTTTATAAAATACAGTTTTTTTTAAATGCAAAATTCTCAAGATTTCCAGAAAATTTTAGAAGAAGTTGAACCATGAGTCAGACAACGACATTTTCTTAAAATAGGTTGTTTCTTATAGAAGGTTTATGCTTGAAGACTTGCTATTTTTTTGAAACAATTAATATCTGAATTTATTTCAAGTTAATTCATTTTTTTTAAATAGTATAGCTAGTTACCGTCGCCAGCAGCTTTGCACACCATATCACTTGCAAAAAATTATAAAAAATCAACACTCTCTTTAATTGAAACGCCGGTCGATCCTTCATGAACCAAGGACCAACGCACTTGGTGAACAGCAAATACACAACGATTACCCCAAAAACAACTATCGGATTATTTCTAAGGAACAAATCCTTAACATTATTTTCTACAAAAGAGAACACAATTTGTATTACAAAATTTTTATTGCAAACCCATTACCTACCTGTGTATTGAACTGTAACATACTCCGCCATTATGTCTGTATGTATAAATTCTTTCGGTGTTCAAATTTTAATATTAAACCTCCAAATATGTTGGCTCTTTATATATCACTAAGCCAATTCAACCTTCAAATAAAAGTGATTCAATAAACTATTTAAATTGAAAATTTGAATCTTATATCAATTGTTCCTTTGTGAATAAATAATGTTTAAAGGTTTTTATTGTTTTTCCATTACTAAACACTTTTTTGTTATAAATACTAATATGCGCTAATACTAATATTGCCAATAATCCGAAAACTATTGTTCGAACTGTAGCTCACGAACGTTGAACAGTGTCGCGAGCTCTTCGCAACAGTTGTAATACCTTTTTATAATTCACAAAGTCCAGGCATTCTATTGTGTAATGACTTTGCTGCACGAGTACAATTTTATAGTTGGTTCTTGAATGGCAACTATTTGATAGGTTTATTCGTGTTGCGGGATCGTTTAACGGGGGCGGCTTATTCAAATTTTCTGGAAAATGACTTCCTCGAGGGATTAGACCCGCTGGATATACAATTGAGATATGAAATGTGGTCTATGCATGACGGTGCACAAGCACATTTTAGTCACCATGCCAGTGAACGTATCGATGAGGTCCTGATAAATGGCTAGACGGGACGGTCCGATACCACGGCCGGCCCGCTCCACAGATCTGAATCCCCTGCATTTTTTGGGGTATACTAAACTCCCGCAGAGCATTTGAGGAGCTACTGCCACGTGTAACTGAAGCGAACACTTAAAAATATGTCCGCCGTTTTTGGACGCGTTCGTCGTTCTTTATTGCAGCGCTGTTGGCTGTGCATTGAACACGGGGGGTTAGTTCGAAATTTTTGTTGTCGTAAGTTATTTTTATGTTTGTAAATTGTATTAATAAATTCTACCTCATTGCTTGTGTTGCTGGTAAAGCTTTCTTGTAAAGCATTGTTAGAGCGTTTTTGACTCTATATTTATTCAGCGTTTTATGCTTAATTTGCAGCATAGAATCGGACCTGATAGTTTGTCGGTGGAATTCTGTCACATCCGGTATTAAAAAAAAATGTATGTATATATATATATATGTATATATATATATATGTATATATATATATATATATATATATATATATATATATATATGTATCTATATATAAATATATATATATATATATATATATATATATATATATATACATATATATGTATGTGTAAATATATATATATATATATATATATATATATATATATATATATATATATGTGTGTGTGTGTGTGTGTATGTATGTATCTCGGAGGTTCCGCGTTGGTATTAAGGGTTGGACGCCGATTTTTAAAAACGTCCCGCTTTTTGGAAAATATCTGCATTTCTTATTTTAAATGTACTGTATATAATAATGACATATTATGTACCTAATAAATTTGAATTAGTAAAAATCTAAAAGTTTGTGAGTACCAACATGAAAAAATTAAATAAATTCCAATATTATAAATAATCTAAATCTTAAATAATAATATAAATATATATATATATATATATATATATATAATATAAATAATAATTGTCGGAAAACAAAATTTATACAAATTTCGTGCGTAAATTATTTTACAAGGCTCCAGTTAATGAGGTTGAACGAGCTGTCGCGTTGTAAAATCAACTTTTCCGCACTCTAATGTAAATAACTATTTCTAGTATCAATAAAATATGGAAAACTGAAAAAACGCAGTTGAACATTAAACTGTAAAATCTACATTAAGCCTTAAAAATAATTCGACCAATTTACGTGATAAATTTCACGACATTTTAATAAATTCTCAATGTATCATACAAAAATTGAGTATTCTCAATGTATCATAAAAAATTTGACCGTGAAAGAAAATCATAATTTTTTTTTAAATAAAAAAAATAAATTAAATAATTAATAATAAATACATTTTTCTATACTTATAGACAAGTATATGAATGTATACAATAATAGTAGTTTATGATGCAAGTGTGTGAATAAGGGCTTTTGTGCATGAGTTGAGAAGTATAAAGCACGAGCCGAAGGCGAGTGGTTTAATCGCAATGAGTGCACATCAGAAAATTTTTATCACTACGTCTAATCTCTATGTTTTTTGTTTAGTGACGCAAGTTGTTGCCATAGTAACAACAAACAGAAATCGTTTAATAATAAAACTCCATTTGATTTACATTAGACTTTTACGCACGGTTTAGTTACTTTTACACAGGATTATAATAATGGCATCCTTCACATATAATAATGTATTAATGTGTTCATTTTGGTGTGTGATATGATAAAATATATTTTTTTGAATTATTGGTCTCCTTTCATAACTAAATTGTAATTCTCATTTCATCCCATTTGTCCCGCTTTGTCGCAATGAAAATGTGGTCACTAGTTTAAGAGTAAGACGCACACTGAGCGCTTGCTCGTGAGACGCGACTACTGATAGCTGTTTGGCTTCAGGCTATGCGCGTTTTGTGCGGTCCTTCGGTTCGCTAGTTTGTTTGTCTTGCTGGTCGTATTTGTGTCTGGTGTGTCTGAGATTGCATTTTGAGGGTGTATATAATCGGTAGCCATGCAGTGAGGATTCGCATGGAATCATCTTTAGTATTCAGGCAGTAGTCTTGTTATTCTAGCTCTATGGTTTCTCAAATTGAGTATGAGTTTATCAAATCCATCCTGTAGCCGCTGTTCATGTGTTGGACAAGAGCGGATGAGACTTTCTCATTGTGTCTGGCCGAAACTGCTTGTTCTTGAATCCTAGCCGATATTTTTCTATTGGTACGTCCAATATAGATTCGTTCAGGTTATTTCGTAAATTCCATGGGGTTCTTACGTGCCTTGAACGCTACCTATCACGCAAGATATTTTTTGGTTTGGCTTGAAAATGGTGTCGATGTTGTGTCTTTTTAGGATTCTGGCGATTTTGTCGGTTGATCCATGAACATATGGGGTATGTTGTGCTGACTGGTTTCTGGCGTTCCTCAGTTCTTTGATTACAGTCCTCTGCACGACGGAAAGCTCTGGATATTAGGCTGTTCGGATGTCCATTTGAAGAAAGAGCTTCTCGTAAGTTCTTCAATTCCTTTGGTAAGTTAAGCTGGTCGGCTAGTTTTTTGAATCGGGTGGTCGGGTGGTGAGACTGTTGACACCTCATGCTAGTTGTTTGGTTTGATGGTGCGAAGAAGCGTTAAGATATCTGTCCGTATGCGTTGGTTCCCGGTACACGGTGTGACTCAAGGTGCCGTCTGGTTTCTTCTGTACAAAAACATGCAATAAAGGGAGTCGTTGATGCTTTTCTACCTCAATTGCGAATTTGATTTGTTCGCGTTGAGAGTTAAGCTGCGTAAGGAATTTTCCAGTTCCAGTTGTGGTCTGCCGTGGGGCCAGATTACAAATGTGTCGTTCAAATCTCTTATCAGGTAAGTGTAGGTTTCAGTGTAGGTGATGAAAGTGCCTTTTCCACAAAATCTGTAAGAAATATGTTACTATTACAGGGGAAATAGGTGAACCCATTGGTGCTCCTAGGACTTGTTGGTATATTTGACCATCGTACCTAAAGTACGTATTCTTTACATAATGTTCCGCCAGATCTGATACAATAGTGTTCTTGTTTTAATTTAGATCTTATGATGTTTAAGCCTCAGAGACCGGTACTTTTGTGAATAAATATACAATGCCAAACCTCACAAGGAGATGGCCGGGCTGGATTTGGTGATTTTTCAGGATGTCTATAAAGTGTTCAGCATTGCGGACATAGGAATCACAATCTTCGGCGTATGGTTGTAAACACATTGCTCAATGTTTTGCAAAAAGTTGAACCGGTAAGATATTTCATTGTTTCCTTGTCGATGGTAGAGCTTAGGATCATTTGTCTTTTTGTTTTCTCAATATAAGTTGTAGGATCAGTTATCTTTTGTAGTTAAGCTGGATCATCTAAGATTTTGGTAATTTTGTGTTTATAGTCAGCACTGTTCATGACTTTAGAGCAATTTTCTTTATCAGCTGGTAGGCCTACAATGTTCTTTTTTTCTCTTGGGGCCTTGAGGGGTTTAAATTAATCTTATGAGATATTTATTATTCGTGGTTTGGCAGATCTTAAGATGTGGCATGTTTCCTGTCTTATTGTCTTGGATAATATGACAGGGAGTTGTGAAATAGCGGCTTCGACACCAGTGCTTATGTCATCTTTGGGAGGACGAAATGGTGCGATTGTAAAGTTAAAGCCCGTGGCCTGAATGGTTTTAGTAGGTTCGTCTGGTTGCTGTTCTGAAAGATTGTAGGTTTTAGTAGGTTCGTCTGGTTGCTGTTCTGAAAGATTGTAAACCACTTTGTCGATGTTGAGTGGTTTTGGTGCAGGTTTTTGTCTCCGTCTAAGGAGGTTGTATTTTTCTTTCTATCTATTGGTGATTAATAATCTATTCTGATCGTCTCTGTTGCTAGATATTAAATTTATCTGTTGCCAGAGGACGGGGTGTCAGTAGGGAAAGATGTCACCCTCTAAACCACCACCTCCTTATGGGATTTACATGTAATCTAGCCCCTTATGGGGGAATTACATGTAAAATCTAGCACGATGGCCCTTATGGAGATTTACATGTAAATCTAGCACGAAGCCCCTTATGAGGAATCCTATTCAAAACGCGTCCGAGCGAGAATGTCTAGATGACGCTGCACGTTGATACTGAAAGATACGTGTACGTTGGATAGTGAGAAAATTCAAAATGAGGGGTGAGGGGTGAAAATTCAGATAGGGGTTGATTCAATTGAGATTAGGGAGGATTTAGATTGACAAGACTGGACAGACAAGACTAGACAGACAAGACTGGACAGACAAGACTAGACAGACAAGACTAGACAGACAAGACTAGACAGACAAGACTAGACAGACAAGACTAGACAGACAAGACTAGACAGACAAGACTAGACAGACAAGACTAGACAGACAAGACTAGACAGACAAGACTAGACAGACAAGACTAGACAGACAAGACTAGACAGACAAGACTAGACAGACAAGACTAGACAGACAAGACTAGACAGACAAGACTAGACAGACAAGACTAGACAGACAAGACTAGACAGACAAGACTAGACAGACAAGACTAGACAGACAAGACTAGACAGACAAGACTAGACAGACAAGACTAGACAGACAAGACTAGACAGACAAGACTAGACAGACAAGACTAGACAGACAAGACTAGACAGACAAGACTAGACAGACAAGACTAGACAGACAAGACTAGACAGACAAGACTAGACAGACAAGACTAGACAGACAAGACTAGACAGACAAGACTAGACAGACAAGACTAGACAGACAAGACTAGACAGACAAGACTAGACAGACAAGACTAGACAGACAAGACTAGACAGACAAGACTAGACAGACAAGACTAGACAGACAAGACTAGACAGACAAGACTAGACAGACAAGACTAGACAGACAAGACTAGACAGACAAGACTAGACAGACAAGACTAGACAGACAAGACTAGACAGACAAGACTAGACAGACAAGACTAGACAGACAAGACTAGACAGACAAGACTAGACAGACAAGACTAGACAGACAAGACTAGACAGACAAGACTAGACAGACAAGACTAGACAGACAAGACTAGACAGACAAGACTAGACAGACAAGACTAGACAGACAAGACTAGACAGACAAGACTAGACAGACAAGACTAGACAGACAAGACTAGACAGACAAGACTAGACAGACAAGACTAGACAGACAAGACTAGACAGACAAGACTAGACAGACAAGACTAGACAGACAAGACTAGACAGACAAGACTAGACAGACAAGACTAGACAGACAAGACTAGACAGACAAGACTAGACAGACAAGACTAGACAGACAAGACTAGACAGACAAGACTAGACAGACAAGACTAGACAGACAAGACTAGACAGACAAGACTAGACAGACAAGACTAGACAGACAAGACTAGACAGACAAGACTAGACAGACAAGACTAGACAGACAAGACTAGACAGACAAGACTAGACAGACAAGACTAGACAGACAAGACTAGACAGACAAGACTAGACAGACAAGACTAGACAGACAAGACTAGACAGACAAGACTAGACAGACAAGACTAGACAGACAAGACTAGACAGACAAGACTAGACAGACAAGACTAGACAGACAAGACTAGACAGACAAGACTAGACAGACAAGACTAGACAGACAAGACTAGACAGACAAGACTAGACAGACAAGACTAGACAGACAAGACTAGACAGACAAGACTAGACAGACAAGACTAGACAGACAAGACTAGACAGACAAGACTAGACAGACAAGACTAGACAGACAAGACTAGACAGACAAGACTAGACAGACAAGACTAGACAGACAAGACTAGACAGACAAGACTAGACAGACAAGACTAGACAGACAAGACTAGACAGACAAGACTAGACAGACAAGACTAGACAGACAAGACTAGACAGACAAGACTAGACAGACAAGACTAGACAGACAAGACTAGACAGACAAGACTAGACAGACAAGACTAGACAGACAAGACTAGACAGACAAGACTAGACAGACAAGACTAGACAGACAAGACTAGACAGACAAGACTAGACAGACAAGACTAGACAGACAAGACTAGACAGACAAGACTAGACAGACAAGACTAGACAGACAAGACTAGACAGACAAGACTAGACAGACAAGACTAGACAGACAAGACTAGACAGACAAGACTAGACAGACAAGACTAGACAGACAAGACTAGACAGACAAGACTAGACAGACAAGACTAGACAGACAAGACTAGACAGACAAGACTAGACAGACAAGACTAGACAGACAAGACTAGACAGACAAGACTAGACAGACAAGACTAGACAGACAAGACTAGACAGACAAGACTAGACAGACAAGACTAGACAGACAAGACTAGACAGACAAGACTAGACAGACAAGACTAGACAGACAAGACTAGACAGACAAGACTAGACAGACAAGACTAGACAGACAAGACTAGACAGACAAGACTAGACAGACAAGACTAGACAGACAAGACTAGACAGACAAGACTAGACAGACAAGACTAGACAGACAAGACTAGACAGACAAGACTAGACAGACAAGACTAGACAGACAAGACTAGACAGACAAGACTAGACAGACAAGACTAGACAGACAAGACTAGACAGACAAGACTAGACAGACAAGACTAGACAGACAAGACTAGACAGACAAGACTAGACAGACAAGACTAGACAGACAAGACTAGACAGACAAGACTAGACAGACAAGACTAGACAGACAAGACTAGATGGATAAGACTAGACGGACTAGACTAAACCATATTTCAACCATTTGATGAGAAAAATCAAATCTGGTGTCATAACAGCTCTAGCATGTGCCCTAAGGGGAATTCAGAATGAGTTGCGGGGGTAGCGGGGAAACGAGAATACAAAACTAGACTAGACAATACTAGACAGAGGGGGGCTAAATACATGAGATTAGACAGACGGGGCTAGATCCATGAGACTAAATACATGAGACTAGATAGATGGGACTAAATACATGAGACTAGATAGACAGGACTAGATACATGAGACTAGATATATGGAGCTAGGTACATGGGGCTAGATAGACGGAGCTAGATACATGACACTAGTTAGAAAGAGACTAGAGAGACTGAACTAAAATATATAAGGGATTGTTTAATTCAACTAAAATATATGTAAAATTTCTTGTCTGTGATTTAGACCGTATTAATTATTTAATATCAATAAAAAAGTATTTCAGCAATTAGGTTTCATTTTGAGTGAGAAATAGAATATATTGTTTCTTTTTCAGTTTACGTAATCAGTTTAGTATTTGAAGCTTTTAAATGTATGAGAATGAAATAACATCCAATAATTTTTATTACAACTTCCACGATAGAAAATGTTTATGTAACCACACGTCTAGATAGGACCGAGCGTCTAGCACTGATTACGATCCTGTCTCAACCTGTCTCAACCTGCCTGAACCGGAACTACTACATCGACCGGATGTTTGATAGCAATATCAAGTTCCTGTTATTGTTAAGTTTGTTTGTGGTTAATTTAATAAACACGATAAACATGTTTTTGATTTATCGGTTAGATGCAACTAGTCGCCTAGCGCTGATAACAATTTCTCGTCTCAACTTGTCTGGATCACGTGCTACATACGAAGCATTTTGATTGGCTCATTCAAAATCCGTATGGGTATAAATAGAAGACAAAATACTTATAATAAATTAGTTATATCAACACAATGTCAATCCAACAGTGTAATGGTTAAGATCACCGACGATGCAGTAGAACGGTTAGTACAAAGTAAAGCACGATTGGAACAACACATTAAAAAAATTTAACGATTAAAATTAACAATTAAAAGATATCAAGATGTTAAAAAGTGCTATCAACTTATTTCTAGACTGTGTATCAATGAATAGGTGTTGTGCTTGCTATAATCAGTATAAATTACATTTAATGACACATATAAGACCCAGGGAACTACAGTCGATGTGGGATACGCTTCCACCACATTTTCAAGAAGATGAAGATATAGCCGCCTGTCTACCATGTTACAAACATTACAATCTACCAACTGATGTAGATCATATTGATGGACCCCCACCACCCCGATATAAATGTTATAAATGTATTGATGAAAAAAGATTTTGTAATCTACAATGATTTTTTACTAATTATAATAAAAATAATAATTTAACAATGTATATCGTTTTTCTTAACCATTTTATTCAGTTTCAGGATTACGGGTAAAAATAAAACCAAGTTATTAGTAGAATAAAAATACTTATTTATTAACATTCATAAGCAGAATAATCACTATTTTACAATTAAGTACATATTTTTTAAAGTACATTAGTTTCATCAATTCTGCGAATCATCGAACCCAAGCCATTTCACATACACCTTCGACCCTTTTCGACTCAGTTCTTTTTCAACAAAGTAGACATCATGATGTCTAGCCTTCTGCAGCTCATACTCGTAGAATGCCCCTTGGATTGGTCTACCCTGAATATCCTCCAATAAATATGTAACAGGGTTAGAAATTTTAACTTTTAGAATTTTAAACAGCTCCGTCGACCAATTAGGAGTACATCCTTTAGCAAATACAGTCTTTTGTTTGCTAATACGTACAAAATCACCCACTCGAAATCGCCCTCTGCCGGCAATTTTGATATGTGAATAAACTGTTTCGAGTATTTGCTTCTCTTTATTTAAATTTACATCTTTAGGTTTCATACCAATCGTAGAGTGATTTGTTGCATTGTAATCTCTAGTTATCTCATCCAATATAGAGTACCAATCATATTTTCCATTTAGACTGAATGCTCGATATAATTTCTCTTTTAAAGTGCGAATTACCCGTTCAGCCATACATGCTTTCATGATGGTATACGTTGAGTAATGATTAACATGTTTCTTTTTCATTAACACATTAAATTGTCGGTTATAAAACTCTTTACCTTGATCTGTTTGTAGATTGCTCTCTTGGAAAATTTTCTTGAATGCATGTGTTAAACTTATTGCAGATTTATCCTTTAACGGATCAGTCCATAGAAATTTTGAGAAACAATCAATCACCACCAAAATAAATTTATAACCTCTATTTTCATGAGCTTAAGGACCGAATTCAGCTAAATCTGCCTGCCATAAATCATCTATACCTTTTAATATAACTCTAGGTCTATTAATTTTTTTTCTAGCAGGTTTATGTAATTCATTCACCACATCTTGTTTAACGGACTTCGTAGAAAGAGGTTGACGTCGTTTCATGGTATTTAGTCCTTTGCAGCTCATATTCGTAGAACGCCTCTTAGATAAGTCTAATCATCACCCAAATACCCATTTAAAATATCTTCCAAGGAATATATCGAACTTTTATCAGCACGACTAATCGACCCACTTGCACTAGGAATGACTGGAGGGTTAACACTTGGGATGTCTAAGTGCTTCTTTAAAAACCCAATCTCATTGTTGATTAATTTTAGCTGAATCTCAGTATCTGCTTTAAACGTATTATAGTTATCTTGAGAATGATCAAATTGCTGTTTAATAACACCAAAAGAAGTATCAACAAAATCTTTAGTAGCGGCGTCTGACTTATCCTGAGGTTCACTTATGTTGCAAATTCTTTTATTCTCAACATTAAAATCACCGGTACGGGTAAAAGGAAATCCTGGTTCAGGAGGGCCCCGTGTTTTACCGCTTTTACGATTTTGAATGACGTCCGATGCTCATCATTGATCTCAACTTATCGATGCTCATCATTGATGTGAGCTATGAATACAGAATTCATTCTATTATATTCGCTTCTCGTAATTCCTCCTTGATAGCCACAATTTCATTCTGATGAGATGTATTTCCAGCCTTCTTAGAAGCATGTAAAAGACATAAACGATCTATTAACTCTTCAAGACTATCCCAATATCGATATTGCACTCTTGCTATATTATTAGGAATATGTAAAGATGAAACGAATAGACCTCTTCCGGATGATGGGTTCCAGCGGGTTCTTCAAAAAGCTGTTTAATTATGTTTCTATATTTATGCGTCCTAGATCCTTGAATCTGCGAATTTGGATCATAATTTCTCCGCAGCACGTTAGGTCTCTCCAAAATATCTTTATAATTGCGCTTATCATCATCATTATAACCAACGGGCTTCTTCTTGAAAAGTAATTCATAGAGACCAGGAGTACCAATGTATTTGATTCCTTCTATTTTTAAATCATCCCCGATAACCTCTACATCCGATTTTCCAATGACCCATTTATCAGTTTTCGGATTGAAATGAATACCTAATTGCGTATCAAATTCATCATCTGTCTCTTTTATTAGCATTCCCAGATATCGTCTCGGTAAAGTTTCACATGTATTTGAACTGTTAAATACATCTTCATCGTCACAGAGTAGATTGTCATATGAAATTTCTTGATTGCATGCTCGGTTTTTGTATGACATTAGTTGCTTTACGTTTAGCTCCAGCTTTAATAACTTCAACATCACTGTCTTGTTCGTTTTTGGATGGAGATAATTTAGGAATCTTAGAGGGGTAACCCCCTTGCTTATAACTTCTAAAAACATTATGTTGTGATGTGTCTATTAAATTCTTCAAAGGTTCGATTAGTGGTTTATAAGTTTTATTTAATAATTCATCTTCTTCAACTCTATTCAGTTTCATAGCTAACAACTTTTTACGAATAGATCTTTGAACATCAATAAGTCTATGTTGAACATTTCTACCCATCATACCGTATTTTCTACAACAGCTTTCAAAGAACTTTCAAACAACTTTCAAACAGCTTTAAACATCTTTCAATCAGCTTTAAACAGCTTTCAATCAGCTTTAAACAGCTTTCAATCAGCTTTAAACAGCTTTTAATCAGCTTCAAACAGCTTTCAATCAGCTTTAAACAGCTTTAAACAGCTTTCAATCAGCTTTAAACAGCTTTCAATCAGCTTCAAACAGCTTTCACTCAGCTTTAAACAGCTTTCAATCAGTTATAAACAGCTTTCAATCAGCTTTAAACAGCTTTCAATCAGCTTTAAACACCCTCTCAGCCTAACAGTCTCGATGTATACTGACTATCATGATCTATTTATCCATTATTATATACTGATCTAAATATTTACGATATCTCCCCTTATCAATGTCACAATCTTTATCTACCGTTATAAACCCATAGGGCTCTGTCCAACATTCTGAACACATTTCCTTGAATTTATCGAAACTCATATCACTGCTTATATGATCGTTGTAAACATGTTTGAGGTTTAAATAATCTTGTTTGAAGAGTATTATAAAATTAGCATTATCACGTATTAGATGTTTAGGGATACGAGTATATGTTTGACACATATAGAAAGAATCAATATTATTATGTCGCCCCATGCTGAAATATTCTCGTATCACATCCTGCTTATTGCAAGCAACATCATCGAATATGAAAATTGAATTAGGTTTTGCAGCACGGGGTTTCATAATATCTACATTCTCTTTGAATGGGAAATATCCAACACCCTTGAGCGATTTTAAAACTTTTTCAAGAAACTGATATTTCGGCTGGTATAGTGATTTTGAATAAACATATACGTTTTTAAACTTTACGCCGTTCTCATCAAACAGTAAACTCAACATTACGTTGGATTTACCACAGTTTGATGGACCGCAAATTAAACATCTCATCGTATTCGGAAGCAAAATTCCATGACGTCTCTCTTTTGTTAGTCACATACCTTCACCAACACATGAATCAAGATTCATAATTGGTAGAGATAGTTCCTGCTTAACGACCAGCATGATACTAAAATATACAGCACACAACAGCTATATATAAACCCGATACATCGTGTAAACATTCATTGCATTATGTACGCTGGAAGTGGCATCATCAATTCACTCATCAACAAGCTCCCGTTCGAGGCACACATACCTGGAGGTTATCAGTATTGTGGTCCAGGTACTAAGTTGGAAAAACGTCTAGCTAGAGGTGACTCTGGTATTAACCCCTTAGACAGTGCGTGCAAATAACACGATATTGCATATTCATAAAGTAACATTCAGGCGGATCGACATAGAGCTGATAAAGTTCTTCAAAAAGCTGCTTGGAAAAGAGTAAAAGCAAAAGACGCGAGGTTTGGTGAAAAAGCAGCTGCATTATCTGTTGCTTCCATTATGAAAATTAAACGTAAACTCGGAATGGGTATTAATAATAAAACAAAAAAGAATATTGCGTTAAATAGTGGAGTTGTATCAAAAGCGCGCAAGCAATGAAAAAGTTTAAGAATCTAGATGAGAGAGAGGGTGGTAAAATTGCCCTAGCAGCTGCTAGACTTGCGGTTAAGGAGGCAGGAGGTCGTAGAAAAATTCGGACTCCTCGTATAATTCCCATACCGAAACATGGTGGGATGCTATGGCTGATACCGCTATTTGCAGGGCTAAGTGCGCTTGGTTCGCTAGCAGGGGGCGCTGCAGGAATTGCAAAAGCAGTAAACGCTTCCAAAGATGCTAGAAATAAATTATCTGAATCAGAGCGGCATAACAAGACAATGGAAGCAATCGCATTACGTGTGCGTGTTCTATATCTCAAACCATATCGAAAAGGTTTGGGTTTGTATCTAAAGCAGGCTCCAAAAAACTACTAAGTAAGCTACTTCGACGCCCGCTCACCGACTCTGACATTCAAAACTATGCTGCACGAGGGCACATTAAGCATTTTCGTGGTGTGTTTATGCGCGACTCTCTCCCATCAGCAAAACCTTTGTGTAACGAATGTGCGGTAATAAATTTAGATTCTGCTAAAGGGTCGGGCACGCATTGGGTTGCATATAAAAAACGAGCTTTGGTGACTTGCAACCACCTGTAGAGCAGTTAAAATATTTTCGAGGTAGCGAGATAGTGTATAACCATGATAGATATCAGAAATTTAATACCTATAACTGTGGACATTTATGTCTGCAATTTCTAACGGAATAAAACTGATAGCAACTTTATAAATCCATCAGTCATGTCTCAGACCTTCACGCTGCAAAGTACTACGAATGTGCTCTCTGTGAATTATTATCCGTCGATAGAATTAGACCCTGACACATTATATTGGTTATGACTCATCGGATTTCATACATACAATACTATTCCGAATATTGAAGAAGATTGTAATAATCTATTTGAGTTTGCGGAAAGCAAATTAAAATACAAGCTGGCTCGTATGAGATAACAGATATTGAACTCTTACTGCAAAATCAGCTGGTCGGCGGAACCTACGTTCAGAAGATCAGACGAGATAAGGAATTGTCGATTAAACCCAACAATAATACGCTAAAGTGTGAAATAAAGAGTAAATACGATATTAATTTCACTGCTAGTCGTTCAATAGGGAGATTGTTAGGCTTTTCTGCAAGAAAGTTGACAGCCAATCAATTACACGAGTCGGATTTACCAGTTGAAATTATAAAAGTGAATAGTATTCGAGTTGAGTGTAATATTGTACAAGGTGTTTACTACAATAACACGCTATCACTTACTATATTTGCATTTTCACGTAATGTCGACCCCGGTTTTGCAATAAATATTGAACCACGAAATATTATTTACCTACCAATAAACGCTCGAGCGATAGATAACATCACCTTAACAATTCTCGATCAAGACGACAACCCCGTGAATTTTAGGGGTGAAAAAATACTAGTACGTTTAAAGCTGAAGAGTATTAAGTGAGAGGGAGAGAGAGAGGGAGAGAGAGAGAGATGGGGATTAATTTTTACGGAAATCGTATAAAAGCAGCTGTCTCGATCGATTCTACAAAACCGACCCGGAGGACGAGGGAACCTTCCGGTTTCCCAAGAAAACCGCAAAGCTGACGAGCCCAACCACGTCAAGCCTGCGAGGACCGCAGGTGAGTATGAGCAGTTACGCATGCTTAAATACAAGGGACAGTGACGACGACGACGACGAAGACGAAGTCACTGAGACCGAAACCCCCACCGAAAACAACGTCAACAACAAAACTCCCATCGTGCTACGAAACAAGGACAAATGGACAGGGCTTACAAAGAAGATAAACAGAAACAACATCAACTACACCAGGGCAACGACTACCAGGGACGGGAAGAATCCAGCCCCAAACCATAACTGACTACCGGAACATGTACAAGTTGATGAAAGAAGAAAGGAACGGAAAGGAACCTGAAGGTCGTAGTGAAGGGAGTTCCCTGCGGCCTGACGGAGGAGGAAATCAAAGAGAGCCTCTACGACAACGGATACCCGGCCATAAAAGTGACCAGGATGAAAGGAAGAGAAGCCACGCCAATCCAAATGGTCCTGATAGAAATTGGGAAGGAATACAAATCCATCTACCAAATGGATCCATTCTGCGGATTGAGCGTGAAAATGGAACCACTTAAAACACGAGGAGAAACCGTACAATGTCACCGATGCCAGCTGTTCGGCCACGTGCAGAGGCACTGCAATGCCGAATACATTCTGTTGATGCATGAAATGCGGACAGAACCACAGCACGCACCTGTGCGAGAAACCGCTAACACTGCCGCCGAAATGCGCAAACTGCGGAGGCGATCACACCTCTATATGGAGAAACTGCCCGGCGAGACCGGAAATAGCTAGACAAACGGAACAAAGACAGCAGGAAACGAGACCCCCACCGAGACAAACAACCCAAACACCGAGACAAACAGCCCAAACACAGAGACAAACAGCCCAAACACCGACAACGAGCCAAATACCGAAACCGATAAGAAGAAGCAACAACCCCAACCCGGAGACAAATCCTTCAACCAGCCGAAACAAAAGGAATAGCAACGAATTAATCAGATCTGAACTGACGGAACTGATGCTCGACTTTGCCGAAATGGGACACAGCAAAGAGGAAACAGAAAAGTTCACTAGAAGAATCACAACCATCATGCTCACACTCAACAATGACCACTAGAAGAACTAGAGACAATCTGAAACTTACATTCTGGAACGCAAACGGAATACAAAACAAGAAACAGGAACTAGTAGCACACCTAAACGAACACAGCGTCGACGTGGCCCTGATCAACGAGACACACCTCAAACGTTGCAACCAACTGAACATAGCAAACTACCAAGTCTATAGAAAAGACAGAAGCGAGAAAGCCTGAGGTGGAGTCGCCATGGTCATCAAAAGAAACATAAAACACCACGAACTGCCGGAAGTAGAAACAACCACGGACACGGAAACGGTAGGAGTAGAAGTACAGACAACCGACAGACCCATAGCCCTCTACGCACTGTACTCGCCGCCACAGAAACAAATAAACGCCGACGACCTGGACAAAATATTCGACAGAAATATAGGTACCATAGCCGCAGGAGACTACAACGCAAAGAACTCGCTAAGGTACACGGAAAACCGGAAGTTACAAGTAATTGCACCGAACGAACCAACACACTTTCCAGGAGTTCAGCGAATGCCGGATATTTTGGATATAGCCGTTATGAAAAACATCACAGCAAACGTGGAAATAATCTGCATCAAGGACTTGAGCTCAGATCACAACCCAGTGCACATAAATCTTCAAGCGAATACGGCCAGGAAAACAATCGAGAAAACTATCACAAATTGGAACAAATTCAAAGATAATCTGACGAACGTCACTTGTACAGAAATTACAAGCCGCCCGTGCCTAGAAGAAGCAGCACGGACGATAGAAAACGAAATAAAAGCAGCACTCGAGGCCGCCACAAGGAAACGGACAACAAACGATACTGTAGCAAGCACGGACGAATTCGCAAAGGCGCTTGCACAACAGTTTAAACCGAACGCCGGCACCCAAAAAACCCACTCTGCAAAAGGCAAAAAATACGCGAAATCGTACTGAGTGCACTAAACAGCAGTGTAGAAAACACGGAAATAGAGGAAACAACACCCGAGGAAATAAAAGGAATAATTAAAAACTTAAAAACCAAGAAAGCACCAGGCTGCGATAACATCAACAACGCCGCGCTAAAAAACCTAACACCGAACGCAATAGACAGAATAACACAAGTTTCCGACCCAATGGAAACACGCAAGAACGATTCTAATCCCGAAACCGAACAAACCCCGAAACCTCACCTCCAGTTACAGACCAATAAGTCTGCTGACAGGTCTCAGTAAAATCACAGAAAAAGTAATTCACAAAAGACTGACAGAAATAACTGAAGACAAACGTATTCTACCGGACGAACAATACGGCTTCAGGACAGGGCACTCTACCACCTATCAGACGACAAGAATAACAGAAGCAATAATCGACGCTTTCAACAAAGGGTTAGCCACGGGAGCCGTCTTTCTGGACGTCTCTAAGGCTTTCGACAAGGTATGGCACCTAGGTTTAATATACAAACTGCACCAATTTAAAATCCCAACAGAAATGATCAGACTAGTGACGTCCTTTATCTGTAACAGAACGTTCCAAGTAAAAATAAACGACAGCATCTCCTCAACACAGACAATGACAGCCGGTGTCCCATAAGGATCTGTCATGTGCCCCCTTCTTTACAGCATCTACAACGCAGACATCCCAAAACTAAAGGACACAGAAATTGCGCTATATGCAGATGACACGGCAATTTTCACAAGAGGATTCTCGAGCGAGGCCATAACAAAACGACTACAAAATCACCTGGAAAGGATCAACGACTGGTGTAACACCTGGAGGATTAAACTAAACGCAGAAAAAACGCAGGCAATTATCTTCACGAAGAAAAAAATTAAGCACGAACCCAGTAGCTGCTTGAAAATCAACAACACGGACATAAAATGGCAAAACCGAATTAAATATCTAGGCGTAATCCTAGATAAAGCTCTTACATTTTCAGAACACATCGATCAGACAGCGAAAAATGCAAAACAAATTAAAGGCTACCTCTACCCGCTCTTGAACAGGAAAAGCAAGCTGAACATAAGAAACAAGCTACAAATCTACAAGTCCATAATACGGCCGACAATGACGTACTCATTGACGTTCTGGATACAATCCAAAGAACGGAAAATATACAAACTTCAAATCATCCAGAACAAAACTCTGAGAGAAATAACAGATTCGCCATGGCACATGACCAATGAGCAGCTGCACAGCGATCTAAACATGGAGACAATCAAGCAACACATAGAAAAACTAGCAACGAAAAGCTTCGAACGCATGAAAACACATGATAACCCAACAATCAACAACGCAGCAAACTACAACGTCAACGTGAAATGGAAACATCCAAAACCTCAACAACATAAGTAATCACTGATCTTTCTTTTTCACAGGAAAGCCCAAGCCCACATCTCCGAACCCAGCGGAGTACCCAGGAACAAAAAGAGGCAGGAACAACAAGAACAAACCCGAGAGACACAGCAACCAGCACGAGGACGAACAAGGAACCACCACGAGGACGAAGGACGAACCAGGAACCACCACGAGGGTGAACCAGGAACCAACACCAGGACGAACCAAGGACCAACAACGAGAAGAAAAAAAAAAGAAAAAAAAACAGAACAAAAAAAAGAACAAAAAAAAAGAGAAAGAAAAGAAAACCGGTCGTTAGTGGAACACAACAGAACAACAAACAAACCGACAAACAAGCAAACCGACAAACAATCAAACCGACAAACAAACTAACGAACCGACACAAAAAAAAAACGGACAAACAACAAGGCGACGGAACAGCTGAGCGGAAGGCTCAATGACCGTCGTAAAGCAAAGGACACATGACGCGATTCTACCACTCAACATTTAGATCGTAAAGAGTTAACATCTATAATAAAAAATAAACTATTATCTCTTGGATATAAGTTAAAGCAACAGTATGGATAAAATAAATATATTCTCCAAAGTTCGCTACGAGGAGAGTATTGCAAAGAGTGAATTTCACACATACCACCCTCTGGCTCAAAACTATCGGAACAATGATGAGATTCGTATATTGATACAGCACCAAGACATTTACACTTGTCCGAGTGAAAGTTATATTTATGTAAGCGGAACCGTCAAATTTCCAACACTCACCCCACCTACAACTGTACGCAACTTTGAGTTTGTGAAAAATGCATATACGTTTTTATTTGATGAAATTCGCTATGCATTGAATGGAGTTGAAGAAGATAAGAATCGAGATGTAGGAATTACAAGCACGATGAAAGGATTACTCTCCAACACCAAGCGAGATCAACATATACTCGATCTTTGCGGCTGGGCTGAAAATGCTGCAAATGTTACATACTTTGATGAGAACAAAAGGTTCTATGCTCTAATTCCATTGAAATATTTATTGGGTTTTGCCGAGGATTATACAAAAGTATTAATTACTGTGAATTACTGTGAAGCAGGAATTAATTCTACTGCGAGCTAGAACTGACGTGAACTGCTAGGAGAGATGCAAATATAACTCTCAATATCGATAGAATTTACTGGCGAATTCCCCATCTTCAACTCAGCGACGAAGCTCGATTGAATGTATTGGACAAACTCAAAGAAGATAAACCGATATTAATACCATTCCGTAAGTGGGAGTTGCATGAACTACCCGCTTTAAAAAATACCGATAGAGATATCTGGTCTGTGAAAACATCTACAGCTCTGGAGAAGCCTCGATATGTTATAATTGCGCTGCAAGAGGGGCGAAGGGATACCCATGTAAAAGACGCATCCAAATTTGATAATGCATCGCTGCGAAATATAAAAATCCATCTAAACTCGAATTCATATCCGTATGATAACTTAAATCTTAATATGAATAGCGGTGATTATGCACAACTCTATTACATGTATGCCACTTTCCAAAACAGTTACTATGGCGATGGCATAAACGAACCAATATTGAATATGATTCAATCATGTTCTTTTTGTGTTTGATGTATCTAAACAAAATGAAAGTATTAAATCATCTACTGTTGATTTAAAAATTGAATTAGAAGCTACGCAAGCATTCAAATCAAACACTCGAGCCTATTGCCTTATTTTGTGTGATGCTGTCGTTGAATACACTCCATTGTCAGGGATAGTTCGAAAATTAATTTAAAACTCGTGATGAAGAAAAGTGTATCATTTTTAACAAACTCTGATGGTGTAGATATTGTTGAAATTTTTATTATTAAATCTCAGTGTGAATCTAGAAGCGGTATCGAGTGGTTGAGGGAAGCTGTAAATCGAGAACGTTTTCGTAGAAGAATCAATCATTTGGAGAAGTTGCTGGGACCAATACTGAGAAAGAAGCATATCGTCCATATGACTAGACGATTTATAATCGATGTTCAAGGATTCAGTGTGACTGGAAAATTTACACCGAAAGAACTTTCACTCAAATCATTCGATGTAGATAATGTAGATACCTACCTATTCAAACCATCAACACCTTTCAGATCTCTTAACACAGCAGATAAGAAACAAGTTCAATGGTTGGAAAATTACTATCACGGTCTTAAATACAGCGCTGGAAATTTATCGCCAAATCTGTTTCAAAATATTTTCAAGTTTCACATTCGGCATTCAGATAGTTTTAATATTATTTTTGTAAAAGGGTATTCGAAGAAGTTACTATTAGATTCTATTTTCAATTCCTACTTACATTGTAATGAATATAGTGTTATAAATTTAGAAGATGATTTTACGATTCACCCAATTTAATTAAAATGAGGCATACCTGCTTCAACCATAGTAACAACTATCCTATATATTGTGCAAGAAATGTTGAATGTTTATATAAGTATTTAAATGTATTGATGTAAATTTGAATGTATTATTATTAAAATTTAATAAACCCATAAATTCTATGTAGAGTTTTCATTATTTTACAACCTTATCACTATCCTTGAGAAGTAATATTTCTTCATTTCTATTATTCACAGCTGTTCCGACACATATTTCCTAGAGATTAGTTCATAATAGGAGATTGCGGTTGAGAATATTATATTTCATCATTAATTCCCCGTGTTTAGTCTGAAAACGTAGAAAGAGGTTGACATAATGAAAATAGAAATATATTTTTATATAGACATTTATTAAAAGGAAAAAAATATGTTAACAATTACAATAAAAGAATATATAGATATTATTACAGTTTTGTATAATTAATAATAAAATAAAAGAAAAATATAATAATAAAATATATAATTTAACAGTTTAAACACATCAGTTGAAACCTTTAAGATTTATTATTATATTCTCTCTCCCACATCAAATCATTCACCATATATCCATTTAAAATATCTTTCAAGGAATATACCGGGCCTGCAAAAACACTATAGAAAATCGGCTCACCTACATCTTCTGGCATATAATAATATTCTGGATAAGCAGTCTTATTTTCTATTAAATAATAAAGCTCATCGTAATCCTCTCTATATATATAGTAAACAATTTTTTTATAGAGGAGATGTTCAGCAAGGCGCAGACGGGTGGGTTTGTGGTGGGCAAAGAAAAAGTGTGGTCCCTAGCCTACGCGGACGATTTGGTGGTGCTAGCGAGAGACGAGAAAGGGATGAAAGAAATGATAAGAAACATGGAGAAATATATGAGGAGGAAAAATCTGACAGTGAATGTGGAAAAGTCCAAGATGATGGTGTTTAGAAAAGGGGGTGGCAGGAGAAGAGTAATTGAGTGGAGATGGGAGAAGGAGAAAATTGAAGAAGTAAAAGAATTTAAATACCTAGGGTACGTGTTTAATGAGAGAAATACTGAAACAGCACACATGAGAGAGTTAGTAAAGAAAGCCAATAAAATACTAGGAGTGGTATGGGGAATAGGAGAGAGAAAATTTGGGCACGACTATAGAAGGAGAGTGATGATGTTTGATAGCCTAGTGAAAAGTGTGATGATGTATGGAGCGGAAATATGGGGATGGAGAGAGCAAGAAGGACTGGAAAGGGTGCAAGAAAAATATTTGAAATGGGTGCTAGGACTAGGTAGAGAGACCCCGGGCTATATAGTGATGGAGGAAACAAAGAGAGATGGAATAAGAATAGAAGCAGGAAAGAGAGCAATAAGTTTTGAGGAGAGAGTGATAGAGAGAGGAGAGTGCAGAATTCTGCAAGAGTGCCTCAAAGAAAAAAGAAAAGAAATAGGAAAGGGGGTGTGGAAAGAGAGGGAAGCATATCTAGAAAGAAACGGGTATGCAGGAGCGGAGATAGAAAGAATGAGAGAGAGAGGTAGAGTAATGACAGAGGAATTGGTCCAGAGAGATAGAGATGTGCAAAGGCAAGAAAGGAGAGCAAGAATTAGGGAGTCTAGGTACAATGGGAAATATGAAAAAATAATAACGGAAGAACTGCCAAAGTACCTAGGAAGAGAAAGTAGAAAAGAGAGAGTGACAATAGCAAGATTCAGATGTGGAAATGAAGAGAGAGATAATAAATTTTGGATGGAGGATAGGAATAGAGTATGCAGGATGTGTGGAGAAAACAAGGAGACAATAGAACACCTGCTGAACGAATGTTCAGAAATGAGAGAAAGGGACGAGTATAGAGAAGAGATTTTAAATGAGGATGGAAGAGGGATAGATTGGATGAAGAAAGTGGAGGAGAGAAGAAGAGCAATATGTGGGGCGGGAAGCTGGTAATCGTTTTAGGGATTGGAATTTAATGGCTTTCTTTTTTTTTTTTTGTTTTTAGTTTGATTAGTATGATTCTTTTTTTTTTTTCTTTCTCTCTTTTTTTAATTTATATTATGTACAATATTTGTATATTAATTATATATGTACTGGATTTTGATGATGTAAAATTTTGGAACCAATTTATAAACCCGTAAGGGTAATAAATATACATAATACATATAGTAAACAATTTTTATTGAGTACAATAGATACAGTAATTTATTTTCTCCCCAGCATCCAATATAGTGAATTGGATTGTCACCAGGTTCAAACAATAATTCTGCGTTGTCTGTAAACACTATAGATATATCTATATTTGGAAAAACTGCTTCTTCGTGATAATCCACTATATATTTAAACACCTCTTCTGCGTCTTTACTAATATTTTCATTAGCCTCAACTTTATAGTAGTTATAATTATGGTGTATACCGACTTGTATTTTAACCATCTTAATGTAAACTATTTTAACAACTAACGATGAATTTAGAGCTTAATGTTGGCTTGTCACGACGGGGTCTGGTTATAAACTAATTATGAATTTAGAGTTTGGGTTTATAATTATCAATGCTCCGAACATTCTCGAAACCCGAAACAAAAAAACCCGAACATTCTCGAGGCCTGTATTAGTAAAATTATTTCAATATATTTTTAAAATCTTACATCTCTATTCTTCATGTTTTCTCCTTGTCACACATTGAAAATATTCTGTTGTTAAAAATAATGAATTGATTAGACTACGTTTGTTATTTCCTGTGTATCGAGTTATTTTCTTATCGATAATACATTTCTCTATCGTTAAGGTTGAAAACTTAGATAACATAATGAAAGTAAAAATATAAACATTATTAACAATTATAAGAAAAATATGCATTATTTAAAATTACAAGAATAAATATATAAACATTTATACATTATTAATAGTTACAATACAAAAATATACATTATCTACAATACAAAAATATACATTATGAATGAATTTATTGGGTTGAAGGTGAATAATAAACATTTAAATATACGGAAAATTACTTTATGGGGTAAATTGAAAATTACTTTATGAGATAAGCGTATGACCATAAGCTAAAGTACTGCAACCATCTGAGCAGATGAATTATCGTCATTACTACTTAGCGCGATTTTATTCTGCTGAACTGTGAAAATGGTGTGTTTTTAGCTTCTAAAAATATTCTGTTGCCGATATACAACTTCGCCACTAAACATACATTGTTTATAATCGGCCCCAGTGATATCTTAATCCACTACGCACTTCTTAACTCCTTTAGCCTTTCGGAGCCAATTCGCTTTATCCTCCTCTGTGCAATACGCGTACATTTTCGGTCTCAACGCAATAAATTCATTCATAATCCTACCCCCTAACTCATCCTTCATTAACCCTAAAATGGCTTTATTTTTCAGTGGTATATTGAAAACGTTATCAGGTCTAAAATTGCTGGTATCAAATTGTTCAATGTCCTTCTTGATATCTATATAAATATCATCAGTTTCGATCAATAAAATGAGACTATCGGTGTCGCGGTAGCATAGAGCAACTTTTTCACCATACTTGGGTTTCAGAAAATCGTAAAAAAACTCATACATTAATAATTTCGACAAATCCAAAACGGCAAACCCCACATAAATCGGTTTGTTATAGCAAACTTTTAACTTGTTAAACTGGATCGCAACTAAATTTTCCGTAAACGTGGAAACACTTCTCATGTTCGGTTTAGCGAGAAGTGTTTCCGCGCCAGGTTTACGACCAATATCATTCCAATGATTAACAAGTTTTACATCCACTCGTTTATTCACATTCTCCATGGTTTTGCCGAATACAATGTTGTTCATTAATTTAAAAAAGTCTTTTTCGAAATCATTTTTAGCTGTCTGTCGTAAAGTAGTGTTTAGGTCGATATATTGTTTTAGCCAATCAGATTGTTTAAATTTTATAATTCTATGAATTTTTGTAATTTTCAGTCCGTGATTTATTGCCTGCTTTAAAGTTCTGTAGTGAGTAATATATTTTTCTTTGTTGTTTAAATTTGGAATAAGTTTTCTGTTATTAAATTTTGAATTTGGTGGAATCATGCTTTCAACGAGGAATGGTAAATCATTATGTGAGGCCTGTAGCGATTCAGGACACTCGATGCCTGCTTCGATAAAATAGCCAATAGGTGAATCATCACTCATTTTCGTCACGTCAAAGTCTAAAATTTCAGTCTCCGTCAACCATTTAAACCCACCGTAAGGCATTAGTTGAGAAAGCGCCCAGCCATACAAATTATTCGCATTCCAGTACGCTAAATATGTACTGGGATGGTTCGAATTATACTCAGATAAGTATTTATTATTCGCCTTAGCGTATCTCAGCGAGGCTTGGCAAATACCCCCTCTAATGCCTTTGGAGACGAAATGGTGCATGTCTATGTCCGTAAAAAGTTCCAAATTTATGTCAGTCATTTTCAGCATTGCATCCCAGCTCAGTCCGGGGGCCGTATAATAATGAGCCGGATCAAGCTGATATGTCATGATGCATACGTTTCTAAATTGTTCGAAAATATCTGTCAATAGCAATACGTCAGTCTTTAAATATAGGTCAGAGTAATCTTTTAAATTTCGACAGTTAAATGTAGTCCAAACAGTCTGAGCAAAATTATATTCTTTGTCGGTTATGACATAGTTATTTAATGAATCGTTAAAGCAGTCCTTGTGCGTTAAAGATGTTTCAGTCAGCCTATCGAATGAGTCCATGTGTTTGTATGGGAAAACACCTTTCTGCCTTAATAATACAAAATGTTCATTGTTGGGGAAAAATTTTCGAACCTCTATGCATTGATCGTCACTCAAATTTTTCGCTAGTTTCCCCAGAGAACTAGCCATAAATCTTAATGAGTCTATAAATCTTAATTTCAAATAAATTTTATTTTCTACCCCTTTTCTATCTACATATTCCCCGACCGGTAGATTTGTTGTGATATATATACAGGGTGCTTCAAAAAAATGCATACACACTTTGAACTTCCATAGAAAATTTATTTACCGTTCTACAAAGTTAAATTTCAGGAAAATAGAAAGCTGAAAGTCCAATGTAAATGAAACATAAATAACAAATGTTAATACTGTTCAAATTGGTGACCTGCAGCATCAATACAATTCTGAGTACGAGTCACCACTGATTCTGTACATCGTATCAAAACGTCCAATGAGATTTCTCTACACACTGCTTGAATCTCATTCCAAAGAATGTCTAGGTTACGTGGTTTACGTTTGTACACCTCATCTTTTACTGTGCCCCACAAGAAGAAATCCAGTGGTGTAAGGTCTGGAGAGCGTGCTGGAAACTCGATTGGCCCCCTGCGTCCTATCCACTGTCCCGACAAATTTTGATCCAGGTAAGCTCGTACGTCCCTGTGATAGTGCGGCGGAGCACCATCTTGTTGAAAATAAAAATCATCATTACCGTATAATGCACGAATGGCAGGAAATATGGAATCAGCAAGCATTGTTAGGTAATTAATACCAGTTACAGTGCCTTCAAATCGAAAAGGTCCAATGAGTCCCCTTGAAGACAAACCGCACCACACATTTACACCAGGCAAATTTACAGCTTTTTCAATTGTAATGTAAGGATTTTCTTCACCCCAGTAAACACAATTGTGCCTATTGACAGTTCCATTAAGTTTGAATTGGGCTTCATCCGACCAAATGATGCTACCCATAAATCCCGGTTCACGTATCACCATCTCCTGAATCCATTCACAAAATTGCAACCTTCGATCTGGATCGTCGTCATTTAGCTGTTGCACCAGCCTTGGAATGTAAACACGATACTTGCCTCTCTTCAGAATGCGTAGCACGCTGCTAGCACTTACATCACTTTCACGTGCCCCTTGCCTTGAAGATTTGTTAGGAGAGCGTTGAAACAGTTCCAAGACTGCCGTTGATGACTCATCACTTGTAGCTGTTCGAGGCCGACCTGAATGACCTTTATGCACATCACACACTGTTCCATGAACTTCGAATTTGTCTCCTATGCGTGTAATTGTTAATCTTGAAGGTGGTTCTGTATCATACTCCCTTCTCCACTGTCTTTGAACTTCATTTACATTCTCAAACTTCCAGTACCACTTAATAACCTGCTTACATTCTTCAAAACTCAAACGTACGTCCCCCATGTTGATATTACAAATTCCAACTGATAATATAACATAGAGGGACGATTATGCTGGCACCTGGCGAAGAAATATAACATTAGCCTTGTAGAGCGGGAAAACTACAATAGTTTAAAGTGTGTATACATTTTTTTGAAGCACCCTGTATATTTTTCCTTATTTTGTGGAATAGTGTCAATATTTTCCTCGTCGGAGCCAAATTCTTTAATAAACAAATGAACATCATAATTTAACATGTTATGGAAAAATACAGGAATATTATATAAAATATAAATAACTAATTTATTATATAAATAATATAATATAATAATAATAAAATATAATAACTATTATATAAATAAATAACTAATGAGTCAAAATAGTGCTTGAATTTGTCTATATTTTCAATTATCCTAATAGTTGTTAAAATTCATTATTTTTATTTATAATAACATAACAAATTTAAAAATAGGTAATTATTATTTATTTAATAAAATAAAGTTATTAAATGACTTCGTTATTTTTGACTTATAAGGTGGCATAAAAAGATCTGGCAACATCAGTGTTATGAGTCGACTGGTTGTAAAGGGTTCAGAATTTTATTAACCCAAGATGTTAGCCGAAAACCTTGAATTACCAAAAGACCAAAAATTATAGATAATCTATGTAAAAAGCTGCAGTGTATTCTATTAAATAGTTCCACAGATGTTCAAAAGTTCAAAATGTATCCATGTTTTTCTTTTCTCTCACAATCAGCAGTTATCGCGACGTTGCCAAACCATCTGTCATGTGAATTATGTCGATAAACAGAATTCAAAACTTCAATTGTTTAAATAATTGCATCGGGAACATCACATTGCTTTAATGTTATCGTGTTTTAATATTAGGTAAGTTTATTTTATATAGTTTTTTATTTCTTAAAGTTGGGAAATTAATATATATAAAAAAAAATTAATAAAGACGTGACGGAAGCTTGTCGGCCTTAGGAACCTGTGTATAAGATTCGAAAAAACATCATTTTTGAATTATTTTTCCGGATGAACTAAACGGAGGATCACTTTGAAATTTTGATAGGACATAAATAAAGCATTGATCAAATCAAAATCAAATCAAATCAAAACCATTTATTTCAATATTTAAGTCACCTTTTACAGGAAAAACTAATTGAAATTTGTCAAAAATCCCAAAATAACAAAAGGGCAATACACGAAGCAACAGTGCTTGTGTATAAAATATACAAAAATTTCTACAAAATAAAAAAAATCTACATGTATAAAAATAGATCTTCATGTATAAAAAGTTTCAAAGCTTAAACTTGAAAAAAATATTTAACATGGGATTCGCTTGAACCTCCTTAACTCCTCTGGATTATTTATTTTGGGGCTACTTAAAATGTAGGGTTTATCAGAAACGGCCTTTTAAAGATATTGATCATTTGGAAAGTATCACGTATTTATTAACTTATTTATCTTTTCATTTGGAAAATAAAATATTACGATATGTATGCATTAACTACTCAAATGCAATAGAACATTGTTATGGCTCCTCTACACTATGGCCCGTCTTGAGCCACTGTGAGCCATCACCATTGCGTAGAGGGGTAGATTGCCTGTAGTGGCCTAAGTGGTGGATGATGGAGATGGTGATGGCCATGGATGGCGTTGGGAGCGGTCCTACTACACACATCAAAGGAGGCCAGCATGCGCAAGTAAGCTGCATAGTGGCTAGAGTGGCATGTCCACACCATGGGCCATCATTATTTCCTTTATCGCACGCTTTTCAGTGCCTGCTGCTTGTTGTTATGATAACACTGATTTTAGTAATTATTATTATTTAATTATAACGTAATATTTAGTTTATTAAGATATTAATTTATTGAAATATTAAATAAAAAATTTATTTAAAATATTTGCCTACTATGGCTCATTCATGCACATCTAGAATGGTCCATCTAGATGGATCACTGTGTGGATGCGTCCATCATGTGTGGATGACCATCATGATGGCCCACAATGAGCCATAGTGTAGAGCAGTGCTCCGCAACCGCTGTGCCGCGGCACACTATTGTGCCGCGAGGTGATCTTAGCTTTCCCGCGGTTTTCTCAAGAATAATTAATATGTAAAAATGCCAATATGTAATTTCTCAGAGTCGAAATTATATACAACACAAAAACATGTACTTAGTTAAACAAAAAATGTACATTGTACATATAGTACTGTGAGTGTTAGTTTGCGTACTTATGCGTAGAGATGTACGTCGTTTAATGTGATATTATTATTACATTAGTAAAGCAGCTTGCTGTTATGCTTTTCTAAGCATTTTCTTATTAAATAATCGGCACTAGTGCTTTTATTTCGGGTAAGTCAAATTTATAATCTTGCGTATCGATAATAAAACATTTAAGTCGTTCCAACTGAGTGTTTCGTCAATATGTTATTTTTTATTTAAGCATAGCTTTGAGCTAATATGAATTATTATCCCAATCTTCTAAAAATTTCAGAAACACGAATCGAATAAATCGTTCTCGACTTAACAAAATTCTGTCGTAGGTTAGAAATATTAAAATGAATCGTTATAAATGTACTAGTAGTGATCGATTTTCGATCTCTTCATTTCGTGGCGATTTTAAGATCGATCTGGCTGACAAAAATTGGGCTTTAAGAGATCAACGTATAATAAAATCGAATTATTGAGATCGGAAACTCTAGTATAAACCCATATTTCGCTGTTGCACGTGGGGCAAATTACGGAGGGCGTGGCTCGAGCGTCGCACGCAGTGGGGTATTTCAGCGATTTAGCCGGCCAAAATTATTTTTTAGTTTATATACATTTTAAATCGGTTTTTTATGTTTATTTACAGTTTTATAGTTGTTTGAAGTACATAGGAGTATAAATAAATAGGAAAAAATAGTATATTGAGACAAAAAAAATTAAACTTTCAAGTGACGCAAAAACAAAATTTTTCATAAAGACAAGAAAACTTATTAGTTAACCTGAAGAGTGCCACATCTCGTCATCAGTTCGACATTCCCCAGTTTCCTCCGCAGATTCTTCCCAAGAACTTTCGTCGTTTTTATTAATAGGCTCGGTGGAAACAAGCATTTGCATTGCTTCTTTGCTGTGAATCACAAATCCTTTTCTTGGTTTCGGCCTCATACTAGTAATTAGGGGATCAGAGCTGAGCAATATAACATCTAATCAATAATAACATCTAAATTGCACTGCTCTCTCGAGAATTTAAAATTATATCTAAAACCAGTTTGATTCGTATTATCAGGTTGTAGTCAATACCGGTAATTTCAGCTGCCATCTCTGAATTGGCGAAAAATCTCCTGCTAGTGTTACCATCAATAGTGTTGCCGTATCCAGCTTTAGGCACATCGACGATCTAGCGTGCAATATAGAAAGGCCAAATTGTAATGCGTTTGTGGAGACATTTCTTGTAATATTAAGGTCATTAATGTATTGGAGGTAGCATTGAGGAGGTATACATTGGAGGTAGTACCACAAATGTAGCATTTCATAGTGAGGTAGTTGACGTGGCAGCATTGCATACTTTGGCATCCACCATAGTTACCGTCAATAAATGCTTAATCCAAATAGAGCTCTTTCCTTGTATGAATTTGCTATTTTGTAAAGTGTTTATAGCTTCTTCTACATAGGCGATTTTGGATTTTGTGATGTCCACTGTTTCTTTGACAAACCGTATACTCATTGGTTTCAAGAGGGAGTTGGATTTTGCCAAACAACTTCTTTGTTTATGCTACAAACCAATTGCAGTGGAACAAAGCTACTTTGAAAAATATTGCTGTCTGTGGAATCTTCTTCCTGCATCTTCTGTTTATATTGTGTTTGTTGCGATCCGTCACATCCCCATTTCGAAATTAGCGTCAGTAATTTACTCTTGTATATTCCATGTCATCAATACATCCTCCAAATATGTAGCCAAACGTTTTGCCGTTTGTCCAATAAATGCTGCAAGTTAATTTCAGCACAACTTTCAGTTACCCGATAGGCTGCTTTTTCCGGACAAGTCAAACAACAAGTCTTTTTTGCTTGCTGTACATTGGTATAACACGGATAATAATCCTTGTTACTATTTCTAATAACTTCATATTGCCGCCTTGAGAGATTCGCTTCTACAAACATTGAGAGGGCGGCCATTGGATCAAGGTGACCTTTTTCCGTGCATTGGCTTTTTGTATGTTGTTTTGTATTTGTATGTTGTTTTTGAGGATTTGAGGATTTTTGGTATATATATATTATAAATATATATATATATATATATATAGATATAAATATATATATATATATATATATATATATATATATATATATATATATATATATATATATATATATATATATCTATATACAGGGTATCCCAACGAAAATTTGACCCCCCCTATAATTGGAAAACCGAATAATATTTCAAAATTCGACGAGACCCGTCGATTTTTGTTCTTGGGGGGAGCTTTTTTGACAGTCAAGCCAACTCGATATGTTCATCCCCCTAAAGCCTAGCAACCCCAACTTAAAAATTTCAAATGCAACTACCCCACTTGTGGCACCATCATTTTAAAGCCCTTTTCATTGCGAATACAGTGACGTACCGTTTTTTGAAATCGGTTGAGATTTGACAGAATTATTGGTTACAAACGAAAAGATGACAAACCAACTTACGCTTAGTAATTTCTACACAAATGCCCACCACTAATAAGTTTTTCATCTACTACACATGACCGCATTACCTAATTGTTATTGATGTGTCTATCAGTTTACAAAAAAGTCAGAAATGAAATAAAAATGCTGAAGCAAATAATAAATCAGATTTATTTGATGAATTGCTCAAAATGACCCCCGTTAACTTCCAAACAATAATACAGCCTGTTTTCAAATTCTGTTCGAACATTATTAAAGACATCCGCAGTTATTAATCGGCATTCTTCTACAATTCTCTGACGTAGCACTTGCAATGTTTCGGGCTGAGTGGCGTACATTCGTGATTTTAAATGACCCCACAGAAAAAAGTCCAAAGGGGACAGATCCGGAGATCTTGGTGGCCATTCGACGGGACCTCTTCTGCCAATCCAATGCCCCGGGAAATGGTCATCCAAAAATTGTCGCACAGCAGCAGCATAGTGCGGGGGCGCACCATCTTGTTGGAAGGTTATTTCATTTTCTGGTAAATTGTCGTCACTTTATAAAATCTCTGTTATCCTAGGATAAATTGTACTTTCCAATAATTCTAGATAGGTGTTTCCATCGAGATTACCTTGGATGAAAAATGGTCCAACAAGATGGTCGCCCAAAATGCCTGCCCAAACATTCAATTTTTGAGGTGTCTGAGTTTGAAATTCCCTGATTAAATGCGGATTAGTATCACTCCAATAACGACAATTGTGTCTATTCACTTCGCCATTCAACATAAATGTGCATTCGTCGGAGAAACATGTATTTTAGAGAAGATATGGATTCAGTAGAAGTTGTTCACTAAAGTATTCGCAAAATTCATCTTCATGTAACTCATCGTCATCTTCATGTAACTCTTGAACCAGCGTCATCTTAAATGGATGAAACTTGTGTTTTTTCAAAATTCGATGAACACTGGAACGGGATAGGCCAGAAGCTTGAGACACAGTTGTAATCGATTGCTTATTATCCATCTGTACATGACCCAAAACTGCCACTTCAACTGCTTCATTTCGAACTGGCCCAATTACTTCACGTTTCTTGTTTAAAAGCGAACCTGTTGCAACAAATTTGTCAATCAGGTGTTTAACGTACTGGCATTAAAAATTCGTGCTGTAGCTTTAGCGCAATCGTGATTTCGATAATAAATTGCAACAATTTCTACTCTTTCCGCGATAGAATAAACCATTTCGAACACACGTTAATACTTTCAATAACGGCTGAATCTAATATATATATATATATATATATATATATATATATATATATATATATATATATATATATATATATATATATATATATATATATGTATATAGTATCCAATTAAGAGTTTATTATTCATTTCAGGAAAAGTTAGTAGTCGGAAAAAAGTTATTGTTCAAAAAAAGTTTTGTATAAAAGCCGTATACGAAGTTTTCGAAAAAAAATAAAACAAAAATATAAAAAAATGAATTAAAAATATATTTTCCCTGGTTTAAGCGTCAATTTGTTTTCACCGCTTCCTTTTTTATATAATTCTTGTAATAGAATTGTCCGAACAAATACAACATGTACATATCTTGAGCGAGAATAATAACGTAAGCATGAGTTGGAACTTCACAATTCTCCCTAAAGAGCAGTTGTCCGTAAACCAGAAAGATCAAAAGAAACTGCACCTGAAAAGAAGCGTAAATAGTTGAGGATTCACATTTCTCAAGCAATCTCACCAGTTGTAACTGCGTGATATGTTTCTTCCACCAAATGATTTTCTGATGGTCGGTCAGGTACGCTGTTAATAGGTAGTAACCGTACATGAGAAGGTGGACGAAAATGTTAGCAAGTACCAAGAAAGCCATTTTTGTCGTAATAACAAAGTGTGCAAAATAGTAAGCTGCCACAACCATAGTAGCGTGATGGTAAACATGTAATTGTGTAATCTGGTTATTCTTCTTTCTTAAAACGAAAAAAACCTAGAAAAAGCCGTATTGTCAATTGATTGCGTTCTTTCCTATTCTGCCTAAATTACGGTATCTAGTAAATCGAAGATTTTCATAAGAAAATACTGGTAGCCACCTTGATACAA
>OX155902.1:37325157-37377711 GCA_944588485.1 Phosphuga atrata | reverse complement strand
TACAAGTAGATAACGATGTTTGAATTTATTTTTATAAAAAAAAAAAAAAATTATTTTTAGGGATTTGTTTGTTTCATTTAAGTTTATTTCGGCGATTCTGAAGGTGGAAAATATGAATTTATGTATAAAATGTTCGAAATTTATGTGAAAATATAAATCTATTTTTTAGTGCGGATGTCGGAACGAGTGTTGTAAAGTCCTTGTAAATTTTGTAACGTAATCCCGGCTGCAGGCGAACGGTGCGAGATTTAGGTGGTCGAAACCGAGCGGCGGTTCACACGGTGCGGCGAACACGAGGGAGGCTTCACCGCTTCCGGTCCTCCTGCACTAACTTCTGTTCTGTGTCGACTAGGTGCGAGTGTACTCGCTCATATGTCCCCTAAAACACCGGTGATATTCTTCAAAGATTAAGAGAGCTTTCCGAGCTTCCAAGAACTTTTTAAACTGGAACGTGTCTACTATGAATTACAAAACAGTTTGTTGGAATTCGTGTCTTATTAGTCTTGTCTATATGTTCTATCCAAACTTATCTATCCAGTCACGTTTGTCAAATTTTGTCAATCTAACCTTCTCGGTATAGTCTTGTGTACATATTCTGTCTAATTTTGTTTGACTTGCCTTATCTGTTTAGTCCGGTCTAGGAGGCCCTGTTTGTCTAGTCTTGTCAGTCTAGTATTTTCTGTCTAGTCTTGTTTGTCTAGTATTATCTGTCTAGTGTTGTCTGTCTAGTCTTGTCTGTCTAGTCTTGTCTGTCTAGTCTTGTCTGTCTAGTCTTGTCTGTCTAGTCTTGTCTGTCTAGTCTTGTCTGTCTAGTCTTGTCTGCCTAGTCTTGTCTGTCTAGTCTTCTCTGTCTAGTCTTGTCTGTCTAGTCTTGTCTGTCTAGTCTTGTCTGTCTAGTCTTGTCTGTCTAGTCTTGTCTGTCTAGTCTTGTCTGTCTAGTCTTGTCTGTCTAGTCTTGTCTGTCTAGTCTTGTATGTCTAGTCTTGTCTGTCTAGTCTTGTCTGTCTAGTCTTGTCTGTCTAGTCTTGTCTGTCTAGTCTTGTCTGTCTAGTCTTGTCTGTCTAGTCTTGTCTGTCTAGTCTTGTCTGTCTAGTCTTGTCTGTCTAGTCTTGTCTGTCTAGTCTTGTCTGTCTAGTCTTGTCTGTCTAGTCTTGTCTGTCTAGTCTTGTCTGTCTAGTCTTGTCTGTCTAGTCTTGTCTGTCTAGTCTTGTCTGTCTAGTCTTGTCTGTCTAGTCTTGTCTGTCTAGTCTTGTCTGTCTAGTCTTGTCTGTCTAGTCTTGTCTGTCTAGTCTTGTCTGTCTAGTCTTGTCTGTCTAGTCTTGTCTGTCTAGTCTTGTCTGTCTAGTCTTGTCTGTCTAGTCTTGTCTGTCTAGTCTTGTCTGTCTAGTCTTGTCTGTCTAGTCTTGTCTGTCTAGTCTTGTCTGTCTAGTCTTGTCTGTCTAGTCTTGTCTGTCTAGTCTTGTCTGTCTAGTCTTGTCTGTCTAGTCTTGTCTGTCTAGTCTTGTCTGTCTAGTCTTGTCTGTCTAGTCTTGTCTGTCTAGTCTTGTCTGTCTAGTCTTGTCTGTCTAGTCTTGTCTGTCTAGTCTTGTCTGTCTAGTCTTGTCTGTCTAGTCTTGTCTGTCTAGTCTTGTCTGTCTAGTCTTGTCTGTCTAGTCTTGTCTGTCTAGTCTTGTCTGTCTAGTCTTGTCTGTCTAGTCTTGTCTGTCTAGTCTTGTCTGTCTAGTCTTGTCTGTCTAGTCTTGTCTGTCTAGTCTTGTCTGTCTAGTCTTGTCTGTCTAGTCTTGTCTGTCTAGTCTTGTCTGTCTAGTCTTGTCTGTCTAGTCTTGTCTGTCTAGTCTTGTCTGTCTAGTCTTGTCTGTCTAGTCTTGTCTGTCTAGTCTTGTCTGTCTAGTCTTGTCTGTCTAGTCTTGTCTGTCTAGTCTTGTCTGTCTAGTCTTGTCTGTCTAGTCTTGTCTGTCTAGTCTTGTCTGTCTAGTCTTGTCTGTCTAGTCTTGTCTGTCTAGTCTTGTCTGTCTAGTCTTGTCTGTCTAGTCTTGTCTGTCTAGTCTTGTCTGTCTAGTCTTGTCTGTCTAGTCTTGTCTGTCTAGTCTTGTCTGTCTAGTCTTGTCTGTCTAGTCTTGTCTGTCTAGTCTTGTCTGTCTAGTCTTGTCTGTCTAGTCTTGTCTGTCTAGTCTTGTCTGTCTAGTCTTGTCTGTCTAGTCTTGTCTGTCTAGTCTTGTCTGTCTAGTCTTGTCTGTCTAGTCTTGTCTGTCTAGTCTTGTCTGTCTAGTCTTGTCTGTCTAGTCTTGTCTGTCTAGTCTTGTCTGTCTAGTCTTGTCTGTCTAGTCTTGTCTGTCTAGTCTTGTCTGTCTAGTCTTGTCTGTCTAGTCTTGTCTGTCTAGTCTTGTCTGTCTAGTCTTGTCTGTCTAGTCTTGTCTGTCTAGTCTTGTCTGTCTAGTCTTGTCTGTCTAGTCTTGTCTGTCTAGTCTTGTCTGTCTAGTCTTGTCTGTCTAGTCTTGTCTGTCTAGTCTTGTCTGTCTAGTCTTGTCTGTCTAGTCTTGTCTGTCTAGTCTTGTCTGTCTAGTCTTGTCTGTCTAGTCTTGTCTGTCTAGTCTTGTCTGTCTAGTCTTGTCTGTCTAGTCTTGTCTGTCTAGTCTTGTCTGTCTAGTCTTGTCTGTCTAGTCTTGTCTGTCTAGTCTTGTCTGTCTAGTCTTGTCTGTCTAGTCTTGTCTGTCTAGTCTTGTCTGTCTAGTCTTGTCTGTCTAGTCTTGTCTGTCTAGTCTTGTCTGTCTAGTCTTGTCTGTCTAGTCTTGTCTGTCTAGTCTTGTCTGTCTAGTCTTGTCTGTCTAGTCTTGTCTGTCTAGTCTTGTCTGTCTAGTCTTGTCTGTCTAGTCTTGTCTGTCTAGTCTTGTCTGTCTAGTCTTGTCTGTCTAGTCTTGTCTGTCTAGTCTTGTCTGTCTAGTCTTGTCTGTCTAGTCTTGTCTGTCTAGTCTTGTCTGTCTAGTCTTGTCTGTCTAGTCTTGTCTGTCTAGTCTTGTCTGTCTAGTCTTGTCTGTCTAGTCTTGTCTGTCTAGTCTTGTCTGTCTAGTCTTGTCTGTCTAGTCTTGTCTGTCTAGTCTTGTCTGTCTAGTCTTGTCTGTCTAGTCTTGTCTGTCTAGTCTTGTCTGTCTAGTCTTGTCTGTCTAGTCTTGTCTGTCTAGTCTTGTCTGTCTAGTCTTGTCTGTCTAGTCTTGTCTGTCTAGTCTTGTCTGTCTAGTCTTGTCTGTCTAGTCTTGTCTGTCTAGTCTTGTCTGTCTAGTCTTGTCTGTCTAGTCTTGTCTGTCTAGTCTTGTCTGTCTAGTCTTGTCTGTCTAGTCTTGTCTGTCTAGTCTTGTCTGTCTAGTCTTGTCTGTCTAGTCTTGTCTGTCTAGTCTTGTCTGTCTAGTCTTGTCTGTCTAGTCTTGTCTGTCTAGTCTTGTCTGTCTAGTCTTGTCTGTCTATTGTCTGTCTAGTCTTGTCTGTCTAGTCTTGTCTGTCTAGTCTTGTCTGTCTAGTCTTGTCTGTCTAGTCTTGTCTGTCTAGTCTTGTCTGTCTAGTCTTGTCTGTCTAGTCTTGTCTGTCTAGTCTTGTCTGTCTAGTCTTGTCTGTCTAGTCTTGTCTGTCTAGTCTGTCTAGTCTTGTCTGTCTAGTCTTGTCTGTCTAGTCTTGTCTGTCTAGTCTTGTCTGTCTAGTCTTGTCTGTCTAGTCTTGTCTGTCTAGTCTTGTCTGTCTAGTCTTGTCTGTATAGTCTTGTCTGTCTAGTCTTGTCTGTCTAGTCTTGTCTGTCTAGTCTTGTCTGTCTAGTCTTGTCTGTTAGTCTGTCTAGTCTTGTCTGTCTAGTCTTGTCTGTCTAGTCTTGTCTGTCTAGTCTTGTCTGTCTAGTCTTTTCTGTCTAGTCTTGTCTGTCTAGTCTTGTCTGTCTAGTCTTGTCTGTCTAGTCTTGTCTGTCTAGTCTTGCTCTGTCTAGTCTTCTCTGTCTAGTCTTGTCTGTCTAGTCTTGTCTGTCTAGTCTTGTCTGTCTAGTCTTGTCTGTCTAGTCTTGTCTGTCTAGTCTTGTCTGTCTAGTCTTGTCTGTCTAGTCTTGTCTGTCTAGTCTTGTCTGTCTAGTCTTGTCTATCTAGTTTTGTCTGTCTAGTCTTGTCTGTCTAGTCTTGTCTGTCTAGTCTTGTCTGTCTAGTCTTGTCTGTCTAGTCTTGTCTGTCTAGTCTTGTCTGTCTAGTCTTGTCTGTCTAGTCTTGTCTGTCTAGTCTTGTCTGTCTAGTCTTGTCTGTCTAGTCTTGTCTGTCTAGTCTTGTCTGTCTAGTCTTGTCTGTCTAGTCTTGTCTGTCTAGTCTTGTCTGTCTAGTCTTGTCTGTCTAGTCTTGTCTGTCTAGTCTTGTCTGTCTAGTCTTGTCTGTCTAGTCTTGTCTGTCTAGTCTTGTCTGTCTAGTCTTGTCTGTCTAGTCTTGTCTGTCTAGTCTTGTCTGTCTAGTCTTGTTGTCTAGTCTTGTCTGTCTAGTCTTGTCTGTCTAGTCTTGTCTGTCTAGTCTTGTCTGTCTAGTCTTGTCTGTCTAGTCTTGTCTGTCTAGTCTTGTCTGTCTAGTCTTGTCTGTCTAGTCTTGTCTGTCTAGTCCTTGTCTGTCTAGTCTTGTCTGTCTAGTCTTGTCTGTCTAGTCTTGTCTGTCTAGTCTTGTTTGTCTAGTCTTGTCTGTCTAGTCTTGTCTGTCTAGTCTTGTCTGTCTAGTCTTGTCTGTCTAGTCTTGTCTGTCTAGTCTTGTCTGTCTAGTCTTGTCTGTCTAGTCTTGTCTGTCTAGTCTGTCTAGTCTTGTCTGTCTAGTCTTGTCTGTCTAGTCTTGTCTGTCTAGTCTTGTCTGTCTAGTCTTGTCTGTCTAGTCTTGTCTGTCTAGTCTTGTCTGTCTAGTCTTGTCTGTCTAGTCTTGTCTGTCTAGTCTTGTCTGTCTAGTCTTGTCTGTCTAGTCTTGTCTGTCTAGTCTTGTCTGTCTAGTCTTGTCTGTCTAGTCTTGTCTGTCTAGTCTTGTCTGTCTAGTCTTGTCTGTCTAGTCTTGTCTGTCTAGTCTTGTCTGTCTAGTCTTGTCTGTCTAGTCTTGTCTGTCTAGTCTTGTCTGTCTAGTCTTGTCTGTCTAGTCTTGTCTGTCTAGTCTTGTCTGTCTAGTCTTGTCTGTCTAGTCTTGTCTGTCTAGTCTTGTCTGTCTAGTCTTGTCTGTCTAGTCTTGTCTGTCTAGTCTTGTCTGTCTAGTCTTGTCTGTCTAGTCTTGTCTGTCTAGTCTTGTCTGTCTAGTCTTGTCTGTCTAGTCTTGTCTGTCTAGTCTTGTCTGTCTAGTCTTGTCTGTCTAGTCTTGTCTGTCTAGTCTTGTCTGTCTAGTCTTGTCTGTCTAGTCTTGTCTGTCTAGTCTTGTCTGTCTAGTCTTGTCTGTCTAGTCTTGTCTGTCTAGTCTTGTCTGTCTAGTCTTGTCTGTCTAGTCTTGTCTGTCTAGTCTTGTCTGTCTAGTCTTGTCTGTCTAGTCTTGTCTGTCTAGTCTTGTCTGTCTAGTCTTGTCTGTCTAGTCTTGTCTGTCTAGTCTTGTCTGTCTAGTCTTGTCTGTCTAGTCTTGTCTGTCTAGTCTTGTCTGTCTAGTCTTGTCTGTCTAGTCTTGTCTAGTCTTGTCTGTCTAGTCTTGTCTGTCTAGTCTTGTCTGTCTAGTCTTGTCTGTCTAGTCTTGTCTGTCTAGTCTTGTCTGTCTAGTCTTGTCTGTCTAGTCTTGTCTGTCTAGTCTTGTCTGTCTAGTCTTGTCTGTCTAGTCTTGTCTGTCTAGTCTTGTCTGTCTAGTCTTGTCTGTCTAGTCTTGTCTGTCTAGTCTTGTCTGTCTAGTCTTGTCTGTCTAGTCTTGTCTGTCTAGTCTTGTCTGTCTAGTCTTGTCTGTCTAGTCTTGTCTGTCTAGTCTTGTCTGTCTAGTCTTGTCTGTCTAGTCTTGTCTGTCTAGTCTTGTCTGTCTAGTCTTGTCTGTCTAGTCTTGTCTGTCTAGTCTTGTCTGTCTAGTCTTGTCTGTCTAGTCTTGTCTGTCTAGTCTTGTCTGTCTAGTCTTGTCTGTCTAGTCTTGTCTGTCTAGTCTTGTCTGTCTAGTCTTGTCTGTCTAGTCTTGTCTGTCTAGTCTTGTCTGTCTAGTCTTGTCTGTCTAGTCTTGTCTGTCTAGTCTTGTCTGTCTAGTCTTGTCTGTCTAGTCTTGTCTGTCTAGTCTTTGTCTGTCTAGTCTTGTCTGTCTAGTCTTGTCTGTCTAGTCTTGTCTGTCTAGTCTTGTCTGTCTAGTCTTGTCTGTCTAGTCTTGTCTGTCTAGTCTTGTCTGTCTAGTCTTGTCTGTCTAGTCTTGTCTGTCTAGTCTTGTCTGTCTAGTCTTGTCTGTCTAGTCTTGTCTGTCTAGTCTTGTCTGTCTAGTCTTGTCTGTCTAGTCTTGTCTGTCTAGTCTTGTCTGTCTAGTCTTGTCTGTCTAGTCTTGTCTGTCTAGTCTTGTCTGTCTAGTCTTGTCTGTCTAGTCTTGTCTGTCTAGTCTTGTCTGTCTAGTCTTGTCTGTCTAGTCTTGTCTGTCTAGTCTTGTCTGTCTAGTCTTGTCTGTCTAGTCTTGTCTGTCTAGTCTTGTCTGTCTAGTCTTGTCTGTCTAGTCTTGTCTGTCTAGTCTTGTCTGTCTAGTCTTGTCTGTCTAGTCTTGTCTGTCTAGTCTTGTCTGTCTAGTCTTGTCTGTCTAGTCTTGTCTGTCTAGTTTGTTGTCTAGTCTTGTCTGTCTAGTCTTGTCTGTCTAGTCTTGTCTGTCTAGTCTTGTCTGTCTAGTCTTGTCTGTCTAGTCTTGTCTGTCTAGTCTTGTCTGTCTAGTCTTGTCTGTCTAGTCTTGTCTGTCTAGTCTTGTCTGTCTAGTCTTGTCTGTCTAGTCTTGTCTGTCTAGTCTTGTCTGTCTAGTCTTGTCTGTCTAGTCTTGTCTGTCTAGTCTTGTCTGTCTAGCCTTGTCTGTCTAGTCTTGTCTGTCTAGTCTTGTCTGTCTAGTCTTGTCTGTCTAGTCTTGTCTGTCTAGTCTTGTCTGTCTAGTCTTGTCTGTCTAGTCTTGTCTGTCTAGTCTTGTCTGTCTAGTCTTGTCTGTCTAGTCTTGTCTGTCTAGTCTTGTCTGTCTAGTCTTGTCTGTCTAGTCTTGTCTGTCTAGTCTTGTCTGTCTAGTCTTGTCTGTCTAGTCTTGTCTGTCTAGTCTTGTCTGTCTAGTCTTGTCTGTCTAGTCTTGTCTGTCTAGTCTTGTCTGTCTAGTCTTGTCTGTCTAGTCTTGTCTGTCTAGTCTTGTCTGTCTAGTCTTGTCTGTCTAGTCTTGTCTGTCTAGTCTTGTCTGTCTAGTCTTGTCTGTCTAGTCTTGTCTGTCTAGTCTTGTCTGTGTAGTCTTGTCTGTCTAATCTTGTGTGTCTAGTCTTGTGTGTCTAGTCTTGTGTGTCTAGTCTTGTCTGTCTAGTCTTGTCTGTCTAGTCTTGTCTGTCTAGTCTTGTCTGTCTAATATTGTCTGTCTAGTCTTGTCTGTCTAGTCTTGTCTGCCTAGTCTTGTCTGTCTAGTCTTGTCTGTCTAGTCTTGTCTGTCTAGTCTTGTCTGTCTAGTCTTGTCTGTCTAGTCTTATCTGTCTAGTCTTGCCTATCTAGTCTTGGCTGTCTAGTCTTGTCTGTCTAGTCTTGTCTGTCTAGTCTTGTCTGTCTAGTCTTGTCTGTCTAGTCTTGTCTGTCTAGTATTGTCTGTCTAGTCTTGTCTGTCTAGTCTTGTCTGTCTAGTCTTTTCTGTCTAGTCTTGTCTGTCTAGTCTTGTCTGTCTAGTCTTGTCTGTCTAGTCTTGTCTGTCTAGTCTTGTCTGTCTAGTCTTGTCTGTCTAGTCTTGTCTGTCTAGTCTTGTCTGTCTAGTCTTGTCTGTCTAGTCGTGTCTGTCTAGTCTTGTCTGTCTAGTCTTGTCTGTCTAGTCTTGTCTGTCTAGTCTTGTCTGTCTAGTCTTGTCTGTCTAGTCTTGTCTGTCTAGTCTTGTCTGTCTAGTCTTGTCTGTCTAGTCTTGTCTGTCTAGTCTTGTCTGTCTAGTCTTGTCTGTCTAGTATTGTCTGTCTAGTCTTGTCTGTCTAGTCTTGTCTGACTAGTCTTGTCTGTCTAGTCTTGTCTGTCTAGTCTTGTCTGTCTAGTCTTGTCTGTCTAGTCTTGTCTGTCTAGTCTTGTCTGTCTAGTCTTGTCTGTCTAGTCTTGTCTGTCTAGTCTTGTCTGTCTAGTCTTGTCTGTCTAGTCTTGTCTGTCTAGTCTTGTCTGTCTAGTCTTGTCTGTCCAGTCTTGTCTGTCTAGTCTTGTCTGTCTAGTCTTGTCTGTCTAGTCTTGTCTGTCTAGTCTTGTCTGTCTAGTCTTGTCTGTCTAGTCTTGTCTGTCTAGTCTTGTCTGTCTAGTCTTGTCTGTCTAGTCTTGTCTGTCTAGTCTTGTCTGTCTAGTCTTGTCTGTCTAGTCTTGTCTGTCTAGTCTTGTCTGTCTAGTCTTGTTTGTCTAGTCTTGTCTGTCTAGTCTTGTCTATCTAGTCTTGTCTGTCTAGTCATGTCTGTCTAGTCTTGCCTGTCTAGTCTTGTCTGTCTAGTCTTGTCTGTCATGGTAAGTCAGGGTAAGGAATAACAGGAGAGCAAATGAGGAGGTACGAGAGGAATGCAGAAGGAGGTATAATTTGAGGTACAAGATGGTAAGGAACTTTGCAGAGCCATCGCGAGCTCCAAGCAAAAAGCTTGGAGAGAGCTTTGCGAAGTTTGCTTTGTGAAGTGAATAATAATATCTGGGGTGATGGCTACAAGGTCGTCAAGGTCGCTACAAATTCTCTCAGGGGGGACAGCCTAATGACGGAAGTTAAGACGCTGTTCCCAGTACATGAGTGAGTGAACTGGGTGGAGCCCATGGGGTGAAGACCGGCGCCCCAGTTCACTACAGCCGAACTGCAGAGGGCAGTCGGCCGGATGAAGGACGGAAAAGCGCCGGGTCCCGACAGCGTCCCACCCGTGGCGTGCAAGGTGTTCGGGCATGTGTGCGAGGACATGTGCCTGAGAATAATGAATGAAGAGTTGATGAATGGCAGTTTCCCTACGGAGTGGAAGAAGGGGAGACTGGTTATGATTGAAAAAGAACGGAAAGATGAAGAGGAAGCCAAATATAGGTCAATCTGTTTACTGAATGAGATAGTGAAAATGTTTGAGATCATGATCGGAGCTGGAATAAAGGATGATGTCAAGAGAGCAGGGCGTCTTTCGGAGGAACAATATTTGTTCAGGAGCGGTCACACTACGACGAACGCAATGATGCGAGTGATAGAAAGAGCAAGGTTAACCAATACGGGTCCATGGCGGACCCGTAGCTACTGTGTGTTTGTAACCCTGGCTGTGAAAAATGCTTTCAATGCGGTCCCGTGGGGCGGAATCATGGACGCCTTGGAACTAAAGGGGGTTGCTCCCTACCTTCGGAAGATAGTAGGCAGCTACCTGAGTGATAGGGAGATGGTGACTGCCAAAGGAAAAACCTTCAAGATGAGTGCATTGGAAGCTATTGTTTCGTACGTGCGTATGTCAATGTGTGCAAAATACGAACTTAGCTAATTTTGAATACATTTCAATTTCACATATTTACGTATGTCGCAGTATCTTGAATTTACATTTGAATTGGTGTACTTCATTTTCTATTATTCTTATAAATCTATTGGTTTTTAAAGATTTTGTCGCGCGTATTATCTCTAAGCTTCTTTTTTATTTTTAGCATGCAGTGGAATTGTTTTCTGTGGACTACACATGTAAACAACCAGACCTCATTGCCACTTATGACAGCTTGTATCAAGGTGGTTACCAGTATTTTCTTATGAAGATCTTCGATTTACTAGATACCGTAATTTAGGCAAAATAGGAAACAACGAAATCAATTGACCATACAATTTTTTCTAGGTTTTTTTCGTTTTAAGAAAGAAGAATAACCAGATTACAAAATTACATGTTTACCATCACGCTTCTATGGTTCTGGCAAGTTACTATTTTGGACACTTTGTTACTACGACAAAATTGGCTTTCGTGGTACTTCCAAACATTTTCGTCCACCTTCTCATGTACGGTTACTACCTATTAACAGCGTACCTGACCGACCATCAGAAAATCATTTGGTGGAAGAAACATATCACGCAGTTACAACTGGTGAGATTGCTTGAGAAATGTGAATCCTTAACTATTTACGCTTCTTTTCAGGTGCAATTTCTTTTGATCTTTCTGGTTTACGGTCAAATGCTCTTTAGGGAAAATTGTGAAGTTCCAGCTCATGCTTACGTTATTATTCTCATTCAAGATATGTACATGTTGTATTTGTTCGGACAATTTTATTACAAGAATTATATAAAAAAGGAACCGGTGAAAACAAATTGACGCTTAAACGAGGGAAAATATATTTTTAATTTATTTTAGAAATAAATCCAGGGGAAAATGGTTTTATATTTTGTTTTTAATTATTTTCCTGCTTATGGTAAATATTCTTATTTATATTTTATTGGCAAGTAACACATTTTAGCTAGATATTTTATTTTCTAGTGAGTTAACACATACTTTTGCCTTTCTAGTATTGTCATTAGCAAAGTTAATTTCAAAATCTAATTATGTATAAGACAAGATAATCAGTACTTTTAAGTCTAAAAACACTATATATTTCTATTCGACAGGTCTAGTTTTTCTCAATCTTCAGTTTAAATGTGACATGGTTCTGTGAGAATTTTAATTGCTCAATCTTAGAAAAGTTGATTTAAGTTTTATGAAATGTCTGGTCTCGTAAAAGCGAGACGAGGCCGATATGGGACAGTTTTGAAAATTATTAAGGCGAGAGCGAGAGCACATTTGGTCTCGCTCGAGACACGAGGTCGTATGTGGTCTCGCTCTTGCGAGTCGCGAGAGTCTCGTTTCTGATCTCGTTCAAACATCTTCAATCTTTAACTCTGACACAAGCAGCCGTAATACTTTTTGCATAAATTTGAGCTGCTCGTTGTGGACTCGGGCTATATATGTATATATATATATATATATATATATATATATATATATATATATATATATATATATACATATACATATATATATATATATATATATATATATATATATATATATATATATATATATATTACTTGCGTATTAACGCCACCACCGCTTATTTTTAAATGCCGTGAATTTTCACCTAAAATTTTTATGATAAATCATAAAATTAAACATTTTATTTAAAATTAAAACATTTTTAAAAGTCAAAACACTTTATTTCGTAATTTTCAAAATGTTGGTGGAAAATTGGTTGAGATAGAATTTAATATAGAATCAAAATTATCTCTATTTTCTTGCCCCTGACTGTCGCCATATGAAATCAGATAAATAAGATTCTAAATGATGTCTCGCTATCCTCCTGTTTCTTGTTCCTCCATTTAGCACTGCCCCACATTCTTCCAACTGTTTGTGTAAACTAAACTCGGTAAACTCCAAAAATCGAGTTTCTCGTTTTTTAACTTGATTTAATTCATGTAAATCCTCTTTTAAGTAAGCGCAAGAATTTAAAATGAAGTTTTATTTAATGAAATGAAGATTTTTCTTGAAGATAAACATTTGACTTGACTTTTGATATTTTTATAACAACACACGTGTATTACTGGTCACATAACTAAAAATATGGCCATGTAGCTAAACCAGCATTAACACCTTTAACTCTTTTAAAGAAAAAATAGGAAAAAAATGGAAGGTTTTGCAAAAACACTAACAAATATAATGTAAATTTCAGAAATTTATTAATTAATACATATACTAATACTGAAACTAAAACGATACAAATTAGATTAACTTGAGGCCCCTGCGCAGGAATAAAAGTGAGAATGAATGTATTTAATACATATACTAATAATGAAATTGATACGATAAATAGAAGATTAGAATAATGCCCCTGCGCAAGATTAAAAGTAAAAATGAATGCATTTAATACATATATTAATACTGAAATTGATATTATACAGAGATTAACACGAAACCCCTGCGCAAGAATAAAAGTAAGAACGAATGTAAATCAAGACCATAAAGACCATATTTGTTCTTGACCATATATGGGGTAACCTACGGTCCTTGCCACATTGTCCAATATTAAATCGAGCGTTCGCGCTGCCGCGCTTATGTTGTCTGGATTTATCTGACCGCTTCCCGGCAGGCAACCTAATCTAACTAGGGTTAAACCAACTGTCCTTGCCACTTTGTCCTATACTGAATCGAGGGTTCGCGCTGCCGGGGATATGTTGTCTTGATTTATTTGTCCGCATCGCGGCAGGCAACCTAATCTAACCGGGGTTAAACCAACGATCATTGGCAGTTTGTACTATATTGGATCGAGAGTTAACGCTGTCGCGCCTATGTTGCCTTGATTTATCTGCCCGCTTCGCGACGGGCAACCTAATCTAACCGTGGTTAAACCAACGGTCATTGCCACTTTGTCCTATATTGGATCGAGAGATCGCGCTGCCGCTTGTATGTTGTCTTCATTTATCTTCCCGCTTCGCGGCAGTCAACCCAAACTAACCGGGGTTAAACTAACGGTCATTGCCACTTTGTCCGCGAAGCAGGCAGATAAATCAAGACAACAAATACGCGGCAGCGCAAACTCTCGATCCAATATAGGATAAAGTGGCAAGGACAGCTTGTTTAACCCCGTTTAGATTAGGTTGCCCGCCGCGATGCGGACAGATAAATCAAGAGAACATGCGCGCGGCAGCGCGAACTCTCGATTCAATATAGAACAAGGTGGCAAGGACCGTTGGTTTAATCCCGGTTATGTTAGGTTAGGTTTTGTTAGTTTTGTTTGGGTTTAGACAATATACGTGCGGCAGCGCGGACTCTCGATCTAATCTAGGACAAATTGGCAAGGACCGTTGGTTTAACTCCGGTCAGATTAGGTTTCCCGCCGCGAAGCGGACAGATAAATCAAGACAACATACGTCGAATCATCAATATATAACATCGATCGAATATATGACAAAGTGGCAAGGACCGTTGGTTTAACCCCGGTTAGATTAGGTTGCCCGCCGCGAATCGGGCAGATAAATCAAGACAACATACGCGCGGCAGCGCGAAATCTGGATCCAATATAGGACAATTTGGCAAGGACCGTTGGTTTAACCCCGGTTAGATTAGGACAAATAATTTTTGGAGGCCAATTTTCTATATACTTTACACAAATATGTGACAGAAAAAATTAAATAATTTATATTATGTTGTCAAAATTAAATTTGGCAACGCTGACCCAACTGCATCAACATTCGTAGTTTTGTGACCAGTCATACACGTCAGTTTTTATTATATTCATAAACGTCAGAATTATTGTATATAAAACGTTATTTTTTTGTTGCAAAAACCCAAATATTTGTCCGACATAATAAAAAATATTACACCTAGTTATATAACAAATTATTCACCAAATATATTCATTTTTTACGAGGCCTATGTCTTTCCACTACAATGTGGATACAATTTATGTGATGGAATTGATACTGATACAGGAGTTCAAACACAAACAGTTGAGAGAATGTGGAACAGTGGTAAATGGGGGAACAAGAGAAATAGAGGGACATCGAGACATTATTTGCAAACTAATTTACTCCCTTTGGCTTATATTGGAAATACGGGTCTGTTTTGAAAATATTTTTGTGTACTTTTTGCCAGGTGTAACTGTTGTTAATCGTCTTTGACACTCTTTAACTAAGATCCGAAAGCAAAAATGAAGCCTCTACATTGTCTTGTTCTATAAATTTTCTTGTTTTTGTTGAAAATAATTTTTGGCACTTTCAAGATTGCAGATAGGATATGTGAACGCAATTATTTTGACGTTGCCACGTTTATTTTTGTTTATATGCCCGTTTATATTAAAAACTATAATTATGGCAACATATATATATTATTTTAAGCGTCGTATTGAAGTTGCATTCATATTACAACGAACAGCTACGCTAGAATGTTTCGAATGGATTTTATAAGTGTCCTCGATGTTTATTAAATATTGCAGGATCCAGACGAAACCGTTAAGAATTTGGTTGAATGGGGATTGATTCCGGCCGAAAGTTCGTATATATACTCCAAGTGTAAAAACCATATATATAGTACTGTCTATATTGCGTCTTTGAAGGCGAAAGTTCCGAAATCAAAGATAGCAACCATGTTGCTGTACCGTAGTCTGATTGATGGCTGGTACGCTTGCGCCAACTACCAACCAATTCCAAGCCCGTAATTTTACACATGGTTCGACAAGAGACGCGTGCCTAACCTAATTTTAGTGTTTTTCAATGTATATGGTTTTTTCTCGTTCTGTGGTGTGTTAAATCTAAATATTTAGTTTAATCATGTCGACAAGTTGTTACTTGTGTTTATCGATAAAATCCTCGCGTCCCAAAAGAAGTCTTCATAAGTAAGTATTAAAATTATTGTATTGTATGTGTATTATTGTAAATGATGTTATCAAAGATTTCCTAAGGATGCAACAACGAGCAAATCATGGTTTAAGGCTGTTGGATTATCTAAAGAAGTGGATGACATATCACACACTAGAATATGTTCGCTTCACTTTAAAATGGATGATTATGTGGAACCCAATGCAAAACTATATTGTGTAAGAATGGTTATGAAAAGGGAGGCAGTACCAACAGTATCAGTTCCTAACCAACCATCTGCAGTACTTGATGAATTTATTGAAGCTTCATCTACATATGTAAAGGAAGATATTTGCCTATTGGCAACACCGGCTGTAATATCGTCTGAGGTTAAAAGCGCCACAACAGAACCTGTCATACAGATGCCAACAAAAGAACTAGTATCTAATGAGGAAAAAGAAGAAAGTAAGAGTTATTGCACTAGTTTGTATTCATTTTTATAAATGCATTTATCTACTTTCAGGTGCTGAGAGCGTAGAAATAATCCATACTCATAAAAAGCGAAAATTTGCAGAGCCACGATTTATTTCTGAAATTACAACCCCTGACATGGCAACCCCTAGAAAAGCTCGAAGAGTTTTGTCATTAGTGAGACGATGTGACGCCGAAAAAAAACAAGAAAATAAAAAGGATACAGGATAAAAGTAGATATCTTTTGAAACGTATTGCTTCTCTGGAAGATTTGATCAAAAATTTGCGTAGCCAAGGAATAATTACTGAAGAAGCAGAAAATACTCTAATGGTACATATGTCATGATTTCTTCAAATGCTACTCCAAGACTATCTTAATTAATAAATAGAAGGTTTGAATTTCAGATTTATAAAACAATGCTTGAACCTTGGCATTATTGCTATGATAATAGATTAATATGGTTAAGGGTGTAGTATTATTTTTTCTCGAACTGACTATATTTTTCCATGCATTTATAGATTTTTTTTATAGGAGGTGCTACCTAAATTGTGTCACGAAAAATAAAGAAAAAGGGGCAGTATTCGCCTGAAATACGGAGTTTTGCCTTGACCCTACATTTCTACTCGCCAAAGGCCTACAATTATGTCCGAAAGCATTGGAAACAACTTTTGCCACATCCATCGATCGTGCGACAATGGTACAGAGTTGTCTATGGTTCCCCAGGCTTCATAAAAGAGGCATTTTATGCTATAGCCCTTGCTACTTAAAAAAAAATATCATCAATTTGGTTATTGATGAAATGTCCATTAAAGAAGCAACAGTTTACCAACATAATGAATTCAATGGTGGTGTTGATTTTGGAACAGTTGATATTAAGCAGGACAATGATAATGTGCCAATGGCAAATAATGCTCTGGTTTTTATGGCAGTGTCATTAAATGAAAGATGGAAGATTCCCATTGGGTATTTTTTAAATCGTGGCCTAAATGGAAGCGAGCGGACAAATATATTGACACGAGCATTTTGGTTGTTGGAGGAAAGTAAGGTTAATGTGTATTCCATTACTTTTGATGGAGCAGCAACAAATTTTAGCATGTGCAGAAATCTAGGGGCAAATTTCGATGATGGTCCCTATATTAAACCATATTTTCAGAACCCTGTGACATCAGAACTTTGTTATGTGTTCCTGGATTTATGTCACATGATTAAGTTAATTCGAAACACCTTGGGAGATAAAAAAATATTACAACCTGCAGGTGGTGATATAAAAAAATGGGAGTATATTGTAAAATTGCAAGATTTACAAAAACATGAGGGGTTGCGATTGGCAAATTAACAGAGAAGCATGTAAATTGTACTAACAACCGCATGAACGTTCGATTAGCAATGCAAGTTTTAAGTGAGAGTGTCTATAAGTCTTTTGTATTTTTAAGTACAGTTCTTGATTCACATTAAAAAAACAATTTTCAGGCTGCTTGCCCACTGCAGATTTCTGTTTAACTTTTAACAATATTGCAGATATGCTGAATTGAAATAGATACTCTAAAATTCAATTTGATGCTCCATTAACAGAGAGCAACAACAAAGTAATGAAGGAGCATGCAGATAATTTTCTCTCCTATATTACTAGTTTAAATGATGCAGATGGCAAAGCCCTCCTAAAATCCAATAGAAAAACTGGCCTTATAGGCTTAATAATATTATTAGCAAATATGGTTCCGCTGTTTGATGAATTAAAAACCAACGGTTTCACATATTTGTTGACATATAACCTTTCTCAAGATTATTTACAGACATTTTTTAGTGCAATTAGAAGTAGGGGAGGGTTTAATAATAACCCTGACGCTTTCCAATTCAAAAGTGCATATAAACGTTTGTTGGTGAGACACGAAATCAAAGAGGTAGAGAATGGCAACTGCCTCTTTGATGGGGTTGACATTTTGCATGTTGTCTCAACGAGAAAACAGAATGCATGCCCCATGGGTGATCTTCCAACACTGGATAAACCTGTATCAGGTTTTGCGCATGATTATGTAAGTAGTTTCTAGCAATTAAACCCTTATATTGATAATGTTGTGGAATATATTGCAGCCTATATTTCAAAGAAAGTAGCTAAGAAAATTGACTGCCTTATATGCCATTATTATCTAAAATTAAAGATCGTGCAGCATTTTATTTATCACCATCATAAGATGTGTCCGCTATTTGTAATTATTATCGGAAAAAATTGTTAGATAAGTCTCCCGGAAGTATTATCGGAAAAAATTGTTAGACAAATCTCCCATCGTTTAACCGCCAAAAATATTAAACCCATCATCAGTAATAAAATTTTTAACAAATTAGGAGTTCCTTTCGACACCCCCGAAAGGAACAACCATGTGATTTTGCAAGGTATCCTCGACAATCACAGGGCACAACTGTGCAAATTAATAATAAATTTATATATAAATGTCCGCTTTTTTCATGAAGCCAGCAAAATGTGTGGAAAAGATGAGAATACAGTGTGTAAAGCGATGAGGTTTCCTATAGGAAAAACTTTTTTAATATAAGTTTTAGGAGAAAATCTTATTCTTCATAAAATTTGCTTGAATCGAAACCCCTCATAGTCAAAGAAAAATCGAGTAATCACTTAAGAAAAGATCAAAAACTTGTCGAGAATATATGTCGAGTTGTTGATTTTAAATATGACAAGTCCGAACGTTGCATTTGTATCGCGTTACCCATGTATTACTCGTTAACAAGTGACATTCATTGACAGTTATGAAGCGAGCTTAATATGAAAACAATGTTAACGTTAGAGCAGCGAATCTACCTAGTGAAATGTTATGGTTTAGGAGGTCTCGTATAAATATTCAATTTAGTTATTTAATGAAAAATATCCAAATGTTAGTGTAAGCAGAACAGCTTTAACAAAATTAACTCAAAATTTGGATGAAACGGGATCCGTTGCCGACAAAATGAAGTCTCGCAAAGCGTACAATGATGATGATGCTGTGACCATTGTGGCTATCGAATCAGTGCCGAAACATCCTAGGATTTCTTTACGCCAGCGAGCAACTGAACTCAATGTACATTATTGCAGAAAATTTATAAAGCGAGTAAAATTTGCCCATATAAACCTAGATTCAGACACACCTTAGAAATTGCAGATCACCCTTTTAGACTCCAGTTTTGTTTGTGGATTGGTGAGAATACTATGGAACATCGCCTATTTTATCAAAATTTAATGTTTTGTGATGAAGCAACGTTTCGACAAATGGTACTGTTTCCTCACAAAATTGTAGATATTGGTCAAAGGATAATCCAAATTTTAAAATTAACGCTAGAAATCAGCGATATCAAAAAGTCAATGTTTGGTGCGGAATGCTGTTTAAAAGAATAATTGATCCCTATATTTTTAATGGAAATTTAAATCAACATAATTACTTGGAAATGTTTCATTTTTTATTGCCATTACTTGAACAAGAGGAATTGTGACGCATCTACTTCCAACAAGATGGGTGTCCAGCTCATGGTACCTTGATTGTTAGAGAATTTTTAAATTTACATTTTCCTGGTAGATGGATTGGACGACATGGACCAATACATTGGGCAGCTCGATCACCGGACTTAACTCCCATGGATTTCTTTCTTTGGGGTTATCTAAAGCATAAAGTTTACAGGAAACCATTGGGAAACGATGTAAATTACCTAAAAAATGCAGATTGAGGAGGCTGTTTGAGAAATTAATGTTGGAATGTTCAACAACGTTTACAAACAATTTAGAAAAAGCGTTGAAGATTGCGCTGGATACGGAATAATTGTACAATTAAAAATTAAATTATTGTATCAAAAATAATCTTTTTTTTTTTGTTCAGAAAATAATAAGATAATTTTTTGAGTTTCGTGGCCATCCTTGTTTACAAACAGAAATTTGAAATCAACTACTCGACATAATTTTAAGTTTTTGATCTTATCTTAAGTGATTACTGGATTTTTATTTGAATATAACGGGTTTCGATACAAGCAAAACTTTTTATAAAGAATAAAATTTTCTCCTAAAACTCATACTAAAAAAGTTTTCTCCGTAGGAAACCTCATCACTTTTCACACTGACTTCTCCTAAACCATAACATTTCACTAGGTAGATTCGCTGCTCTAACGTTAACAGTCTTTTCATATTAAGCTCGCTGAACTGTCAATAACTGTCACTTGTTAACGAGTAATACATGGGTAACGCTTACAAATGCAACGTTCGGACAGTCATATTTAAAATCAACAACTCGACATTATTTCAAGTTTTTCATCTTATCTTAAGTGATTACTCGATTTTTCTTTGACTATGAGGGGTTTCGATACAAGCAAAACTTTTTATGAAGAATAAGATTTTCTCCTAAAACATATTTAAAAAATGCATTTTTTTGTAAATAAAGTTGTTTCTAGTTTCAAAATTATTTTGGTTTTATTGTCTCAGTCATTGATTTATTACTTTTTACTGTCTATTTCGTAGTTTTTCACATAGGTGTAGCGAAAATTCGGAATTCGGTGTAGGTTACAGGTATTACATACCTACAATTGGACTTTTAACAGACATACACCTGACGTTAAAGTTCATGCATAAATTTCCTGTTTATATTTACCGCATTTAACTTGACAGCAGTGCACTACTTACGACTCACACTACGCTATAGCACTACTGTATGTTTTCTCTCCCTTCATCAGTGAACTCGCTGGACATTTGTTTCCGACACTACACGCAATATATATAGTACTATATATATGGTAAAAACGGCCTCTTGAAACTGTGTCGGGATAATTCAAGGTTAGTTTTTTTTGTATTTGATTATTAATGCCACCATAACATAAATTGAATGCACATTGTAGTTGAAAGACCTAGTGCCTTGTAAATATTTATATATATATATATATATATATATATATATATATATATATATATATATATATATATATATATATATATATATATATATTTGGGTTTTTGTAATAAAAAATTTCTGACGTTTATGACTGGTCACATAACTTATTTGTCTATTCTGAATATTCAGAATTCTTTAAGAGATTCCGACTAAACAATTAAAAAATTAATTGAATGGAAATTAATATCAGTCGAATTTGTTAAACCAAAAGGTCCGTGTCTCATTGTCCTATGAGTAAACTATCCTAAACTCTCAAAACGACAAAAAATGATGGTTATAGATGTAGTTGGAAAAAAGGAGTTGCAGCACATAACGTTAACAAACGTTGTAACATAACGTTACAAGAAGCCTTAGGAAGGGAAGTTGGTTCGAGTTGAGCTATCTCTCCAAATGTAATCCATGTTAACCAATACTCATGGTTTGTTTAACCCATTGCGTTATTCCTTTCTTCTCATTACATCCTTACTCCCATTAGTTTGCGTCATTTAACTCCCTTTTTCACAGACTCTTCAAGTTCCCCCTTAACCCTGAGCCCTTTGAAAGGGAATTGGGTGTCATTTTACAGATCTCTTTCTACAATATCTTCCCCGTCAATAAAATACCCTTTATAAATAAAAGCCTTTACATAAAAAATTTAGTCAAACATAAACTATACTACAATTTTCTTCCCGCATTAAAAACACCCACCGTGTGGGCTCCTCTGAAGTTTGTCGGTCAACCCTCCATTGATTTAGTACGTCTTTTCTCTTCCCATCAATTCTCGCCTGCTTTATTAACGATAGGCTCATTATCCAGTTCCATGGTCCGTACAAAAGATAGCTTGCCTCCACTATCACATGCCGGCGGTTTACTCCCTCTTATGTGATAATTGTGATTCCCTGTATGTTGGCCAAACTGTCAGGGCTATATCACTACGTATAAAGGAATATCTTAACCAGTTCCACAAACATAAGAATTCAGGCATTCCAACTCCGCCAACCTCTCTTCCAACTCCGCTTTAGCAGACCACCTTCTCCTTACAGGACATAGCTCTTTCATTAACAACGCCAAGCTCCTACATGTTCACCACAAATCCTGTAAGCTACCTATAGGCACTTGAGAACTACAAAGCCTGCTAAACCCTAAGCTAACCGTCTTGAACAAGATCACTAAGTTTTCAACTCTTATCATTACAGCCTTATTAAAATTATAAGTTTCATTAGCACAATCTGATTTATCTTGCCCTCAGCTTTTAATTATATTTCATTTACCTTTTACTTTGTTTTTTTTAATTGATAGTTTGAACGTTGTAAAGCTTTAGCGGCTTTGGAATTGTTGGTGCAGGATGACAAAAGAGAAAGAGTGACAAAAGGTTTTCTCTTTAGTCGTCCTGCATTGATGATTTTGTAGTTGTTCACTTTCTTAATGTCTTTAAGGTTTTTTTCTAACTTTGTATACTTTGTGAAAGCCTTAAAGTTTTTTTAAAATTAAAAATCATTATTTTGTAGTTAGGCTACACTGTTTGCAGCTAGATTTTCAACAAAATTTCCCACATTTTGACGCTTTATACGCCGCAGGTTGTTTTTTATTATTAAATGCATAAAAACCATCCTGTTTAAAAATCTTTTTCTTTTTCAACCTACACTACCATTTTATACCAACATGCCGACTTAGTCGTCACGTGGCTCCGCTTTAAATTTATTTTATAATAGTGTTCTGTTTGATTTTATTTTGTAATCATTATAGGCTGTTTAATTAGCATATTATCAAATTATGTTTCAATTATTATTGTCCCTGCTTTCGCCGACATACACATTTCTTTTATCGCGCATTTTGGTAAGATATAACTTACACTTATTTCCTTATCTTATTAGTAGAATGTTATAAAATGTTATTTTTTTCAATGTATGCATTTTAGCACTGAAGATGACTTGCTTCCAAGTCGAAAGCGCTCTGCCTTTTATTTAATAAAGACAACATACGCGCCGCAGCGCGAACTCTCGATCCAATATAAGCCAATGTGGCAATGACCGTTGGTTTAACCCCGGGTAGATTAGGTTGTCCGCCGCGAAGCGGACAGATAAATCAAGACAACATACGCGCGGGAGCGCGAACTATCGACCCAATATAAGCCAAAGTGGCAATGACCGTTAGTTTAACCCCGGTTAGATTAGGTTGCCCGTTGCGAAGCGGACAGATAAATCAAGACAACATACGCGCTGGAGCGCGAACTCTCGATCCAATATAAACGAAAGTGTCAGTGACCGTTGGTTTAACCCCGGTTAGATTAGGTTTCCCGCCGCAAAGCGGACAGATAAATCAAGACAACATACGAGCGGCAGCGCGAACTCTCGATCCAATATAGATCAATGTGGCAAGGACCGTTGGTTTAACTCCGGTTAGATTAGGTTGTCCGCCGCGGAGCGGACAGATAAATCAAGGCAACTTACGCGCGGGAGCGCGTACAATCGATCCAGTATAGGACAAAGTAGCAAGGATCGTTGGTTTAACCCCGGTTAGATTAGGTTGTCTGGCGCGAAGCGGACAGATAAATCAAGACAACATACGTGCGGGAGCGCTAACGCACGATCCAATATAAGCCAAAGTGGCAATGACCATTGGCTTAACCCCGGTTAGATTAGGTTGTCCGCCGCGAAGCGTACAGATAAATAAAGATAACATAAGCGCGGCAGCGCAAACTCTCGATCCAATATAGATCAATGTGGCAAAGACCGTTGGTTTAACTCCGGTTAGATTAAGTTGCTCGGAGATAAATCAGATTATCAAACAGATAAATCAAGACAGTATACGCGCGGGATCGTTAACTCTCGATCCAGTAGAGGAGAAAGTAGCAAGGATCGTTTGTTTAACCCCGGTTAGATTAGGTTGCCCGCCGCGAAGCGGACAGATAAATCAAGACAACATTCCTCGCGGGAGCGCGAATTTTCGATCCAATATAGATCAATTTGGCAAGGACCGTTGGTTTAACTGCGGATAGGTTAAGTTTGGTTAGGTTAGGTCCGTTGGTTTAACTCCGGTTAGATTAGGTTGCCCGCCGCGAAGCGGACAGATAAACATACGCGCGGGACAACATACGCGCGGGAGCGCGAACTGTCGATCCAATATAAGCCAAAGTGGCAATGACCGTTGGTTTAACCCCGGTTAAATTAGGTTGCCCTTTGCGTAGCGTACAGATAAATCAAGATAACATACGCGCGGCAGCGCGAACTCTTGATCCAATATAGATCAATGTGGCAAGGACCGTTGGTTTAACTCCGGTTAGATTAGGTTGTCCGCCGCGAAGCGGATAGATAAATAAAGACAACTTACGCGCGGGAGCGCGACCTCTCGATCCAGTAGAGGACAAAGTAGCAAGAATCGTTGGTTTAACCCCGGTTAGAATAGGTTGCCCGCCGCGAAGTGGACAGATAAATCAAGACAACATGCGCGCGGCAGCGCGAACTCGATCCAATATAGGCCAAAGTGGAAATAACCGTTGGTTTAACCCCAGTTAGATTAGGTTGTCCGCCGCGAAGCGGACAGATAAATCAAGACATCATACGCGCGGCAGCGCGAAGTCTCGACCAAATATAGATCAATATGGCAAGGACCGTTGCTTTAACCGCGGTTAGATTAGGTTGCCCGCCCCGAAGCGGGCAAATAAATCCACTACAATGTGCATGCAATTTTTGTGGTGTTGCCGTTAATACGTAAGTACTGCTTTTTTATATTTCTAACAACATTGGAATATATTCTTAAATGTTTTATTTCAGGATTGACGGGTTTTGCTGGATCTATAAGAATAAGATTTCCGTGAATATGAAGTCCAAGATATGCGGTCAAAAGGTAGAATTTCGTTCGGGCACTTTCTTCGCCAGGTCCAAGTTGCCGTTAGTGAAGATTCTTGGGTTCCTCTCTTTTTGGGTTCAAAATGCATCGTTGATGCTGATTGGCAGACAGTTGAAGATGAACAATTCAACTGTATTTGATTGGTCATCTTTTTGCCATGAGGTTGTCTTCGATGCATTTTTTACTCAGCCTGCGAAACTCGGCGATCCTAATAAGGTCGTTGAGATTGATGAATCTAAGTTCGGAAAGCGCAAGTATCATCGGGGTCACAGAGTGGAAGGGCAGTGGGTTTTCGGCGGTTACGAACGTGGCACTGGTCGGGTGTTCATGGTAGCCTTCGAGAAACGCGATTCTGAAACTCTTGTGCCTCTGATCGAGTCGTGGATAGAACCGTGTACGACGATAATTAGTGACTCTTGGAAGGCCTGTAGCGCTCTCAATGACCTTGGCTACAAACACCTAACTATTAATCATTCGATTAACTTTAAAGATCCCGTTACCGGGACACATACAAATGCCATAGAGTCAACTTGAAGGGCTGCTAAATCTTCCATGCCGTCATCTGGGCGTATCAAAAAACACGTTAATCCCGCTCTGGAATTTTTCCGTATGGCTGGCAAGATGTACGATCCCGTGCATCCCCAGTCAGGACCTGGTGATGATCGTGATACGGACGAGGACTCCGATAACTAGATCGCACATTGCTGTAGTAAGGTTTTTTTCTGTTTTTATTTTTAACAAAATTTCAATTTATTTTTGTTTTTCAGACGAAAGACTTGGGCTAAATTTGTTTTTCTTTTCTTATTTTGAGGAAATCGTATGATGAATTCAAGACAGGACTTTATTTGTAAGTTTTTTTCTGTTTTTGTTTTTTAAATTTCAATATATTTGTATTTTTAAGATTTCGTTTTTTATTTATTGAAGAAAATCTGATAATGATTAGACTTACATTACCTGTAAGGTTTTATCTGTTTTTATTTATTAATTTCAAAATTTAATTTGTACTTTCCAGATGGAGGATCTGGCGATTTTTTGTTATTTAATTTGAAGAAAATCTTAATATATTTATATTTTTTCCTGGATATATTGCAAGTTTTCCTTTTTTTTATTTCGAAGCAAATCTGTTGAAAATTAGAGCGGAAATTATGTATTAAGTGTTTTTTTTTTTAATAATAAACGTGGCAACGTCTAGTCATTTTCGTTCGCGTCATAGTAGACGCGTCCTGTCACCTTGACAATTTTTACAACTATTTTCAACAAAAACACGAATATTTATTGAACCAGATAACTTAGTGGTAAAAAGTCCATAACACTAAGTTTCAATAGACCCGTGTTCTCCACAAAGTCCTTAGATTTTATATGGCGACAGCATCAGGTGAAAGAAAATAGAGATAATTTGGAATGTATGTTAAATTCTATATCGACTCATTTTTTACCAAAATTTTGAAAATGTTTGAATTTTTAAATTTGGAAATGTTTTAATTTTAAATAAAATTTTATAAAGTTTTATCATGTTAATATCATAAAAAAATGAGGTGTAGAGTGGCGGCATTTAAAAACGTAGCGGTGGTGGCGTTAATATGTAAGTACCCTATATATATATATATATATATATATATATATATATATATATGTATATATATATATATATATATATATATATATATATATATATATATATATATATATATATATATATATATATATATATATATATATATATATATATGTATTTATGTATATTGTTCAAAAAAAGTTGTGCATAAAACTTAAAATACATGTATCAGATATCAATTTTTTTAAGCCGTATACGAAGTTTGTAAAAAAAATATATGAATTTTACTCAAGAGAAAAGAACCTTTATTATTGAATATAGCGACAATTGTTATTAAGAATCATCAGCTATTTTATTGAAAAACAGGATATAATAACCTTTCATATAATATATACATATTTAAGTAATTAAATTTACAAGGTATAAAAATATACGTATAACTCGGTTTGAAGTTATTTAATACTGAGCAGGAGTTCTTGTTTGTTCGGGCATATCAAGGCATCTTATCTCTCGTGACAAATCCCTCGCCAAAATTAGCAAATGCATCCGAGGTCTCCTAAGTGGAACTTGGTGTTTTAACACACAATGTGGTGGAAACCATGCACCGTCATACGGCATACTCTGTTTCTGTTGGATTGACTTTTTGGAATTAAAGGCGGGGCCCTCGGTGTAATTTCCTTCTACAAATTCCCAGTTCTTACTTTCCCTTATCTCCGAGTACTTCCCTAATTCTCTTGCGTTGAAACTGCAGCTCACTTTCAGGTCTTCTGTGAGGCTGTCCCATCTGACTATCTGGTGACATAGCGTGCTTGATGCATTCTTATGGACCCCCAGCGTTCTCTTCATGAAATACGCCTTGATCCAACTCTATTAAGTCTGCAACTTTCATGAATGGAGCCACTTCCTTAATGGCATATGACGCAATGGGCTCTATCTTCTGGTTGAAAAGTTGCAACGCCTTGTCTAGTGATAACCTCCAGATCTTTTTGAGGCTGTTTATCGCCCTATTGGCCTGCATGCTCCTGTTAATGACATGATCCGAGAGGCCCAATTTGGTCTGCAGGGTGACACCCAGATAGGTATAGCTATTTGTCATGGAGATTTCCTCGTCGGCGAATTTGAAGACGAAGTCCCTGTCTGCCACCCCTTCCAAATTTCATTATCTTTGTCTTGTCTCGATTGACTATTAGTTTGCATTGTTCACAGTGCCCAGCCAGGTTGTTTAGGGCAGCGGTCAGATCTGATTTATATTTGTAGAACACTAGGTCGTAGGCATACATAAGTATATTGAGGTCTCTCGATCCCAGTTTAAGTGTCTCTGGAAAGTCATCAACAAAAAGAATGAATAAGGTGGGATTAACCCCCGTATACATAGTCACTCCTTATCTCAAGGAATAAGGACGCCTTGATGAAGGTTTCCTTGAAACTCTGAGGCGTGCTTGTTTCATAGTCACAAAATAAGGCATCCTTCCAGAAGGAAGTCTTACTTAGGGACATTTAGGGAGATGTGATTGCTTATGGTGGCAACACTAACTCAAATTACTCAAACCGCCAAGGCTGATTATAAATATAACCTTAAAATTGTTATTATTGATAAAGTAAAAAGTGTGCATTACACGAACCGCGAAAGGCTGTTATTAGCTCAGCCAATATCAGAAGAAAGCAAAAAAAACAAGTGCTTTTGATTTGAAACAAAAAGCTGAAGCATGGGAAAGGGTTATGGAGAAATTTATAAGTGAAGGGTGTACACCACATACCAGCAAACAATGGAGAAAGTGCGGTTGCATGGTTGCATGATATTTTCTATTTCAAAATGCGATTATTTTATCAAAAAAATTCAGAAAACGAGAGTTGTCAACAACAATGAAACATCAACGTCTCATGACTGGTGGGGTCCCTGCGCCCGAAGAACGTGTAGATTGAGTCATGGATTTAATCGATGAAACAACTGTAAATATCGACGTGGAAATTGATTGTCCATTTGATAGAACAGTAGCATTTGAAGAACATTGTAAATATTATAAAAAGAAAAAAAATATTAGCATTCTTTTAACATTTTCTTTTAACCTTTACAGGTGACATGGAGTCAACATCAGGTCTACATGAATTTTATGCAATTGCTTTTCATAATATTTTTGATGAAAAGGTACTGAGGCTGATACGACTGCAAGAAGTGATTGAACAGCAGCAAGAGTTTCATTAAAAAAAAGAAAATTTCCGAAACAGAAGAGAAGCAAGATTGCTAAAGATTCTACAATAAATTGTACAATAATAGTATATTACGTAATGAGAGTTGTAAGAAGCATATTACGTACGAGCGGAACAATTACGCGCGACCCGCGTAGCGGGGAGCGCGTAATTCCGCGAGTACGTAATTGCCTTACAACTCGAATTATGTACTATACTTTATCTACGACCACACTATTTTTTTTCTATTTAATAAGAAAATTATGTTTGATGTAACTGATATAGTGATTCATCGATATAGGCAACACAATGTACGCAGAGTCAGTGTCAAATGAAATAATTTATATTTACTTAATAATTTATAATCTTTGTTTAATTTCATTAATACCTATTAATACCTACTGTGTTGTTGCAGTATCGTTTTGATTTTACATGGAGCAGTCTATATAGCCTTCTGCTACTGCAGACGAACGCCAGCCACCCTGCCTTTTTAGTGACAATAAATCACCACCGGAATCCAAAAGAATGGTGGCTGACGAACGTCTGTAACAATGTCCTGTATAAAGAAAGATTTTCTTCCGGCAAATGAAGATAATTGGCAATTTGTTTAGGAATAGAGCCAATTTTATTTATTCCATTGCTTAGTGCATTTCTCATTTTGATAATTTAGAAAAAAAAGACTGAGTTTTGTCCATATTTTGTGGGCGTACGTTAATATATTTTTTACAGGTTTGGTAAAATTCTTTCGGTAGCACAAAAGATCTTTAAGTTTTTGTTTTGGAATCAGGAATTTTAATGATCAGAGATGTTCCGGTGTCTTCTATATGGCAGGGTTTGACATTTCGTAGTTCTTGTTTTCTGCAGGCACCACTAATGCCAATGATAAGAATAATCTAAAATTATATAAAAAAATATGTCATTATGCCCATTAGAGAGCATTATAAGATAAAAAAGTAATGAATACCTTCATCAATAAATATTTGTTATCCGGTGAATTATTGAGGAAACTTTTGAATTTCTTGAATGTTTAAAATTTTTGATTTGTTGCTTTTAAATCCATCAGATTTTCCCTTTAGTAAAGCTATTAACTTTGAATGTTTTGAAATGTCGATGTTGTGCTTTATATTAATTGATGTCCAAACCATTCAATAAATTGCCCAAAGTGAAGACCACTGTTTGAGATAACTCATCAAAGTATAATAAAACATTTTCTGAAAAGGATTTAACTTTATGCTTCATTCTCCGGTCCATAAATTTTCTATATGCATCCTCGTATCAATCCCGAGATTTAATCCGTAGCAAATTATGGGCAGCTTGTTTCGCTTTTTCAACAATTTCGGGCGGAGTAGCATTTTCTATTTCGCTATCACTGGACATCACTGGACTTTAATTGTTATAATTGAAAGAAAAATATAGTGTTTATGTTTAGTTTGACGTTTAATTTTTTTTGACAAATAACGGAATGTATTGGGTTGCCTATATTAATGATAGTAGCAGCTCTCAACCAATCAACGAATTGTAAACCAAACGCACTAGTGTGTTATTGAATCATTACATAACATTAATCGCGGACTGTTACATACGTGTGTTGTAAGATGTATTTACATAATCCACGAACTGTACAATATTGGGCAATTATAATAGTGGTCGTAGATAAAAAATATTCCGTATCATATAAATATAAACATATTTTGACCAAAGTATATTTATTTCATTTATTTACATTTACACGTATTATTAGGCCCACAAATATCATTTTAGTTGGTAAACTGGATTTAAGGACAATTTTTCAATTAAAACTTCTCATTAATCCCGGTTTACCATTAAAGATGCAATGTTATTAGGGCTGTATCAACGGAGACATGGGCAGCCCACGATTGTTTAATTTCCTTAATTGAGCATTTACCAACGGCAACAGAAGTTCGACCACATCTCCTTTTCTGAACTGATATCTTCTTCGAAAAGGAAGATCGTCGTACATTTCGATAGGATTCTGAAATTCCCGACTGTACCTTCTGGTGAGCTGCCTTCGAAATCTATTTTCATTTCTTATTGGAATTTCCTCAAAACCATCATTAAACCCACTATCATAATTATTTAAAAAATCGTTGTTCATTATACTGTTTCTGAGGTTAACCAATATGTCAAAACTACATCGACGACAAGCGAAAAAACCTTCACAGGCTTCCTCAAGGAAGCTCGAAACCTTCCTTGAGATAAGGAGCCGAATAAGGTTCCATGAGCTGTCAAGGAAGGTCTATGAAACGCGAAATAAGGAACAAGGAATCTTTGTTCCTCAAGGAGCGACTATCAATACGGGGGTTAGACTATTTCCCTGCAGCACGCCCTTTGTCTGTTCTATTTGCGTAGATCTAACTAAACCGTCGGTCACCTGAATGTTATTTTGGCCAATGATATTACGAATTGCTTTTAGGATTCTTCTCTCTACGCCTCTTTTAATTAGTTTGTCTATCAGCAAGGATCTGTTCACGCTGTCGAAAGCTTTGTGAAAATCAACAAAACACGCGTACATTTTACCTTTTGGTTTCTTTAGCTCTATTGCGATGCCCTTGATGAGTTTGGCCATTGGAATTGAGGTGGATTTCCCTTCCTGGAGACCAAATTGTTCTTTTGGGATAGCGTCTCGGATTTAGGGAGCCATTCTGTTATTTATTAGTTTAGACAGGCTTTTATAGCCGTTTTTCTGGAGGGCAAAGCCCCTGTAGCTATTTGGATCTGATTGCGGGCCCTTCCCTTTATACATTACTTTTATGAGACTACTTCTCCAGGCGTCCAAGATTTTCCCTTCGAGCAGGCACCTGCTGAACCGTAATTAAAATTCAGTTTGAAGTATCAGCCAGCTCTGCTATATTTGTTCGTTGGATATGGTATCCGGCCCGCTGGGTTTCCCGTTTCTACTCTCCACTATCACTCTCAGGATCTTCTTCCACAAATAGGTCGTCGGACCAGGCGTCGTACGTCCCATTTGTTGTGTGGTTGTTGTTGATGTCCCGGGTGTTACTATCGGTATACAGGACTTTGAAGTGAGCTTCTAGGTCTTGGAGCAGAATTTGCGAAACTGTTTGTTTTTTCGATTTTTTGAAGAGGCCCCATTGCAGCTGTTTAGATCCAAACTTTAGGATCAGCTCGTTTTCTTCGTGAGTTGTACGCGTTTCGTTCATTAAAGCCTTATACCTCCTCTTCTGGTCATGGAAGGCTGGATCTGACTTTCTTAGTAGTGATACACATTTTTCTTTTTGCAGTTTATAGTCATCGTCGAATCAGGGCTTGTGATGACGTGTTTTCTTAACCATTGTTGATTGTTGTATTGCGTCTGAGATACCGTTGTTTATTAGCTGAGTTATGTCATCAGAGAATGCTCTAGACCAGTGTTTTGAGAGAAACCCTTTTTTGAGAAATTTCTTTCTATGGAACCCTCTGTTTAGTAGCAGTTTGATTAAGGGGGGGAATCGCATTACATGTTATGAACAAGGTTCGTCCCTGTATTTCTTATAAATATTTTGTAAAAGTCTCAATAAATAAATTTGCATTTATTCAAACAAAATTGTAACTTCATATAAAATATTTGTACTATATATACATAGAAATGAAATTATAATCAAAAGAAAAAAATCTTAAAAAAATTTATGACTTCGTTGTGCTTGTTTATGACTGCATAATTTATCAGTATCTGGTTGGATCGGTGTTAATTGGAGACGCATATCATTTTCGGCATTCGAAGTCGATTGGTTGTTTCGAAAGAGATAGGTTGATTCGAAGGGCATCAATTCCTTAACCGCGCGTTTGGAAATTTCCGGATATTCTTCCCTTAATTTTATCCAAAACGGGAAAATTCCATCCTGTCCAAATGTAAATTGTAATGCAGTGTCGGTACATATATCTAGAAGTTGCTCTCTTTCCTTAATTGGCAAGGTATCCACATCACAACACTCATTAATAGTATATTAAAGGACGAGTTCAGTAAGCGCGATTTTACAGCAAGCGTCCAAGTTTTCTAATGGACAAGTGCTGAAAAACGCCTTACGAACGTTTAATTACCAAATAAAACAATCGCAGATACATATTAAGAAAATTGTATCGCACTCGACGAGTGCGCACACAACCGCACGCATATTAGTGCTGTTATGAGTCCATTACAGACGCAAGATTTTCGATTTAACGTAAATTATTGTAAATGGGGGGGAAATATTCAAATTTGTCTTTTGCAATCCCGTCTTTTGCAATTTTACAATAATTAAATATTCCAAAATATGATTTTTCTTAAATTCTGACCGAATACGATATTATTGTTTGCAAGGAAATCATTTAAATTAGAAAAACATTATGTATTACTTTTGGTGATGCATTCCTCCCAATGCCTCATTTTCGATTTGATTGAGTTTACTTTGCTATTGACCTTAAAAACAGCAGTATTTGGTTCTTGAAGTAAAAGATTAACTACGTTCATGTACGAAAATATATCTGCAAGGTAGGCTGGATTTTGAAGCCAATTAGTGTCAATAAGTTTTCCAGAAAATTCACGTTCAGATAAATTCGATTAGATAAGATTCGAATTTCATCATGCAATTCCCCGAGTCTGGTCAGAACCTTTCCACTGGATAACCATCTTACTTCAGTATGAAGAAGATTTTTATGTGTTTCCCAGATCGTCGTACAATTGGGAAAATACCCTGGTTTTAGGGGTCTGGATTTTGATAAAAGTAACCATCTTAACCACCTCATTGAGAACTTATGCAATGCTTTTGATGTCCATTTAACAGCGAGAGCATGACGATGAAGACAGCAATGGCTGGCTTTAATATATGAAATTGGTTTCTTTAAACGTGCTATTACGCCCTTTATAATACCAACCATAGCTTTAGCTCCATCAGTTCATATATGATGACATAAATTCCAAGGAATTGAATGTTTTTCAAAATATGCATTAAGTAAATTAAATATTTCTTTGAGTTGGCAGAGCTTTGCGCAAAAAATATCTTCCAGAAAATTGGATTCGTGTATGTATATCACGAAAACTAACAAAATTGTTAATCCAGCCACATCTGTAGATTCGTCCATTTGCAGAGTGAATCCATCTTCAGGATTTTTCAAACGACTTACTAGTTCCATTTCGCAGTAATCTGACATATCTTTAATTCGTCATGAAATCGTCGTATCAGACATTGGGACGAGGTCAATTTTGTTTGCAATTTTGAATTTGATTAAATCTTTTGTACAAGCTTTAATTAATTTTTCTGCAATCGTATCAACTTCGCTCAAACTAACTAAATAAGATGCCTTTAGAACATTTTTATTATCATCGCGAACATACCTTTCAAATGCATTATAGCTGTAGTTCAAGACATTTTCTTTTGAAATATTCGCTTTTACCTTTTAAAGTCGGATGTTTATTTTCCAAATGACGCTTTAACTTTGCAGGATTTAAACTGCTGTTGTTGACTACTTGCTCACATACCACAAAAACCCATTTGGCTCATTTTTATCACCAAACCAGGTAAATCCAAAATTCAAATAACCATACTTTCGTATTTTTCGGCTATTAAATCCTGATTTATTTTCTTCTTCAATATTATCCGTCAGCTCCAATATTGGCAGAAAACTGGTGGAATTTTTAAGAGAGCAAGAAGCTTGTTCTTTGGATTTTGATTCCAATTTCCCAGTTTTAAGTCAATTCTGCATTGTATTTCTAGAGGATTTTAGGAAGTTAAAACAAAACTCAATTTATTATAAAATAATTACCGTTTTAAAACTTATTACCGTTTGCATTTGTAAGACTTGAATAGAATAGTTCTAATATGAAGCTCCAATCGACACACGTGTTCCAGAGAGCGGCGCAACAAGTCGTCTCTAGTTGTAAACGCCGCGCCGGTTAAACTTCAGATTTTTTTAGCATTGATTCGCGGAACCCCTGGATGTTTTAGTGGAACCCTAGGGTTCCATGGAACACCGGTTGAAGAACACTGCTCTAGACCTTAAGTCTCCCAGGTATTTAATTTTCTTTAGCTTCTCCACGTCCAGTAGTCTCAGTAGTGTTTTTGCTTCCTCTTCTCTCCATTTAATGATTTTTGAGCTGCACTTTACGATTTGGTGTTTTCTTATAATGGTACAAAAAAACAGCTTATTAAAATCATCTAGAAATTAATTTATCGAACACTCTAACGCACGTTCACGTTCTTCACTCGCTGAGACTTCAAACGATACTCTCCTAGGGCAGGGTGGGCCGAAAGGTTGGTACAACGTTTGCAAGAAGTGGACCTACAGGAGCGGCAAAGCAAAATAGAAAGTAGTAATTTTCATAAAGGGTACGTAAAGATACAGGTACATGCGCGGTTACCAACCTATTTAAGTGTAAATCAAGAGGACGATGCACAAGTTATGTTAGCAAGGTATAGGTGTGGATGTGAGGAGCGTGGAAGAAGATACTGGATGAGTGAGGAGCATAGAAAGTGTAGTTTGTGGGACAGCAAAGGATACTTGGGAGCATTGGATGGAAGAGTGTACAAGGGGTGAATGAAATTAGGGAGAAAGGCGGGAAGGAAAGAAATGGGAGGAATGTATGAATGATAGCGGAAAGGGTCTGAAACTGCTGAGACGGATAAAAAGATGGAAAGAGCAAACTGGTAACAGAGAAGGTTTATTATAAAGGAAATTTGAGTTTATTTTGTGTTTTGTGATATGTTTGTATTTTTATTTTTTAAATTTATATTTTTTTTTGTATGAGGTTTCTATATTCTATATTATAATGGTACGCTCGACCGTGACCGTTGCTGCCTCTTTGCGTATCTTGTTATTAAAGTCTATAGTGCTATTGCCTGATTTCGATACGTACGTATAATCCATGAAGGTGATTAGGTCCAGGCCTTTTTTACTATAATTGCCAATGCGGCAATTAAAGTAACCCAATATGAAATAGTATATATTACAGCAAGAGATAAAAGTGGCGTTTTTTTGGTGAGGTGGGAGTTTGCTCACGCGCGCCAGCAAGTTAGCAATCACACCGAACCAAACTAAAAACACTTTCATCTCGAGTAGTAAATGCAATTTTTTTTACGGATTTCGGTTGTAGAATCCATAATTTGACTTTAATAAATCCAATTCGAAGCGAAGTGTCAGAACTGCCAATACAAATTTAACTGTAGGTTTGGTCGTTTCCATGGTAACATACTGCATTCTCATAGAAGGTGAAACTTTTCAAGTCAAATTTCCTCGTTTTATTTCTGTTTTTTAAATAGTTTCAGGCTCGTTTTACGTTTGTACATAAAATATTTCATTGAAATTGATGTAATTAATAAGAAAGTCCATGCAAATTTGGTTAATTTAGTGTTTTAATCGAGAAAATCATAAATTTAAAATGCTCATTTTAGTCTATAGATGTGAAAATATTTTCAACTCTAGAATGAAAAAATGTCACTTTCAAGTAGGGTAAGCCGTGGAATACGTTTCTGGAGCTCCACGAGATTTAGAATTTTCCCGAGGTTTTCACAAATTTCACGCTTTTGAGCGTTGGTTTGAAATAAAAGCTGAGGAATTTCGGCAGTGTCGTGTCAATGATTAAAAAGTGCTCTTCTTTCGCTGTCAGTATCGGTTTGAGTCCAGGCTTTAGCGCGGCAAGTAACCCGTCAGATGGCCGTCCTTGTCGGATGAGAGTAAAGTCACTAGATATGTAAAGTACCGCAATGAGGGCGACCATTGTAGGGCAACCAGCGAGCGGGAAATTTAAATGTTTATTCCCGATTAACATTGCTGTCTGCTTATGCTTAGTATAGAGATCATACATTCTGGGACTGAAAAGGATGTGCAGGTCAATGTTTCAAAGAAGGTGCCAAATGAAAGTTTGTCTCAAAGAAGGTAGTACGAATTTAATATAAATACATTTATTTATTTACAAAGGTAAAACAGAAATATAAACAATCATTTTTACTTTTTTTTTTCTACCAACAAATTCTCTCATTGCAAGACTACGGCTGTCTAGAAAAGATTTTAAAATCTGTTTGTTCTGCTTATTCACTTCACGCAGAGAAAAATAAAATCTGCTATTTACAAACATTTTAATTAAATATTGTAAAATCCCAAGGCAAGAAGTGATTTTTCACTTGGAACTTTATTTGGCTCAACTTGTAGCAAATGTTTCACAAACATTTTTTTGGTCATCTTATTTTCGAAAAGTTGTGGCCAATAATGTCGGAATGACAATTCACAATATAAAATAAATTTGAACAAATCTTGGCTAGCAAAGCACAAGTTCTCATTTTCTTTAAATTCTCGTAGTTAAGTGAAAAGCCGTAATTTTCTGGGTTCAGCAGACGTGTCCAGCACAGAACACCAACACACATCATAAAGTTTGTGATTCCGCTTGATCTTAAAAAGCAAAGCCCCTAAAAAATTATATAACGCAGCCTGTACGGTGTCATTAAGCGGTTGGCCATCTATTTGATGACTAACTACATCAGATAGCAAGTTTCATATGTTCATCATTAGTCTCCTCCTATATAGCTGGTGGTATTTCACTCATTGATTGGCAGTAACGATCAAGATGTGTGTTGTCCGATATTTCATAGCTACCATGCTTGATGTTGCATTCAAATTGTGACAGACACACTAAGCGCAGTACAGATCTCAACTCCTGAGCATCGGGTACAGCTTTGCGGCTCCTTATAACGGAAAAGAGGTTTTCTAAACAATCTTGAGTTAATCGCCCTAACATTACATATTTAAAATCTTCTTGCTCTAGATACAATTGTTGATAATCTAGGGCCGTTTGTGTTGCCAATAAACATCCCGTTTGGAAAGGTTTCCAGCATTTATCTTCAGAAGTTATGTGGCGAATTATGTTTATAAATAAATGCAAAAAGTTAATTGAGACTTCGTATTCTTCCATTGCTTTGTGTGACAATGCTAGTTGTTGAAACCGACTAGTCATTAGTTGGAACCAGTTGTGCATTGTTGTTAGGAGCCATGCTGTAGTTTCGTGCTTTGAAGAAATGTTATTCGCGGCAATTTGAAATCGTATTGCCGCAGCTACATCATTACTTAATAATGTGACACTCAAACCAACATGCATTGTCTCAAAATGATTTGGTTGTAAAACATTTTCTTCGAGGCGTGGACATAATGACATCCTGCTCATCTAATTCAAACACCTTTCGGGCCGGTTCTAAAGATATTTCATTTGAAGGTAAACCATAAGATTGTACTATCACATCCGAAAGGTAAAATTTGTGTCTCTTTCTCAAGGCCGCAGCGATGTTTTTGAACAGATGAACGGGGTCAGGCATAATAAATAATTTTTAGTTTTCGAGACATGGATTGGGAGTGTAATTTACTATCTCACTGTGCCTGTTGGCAACTATGTTTAAAAGCCTCCAAATTCCACGATTCTGGGGCCCCATATCCGATATAACGGCTCTCACTGTGATACCGATCTCATGTGACTTTTCAATGATGGTCATTATTCTTTCAAGTATCTCTGATGCCAAAAAGGAGTTGCTAGTAAAGTCATAACCCACCGTCTGCTTCCATCGGCTAGACACTCCTGCTAACATAAAAACAAGGGCATGTGTAGCCATTTCTTCATTGTTTCCAGAAGCGTTTGCCACTGTAGGCCGTCCAACTACTAAAGATAAAGAGCTGTCATACTGCAGTCCAGACTTTATTGCCATTTCATCAATCAACAATGTAGCATGTTTTTCCTGCGGTTTGAAACTGGCCACCTGAAATAAACAGAAATAAGTAATCGCACTTCTATAAGAGAGGAGCCTATTGCACAAGTATTAATTGTACAATGGACCTCCAGATACATAAACAAATAACTTAATATCGGCCACCACTATAATACTTTTATAAGAACTTTCAGTTCCATTAATCTAAATACATCAAATAAAATAACAGGTCTAAATTTTAGATGTCTTAGACGATGTTGCAGAGTACGAATGCTGGGGAACTGGAGCTTTTGTCTGCGCAATTCCTTGTATCCATTTGCGCCACACGCCAAAGAGTTTAATCGATGTATTTACGGTATCCTCAGAGCACTCAGTCCCTCGGTGTGATCCTATCCTTAGGAACTCTAACTGGTCTTCATGAAAAATTTTCGACAAGTTTTCATTTTTCCTTTTCAACTGTTTCTTATAAGATGGCATTTTGACCAAGCTACACGAAGAGTCTTCTTCAATTTTTCAATCTGGACTGCAGGATCTGAAGTCATAGTATCCACATCCTCATAGAAACTACCCTCCTGATTCTCATCTCCATGTCTGTTCTCACCTAAAGCCAAATATTTTCTTAAACACTAAATGACAAATCTTATTAACAATAAAAATTCCAATTCACAACAATCAAAGAAAAGTAATCATTTCAATACTATTAACAATGAACAAATATTGTAATTGTACTTACTACTACATCCACTGATAAATGTCATGTCTTCGTCATCATCATCAACACCATCCGTGCAATTTTCCGATTCCAAACGTATTCCTTTGCCATTACTGCTCTCAATCCTTTCCTAAGGTTCACTAAATTGATTTGACTTCACAGTTGACAGACTTCACTAACAATAAATCAGGACGTAATAATTTCCGGCCATCAGCTCTCTTCTCTGAGAAATGGACTTACACAACAGATTCAAAAAAGTTTTTCTTACATCTTTACTTCACCATTTCTCTAAATACTAACCTCACAAATATTAGAATTCGATGTAAGTTCGATTCTTCCAATAAGTGTTCTCCACAATTCACGTCTCACTTTGTTAGCGTCACGTAAGAACATTAAAATTTAATTTACCTAGGTACGTCAATAAAAAAAATATTTAATTTACCTGACGGCAATCCGGAGTCTGAACCCCAGTTGGTTTCTATTTTTGCAATTAACTACACAACAACCTGGCATTGTTTCAAATTCACAAAGAAAATTGTCCAAAACACCTTCACACACTACAAAAACAAATCTAGAAGAAGTAAACGTGTATTATGCTGTATTCAACTTGTCAAAGATGTCAAAAATGTCAACTCACTGTCATGTCTCCGCCATTGTAGAGCAAGATCTACTTTCTCTCTCCAACACAGGTTCAATATCTATTGCGGTACTTTATATATCTAGTGACTAGATGAGAGCGGTGGCCATGACATTAAAATTTACATAACCTGGAATCGTCGCTGCGTTGCGTTCTAATGTTTTTGATAAGAATATGCAGTCTGATCTTGGAAATAGATCTACTTCCAGGTATACTAATCGAGCCTTTTTCAGCCCTTCGACGTTCCACATCATTATAACTAATTCACGTGGTTTCGTCCGGCAGCTTCACTTCTTCCCACTGCTTTTCCCTCGCCTGCGTTTTCATTATGTGAATATTCTTTATGTTTCTCGATGTTGCATCACTAATACTATTTAATTTTCTGATGTTTAAGGCTATTAATTTCACTTTATTGTAGGATATAATTTCGCCGGCAGCCATCTCTAGCGAGTACGCGTACCTCCATGATAAGCTTTCGGTTTATTAATAAGTTCTGTAATGGCTTCTCTACACTATGGCTCATTGTGGGCCATCATGATGGTCACCTTTGTCATGGCCCATTATGATGGCAAGAATGGACGCATCCACACAGTGGTCCATCTAGATTCTAGATGGACCATTCTAGATGTGCATGAATGGGCCATAGTAGGCAAATATTTTAAATAAATTTTTAATTTAATATTTCAATAAACTAGTATGTCATTAAACTAAATATTTCGTTATAATTAAATAATAATAATTACTAAAATCAGTGTTATCCTAACAACAAACAGCAGGCACTGATAAGCGGGCGATAAAAGGAATAATAATGACTTTAGTCACTGCGCAGCTTACTTTCGCATGCTGGCCTCCTTTTATGTGTGTAGTAGGACTGCTCCCAACGCCATCCATGACCATCACCATCTCCATCATCCACGACTTAGGCCACTATAAGCCATCTACCCCTCTACGCTATGGTGATGCCTCACAGTGGCTCAAGATGATCCATAGTGTAGAGGAGCCATAACAATGTTCTATTGCATTTGAATAGTTAATGCATACATATCGTAATATTTTATTTTCCAAATGAAAAGATAAATAAGTTAATTAATACGTGATACTTTCCAAATGGTCAATATCTTGAAAAGGCCGTTGCTGATAAACCCTACATTTTAAGTAGCCCCATAATAAATAATCCAGAGGAGTTAAGGAGGTTCGAGCGAATCCCATGTTAAATATTTTTTTCAAGTTTTAGCTTTGAAACTTTTTATACATGAAGATCAATGCTTTATTTATGTCCTATCAAAATTAGAAAGGAATCCTCCGTTTACTCTATCCGGAAAAATAATTCAAAAATGATGTTTTTTCGAATCTTATACACGGGTTCATAAGGCCGACAAGCTTCCGTCACGTCTTTATTTTTTTTTTTCGATATTAATTTCCCAACTTTAAGGAATAAAAAACTATATAAAATAAACTTACCTAATATTAAAACACGATAACATTAAAGCAATGTGATGTTCCCGATGTAATTATTTAAATAATTGAAGTTAATTTTTTTGTTTTGAATCCTGTTTATCGACATAATTTACATGACAGATGGTTTGGCAACTTCGCGATAACAGCTAATTGTGAGAGAAAAGAAAAACATGGAAACATTTTGAACTTTTGAACATCTGTGGAACTATTTGATAGAATACAATCCAGCTTTTTACATAGATTATCTATAATTTTTGGTCTTTTGGTAATTCGAGGTTTTCGGCCAACATCTTGGGTTAATAAAATTCTGATCCCTTTACAACCAGTCGACTCATAACACTGATGTTGCCAGATCTTTTTATGTCACCTTATAAGTCAAAAATAACGAAGTCATTTAATAACTTTATTTTATTAAATAAATAATAATTACCAATTTTTAAATTTGTTATGTTATTATAAATAAAAATAATCAATTTTAACAATTATTAGGATAATTGAAAATATAGACAAATTATAGCACTATTTTGACTCATTAGTTACGCTCGAACCTCCTTAAGAGATCTAGCCGGCCAAAAATATCGGAATATCTATGTATTACTTTGTCTTTGAAAATAGTTCAAGGTACTCCCTAAGAGCGACTGTATGAGCGACGGCATGTAGCACCGTCTTGCTGATGCCATAAACGTTGACGGTTTACTAAAGATAATTCGCTAATAAAATCGTATAAATTATTTTGTAAAAAATTTAGATAGCGTTCAGCATTCATGGACTGCCTAAAAAAATATGGTCCTATTATTTTATTCTTATAAATCATACATTGGTCCTTAAATGAATATTGGTCACGAGTTTTGATAGTAAAGTTAGGATAACTGTTACACCACCAGCGACAATTTTGTGAACTGACCATGAACCACTGAAATATATACTACCTGGAACGAGCGCTGGCCTCCTGGTTTGTGCGGGCCTAGAGAGAACATCACGGGGTGTCTCTCGTATCGCTCTGTCTTCGTTTAGTACAGTACAAAAGAAAAACTAAATGTGTGTCCGACGTCCATTTTTTCCTTGCAAATAAAACAGAATTTTACCATTGTCTTTTTGAAAACAACTTTCATAAAAATATACAAACTTCGGTTATAATATGCTCACCGATTGAACGATCTCACTCTCTTTCTTGATACAACTCAATACAACTAGCATTTCGCTCTGACTATATCACATCCTCCTACTCTCGACTACACTTTTGGCTAGACAAGGAAGAAGCGAGGTCCTTCGGACCTCTCTGTCGGCCCGCACAAGCCAAGAGGCCAGCGCTCGTTCCAGGTAGTATATATTTCAGTGTCATGAACTGAGTTTCAATTGATGTGAAAATTACCTCATCGGAAAATATTATATTTCTTAATAAAAATGGATACTCTTCTAACTTTCCTAGTAATAAGGAGCAAAATTCAAACCGCTGGTCATAATCTCTTTCTTTCAATGTATAAACAAACTGTGGCTTGTATGGATGATATTTGTTACTTTTTAAAATATTTGCCATTACTTTCGTGGGCCTCTACTTACGTTATTTTGAATAAAATACATTCATTTTACAATTTACATTTTAGGATGTTGTACTATAGATAGCATCACTTGTAATTCCGTGTCTTACTTGGCAACCAGCTTTAGACTTTGAGCTTTTTTTATTAAAACTATCATTAACACTTCCAGAAGTTTTAGATATATTTACAATAGACCTTTTTACGATTAGTTAAGCGCATGCGCATCCGCTGTTTGAAAAGCGGGAATATGAAAGTTTCGGCCACATTTTCTTATTTTCACTGGTTATACGTCAAAAAGTGCACGAAAAACATGTCGGAAATTGATGCACAAAAATATTTAACTATGAAAAGGTCTATTCCTGCAACTGTCGATTGCTGATTATTTCTATTGGGATGTCTTTTGTTAAAAATAGCTGCTGCTTCTCGATGAGTTTTATAATTCTCACACAATAAAAACTATTTCAATTTTTTCCTCACAAGTTAATAGAGCTGCCATTTCTTGAATTTTCTAAAATACAACTAGCAATTTGACTTTTGCCGTCAGTGTATTCTAGATTAATTATCGTTCTATACAGAAATTGCTAGGTAGGTACTGTACCGAATTTGTCAGGGCATCCTAGATTAAATGTTTATCTGTAGACGTAAATTATCATGGCTAACACAGAGAAGTATATAAAAATAACAAACTCTGTATTTTCATACAGATGGATAATATTGGACATATATATGACATTAGTTTTCAATTTTATTGAACTTTTTTTAATAACAATTGTCGCTATTTTCGAAAATAAAGGTATCTTTTCCTACAAATTTCCTTGAAAAATATTTTAAAGCCTTTAATTTACTTATATCCGAAATTGATTAGAGAGTTTATGAATTGAACCCGTCATTTCGAAAAGGGCACGAGTCACACTTTTTTGAAATACCACTTTTTACGCCATTTTATTCCTCTACTTCTTCTTCTTTCGAATAGGCCTACTTTGGACCACGCTTGTTCAAGTGTTGGGCTTTGATCTTTGCCCAGTATTGCCTTCTTCTGTCCAAGCGGTACCTTTCCTTTGAGGTTTTTCCTGAAATCCACGGACTTCAGGGTGCGTATCACAGACTGTTTTTGAGATCTGTTATTCCTAGTTCTTTAATATCCTTGTCGGTCTCTGTCAACCAAGTGGTACGAAGCTTCTGGTTTTCCAGAAGGTGAACAGACGGTTGATTTGTCGGTTTGGAGGCAATCTTGCAACATGGCCATAGAAAGCTACCCTTCCTTTCCTTGCGCAGTCAGAGAACATCTCAATATGTTCGTAGAGCTTGGAGTTATGTCGCCTTCGGAATTCCCCATCTTCCTTTACCGGGCCTAGGATCTTCCTGAGGATTCTCCTGTCTCGGATTTCTAATTTCTCTACTAGACTCCTTCGGTTCAAGGAAAGACACTCCATGACATACAGGGCTTCTGGTCGTAAGACTGATGTGTAGTACTTAAGTTTCAGGTTGCGTGACAGGCATTTCTTGTTGTAAGTGTTCTTAGTCAGCCGATAGGCTAGTTACAACTTGTTGACTCTCTTGTATAATGATGTCCTTTCTGATAAGTTGGGTTCAATCCATTCGCCGAGATACTTAAATTTCTCAGTCCTCTTTATGTTTCCCTGTTCTAGTAACATCTCTCTGTTTGCTTCTCTGATATTGGTGAAGAATTCTGTTTTCTGCAGCGACACTTGAAGACCCACTTTGGCAGCCTGTTTTCTCAGGCAGTTTACCTGCATTGTTTCCATCTCAAGAGAATCAGCAAACAGTGCCATGTCATCTGCAAAGGACAGGCAATCTACAAGCAGTCCATCGTTTTTACGTCCCAGGTAGATACCACTCTGAGCACCCAAATTGTTCAGTTCCTTGCGCCATTCTCTCATAACCTTTTCAAGGACACAGTTAAATAGAAATAAGTGAGGAAAGTCCATCTCCTTGTCTCACTCCAGTTTTTATTTCGAATCTTTCTGAAATCTCGCCTCTAAATTTAACCTTAAAATGGGTGTTGGTCAAAATTTCTAGGATGAGTCTGCGAGTTTTGTTGTCTAATGCTTGTTCCTGGAGTACTTTGTTAAGCGTTTCTCTATCAATGGAATCGTAGGCATTCCTAAAATCAACAAAGGTGACGACCACCTTGCGGTTTCTCATCTTGGAGTATGCAAGTACAGTTTTAAGATTAAGGATCTGTTCCACAGAGGATCGGGTCTTCATGCAGCCTTCCTGGTATTCTCCTAGTTGACTATCCGACTGATTTTCTGCCCTTATTTGTAATGCCTTCAAGATAATCTTGGGATTTCTATCGGGACGATAGAAATTCCACGGTAGTTGTTTAGATCAGAAAAATCTCCCTTTTTGTGAAGCGGATGGATCAGAGCAGATTTCCAATAGGGTGGTAATTTCTCTGTTTCCCAGATGTCCTGGATGATCTCGGTTAGCTTGCGCACGGCATTGTTTCCAGTACCTTTCCACAGTTCAGAAACGATAGAGTCCTCTTCAGCTGCCTTATTATTCTTAAGAAGTTGAATGATTTGGCCTGAAACTTCTTCCAATAAAGGGGGAAGCGAGTCCGGGTTTGGTGTGGTTTGTTTATAGTCGAAGTCTTCGCTGGGTGGGTTACAGTTGAAGTATTGAGCAAAAAGGTGGCAGTTGTCCTTGTCGTTATAAGCCTGTTTGCCTTGTGAGTCTCTGAAGTGGAGGCTTGGCGGAGAGTATTTTATGAGTGCCTGCTTAAAGGTTCCAAAGAAATCTCTGGAATTATTCTTAACAAAACTTTATTCGATTTAGGTTAGTTGGTTTTGTGTTAAGGTTCGTTTGGTTCCTCGGATTATCTTGGCTTATCCTTTCTTTGTTCCAAAAATTTATGCCAATTTTCCTTAGTCTTTTTAGAATTCCACTTCACCCACGGTATCTGTCTTTGGGCTATAACATTGTCACAGTCTTCAGTCCACCACGGATGCTTCCTTCTTCTATCGAGAGGGGCGAGTTCATTGGCCGCCTTGACAAGAGTTTCCTTCAGTTGGTCCCAGTTGTTTAGGTTTGTGTTGTTCAGTCTCTGACTTAGTTGTTCTTGACTGTTCCTGAGTCGCTCGACGTCAAATCTTACCATTTTGGAGGTTCTGTGTAATCTAGTTTTTCTAGGCTGGAGTCTTATTTTGATCTTTGAGAGGTAGTGCTCTGAGTCCAGATTGGCGCTTCTTAGTACCTTCACGTTTTGTATTTCCTTTTGAGATTTTCGTGAAATGGCCACATGATCTATCTGGAATTCACCCAGGTGGGTATTAGGTGAAATCCACGTCTGCTGCTTCTTTGGCAAGTGGTTGAAGGCTGTAGACTTCATGATCAACCCAAAAGTCTTACACAGATTCACCAATGGTTCTCCGTTGCGGTTGGTTCGCTTAAGCGCCGGATAATTTCCCACTATGTTTCTGTATATTTTCTCTCTTCCCAATTGAGCATTGAAGTCACCAAGAAGTATAACGGTGTGCCTCTCTGGAAGTTTAGAGATAATATCTTCTATAAAGTCTTCCCAGAATTTATCAGTTCTGTCTGGATTCCGTCTGTTGTCCTGGTTGATTGGGGCATGTACATTGACTATACTGTAGCCCTTGTTTGCGCATTTGAGAGAGAGGATGGATAGACGACTACTCGGGGAGGTAAAGTCGGTGACTGAATCCAGTATGCTGTAACTGTTTATAAATCATGTACCTAAGTGGGGTACGTTCTTCATTACCCGCTGACCCACTTTTCCTTTAAGGAAAGTGCATTTAGCGAGATTTTCCTTCATGCTCAGTTGAAGAATATTCTTCATGGGACAGTGGCGAGCCACTGTCCAAGATACTACCTATGTTGTTTGCTTGGGAGGCTTATTATTCGGGGTTTTCACCCCTAGACAGGTCGCCTTCACTACGGCTAAGGAGTCCTGTCCACCTCACTCTTCCCAGGTGCTAGGCTCCGTGCCATTGTTTACCAAAGATGTTCAAGGGGTACGTATTATTATATTAATAGGTCCAGATCTGTTTTAGATTTTTTTGTTTATTAATAATTTCTAGTAGGTTTCTTTTATCAAATGTCAAATGCCATTTTATTCATTGAAGCGTTTTACATATTCCATGCGAAAAGAGTACATGTATGTACACCACAAGTCAACTTTAAAAGCAATGGAAAGGGCACGAGTCCTGGACGTATGTCCCTTTCAAGTGAAACGAAACGCATCTGTCAGATATGGCATAACATCACTTTATCGTGAGCTTGCCGAAAATGCTTTTAGACCTAAAAAAAAAGTCTCTGGTGGCAGAAATAGTGAAAACTAAAAACATAATAAAATAAAAAAGCCAAAATTGCTGGAAAATGATGATTAACTAACTAAATTTTTTTGGACCATTGGATCATTTCGAAAAAGGCACAAGTCCAAAAATTTTAATTCAAAATATCTTGATGAAAATTGTTCTTTTTTAATAAATAAATATTCCAAAAAACGAGTATGTTTTTTATAACAACCTCTATATTCAGTTTCTTCAGTATCAATGACTTTTTTAACAAAAAAACGTAAAAGTATTTTTGTTGTTATTTATATCTGGTTGAGTTTGAAGATTTTGATAATATTAAGTAATAGCATTTGTGTCTTTCTTCAAAGATTATAATTTCTAGGAAATTATTGTATACATATCGTCAACAAAGTTAACATCATTTGTATAACTAATCTTTCTTTAATAAACTTTCTTAAAAATAAGGTGTTTGCCAGTGAAGTAGTTGTTTTTAAGAAAGTTTGTTAAAGAAAGATTAGTTATACAAATGATGTTAACTCTGTTGACGATATGTATACAATAATTTCCTAGAAATTATAATCTTTGAAGAAAAGATACAAATGCTATTACTTAATAGTATTTTTGTTGATTCTGAAAAGTTTTAATTCATGGACTTTGCCCTTTTCGAAATGACGGATTCAATGACATAATAAGACAAACCGTACTGTCTTGGAAACTCTTTTGATTGCTTTTTAAGCATTAAGAGACGAAGTGTTAAAACATTGTCGAAAATCTATTTGGGTTTATTGTTTAATTTTAGACTCTCGACATAAAACCAAGACATTTGACAAGACGGAATGGGGCCAGGAAATGAAATATGAGGGTGTCCAATGTTTCCATAAAGTTTATAAACAGTTTGTAAATAATATCAACTTTTAGAGATAATCTGAAAAGTTAGTCACCCGAACAAAAGTAAATCAGTCAACAAATGAATTGATATTGATAATCTATACAACAATTCAGTAAAAACTTCAATACATCGGAAGCTGATTTTGATGAGTAGAGACTACGGAAAGAGAAGATTTAAGTCAAAATATTTTATAGTGATGTAAGTCTCATGAAACGATTTTCTCCACTCTTTCCAAAATTGCCAAGCATTTATTGAGCATAATGGCAACATCAGTGCCTGTTGAAAGATTATTCTCTACAGCAGTTGCTTAATAATCAAAACGCGCACATCATTCAAGGATAATATGTTGCAAGCTTTATTATGTTTGAATTGTTGATCATCTTGTGACTTAAAATGTAAAATTAGTTAGTTAAATAATCAAAGTTCATTGTCTCGTAACCTGTAACTTCAAACATTGTAACCTATATGAATAATATGAAGTATTGTAAAATTGTATTTTATTAGGTAACAATTATCTATATAACAAATAATCACGCATTTATTAATCACAATAAAATTAATGATTACCTCGCTTTGGAATATCTTAACAATAAGTTCTAGCAAGAACTCTATCTGACGAGATGAGGCGAGACGAGACGAGACAAAAAGTTACGAGAGCGAGAACTAGACGAGACAGGCGGTTACGAGAGCGAGACTGAGACGAGATTTATTTTTCACAACTAACGAGAACACACAACAGAATACACGGTTTAGAGAGTTGATACTTTTTACTGATGAGTTCCTGCGTTTACAAGGGAGGAAATGTTCGATACAGACAATTTCAATAATCTGGTCTCATTCTTGAAACTCTCGCCTTATCTCGTCTTGTGTGAAACCCTAATGTTATGGCTATCGAACACTCCCTTCCTTGTAAACGCAGCCTAATCGGTAAAAAGTATCAACTCTGGAAACCGTTCATTCTGTTGTGTGCTGTTCAAGTAGCACCTACAAAACTGTACTCGTGGAGGAAAGTCAATCAATACAGTGCCTAGACTTTGTGAATTACAAAAAGTGTGTAAGAGATGTTCGCGAAGAACTCGCCACACTGTCGAAGCACTGGTTCCAAGTTCGTGTGCTACAGTTCGAATACTAGTTCTGGAATTATTAGAAATATTATTTTTAACGGATATAGGAATATATAACAAAAATGTGTTTATTAATGAAAAAAAAAATAATCTTTGAACCCTATTTATTCAGAAAGGAACAATGGATATAAGATGTAAAGTTTCAATTTAAATAGCTAACTTGCATTCTAAGTGATATATAAAGAGCAAAAATAGTTGGAGATTTAATATTATAATTCGAACAGAGGATGAAGGAAAATTGAATGAAGGAATATATATATATATATATAAATATAATGGCAGAATACGTTACATCTCAATATACAGGCAGGTAATGGGTCTGCAATGAAAACTTGGTAACAAAAATTGTGTTCTCTTTTGCAGAAAATTATGTGAAGGATATGTTCCTGAAAAATAATCCGATAGTTATTCTTGGGATAACCGTTGTGTATTTGCTGTTTATTAAGTGCGTTGGTCCTTGGTTCATGAAGAATCGACCGGCATTTCAATTAAAAAGAGTGTTGATTTTCTATAATTTTCTGCAAGTGGTATGGTGTGCAAAGCTGCTAGCGACGGTAAATAGCTACCATATTTAAAAAACATACAGTAATTTGAAAGAAATTCACATACCTAATTAATTATTTCAAGAAAATATGAAATATTCAAGCATAAACCTTTTGTAAGAAACAAACTATTTTAAGAAAAAGTCGTGGTAGAACTGATGTTTCAACTGCTTCTAAAATTTTTTGAAAATCTTTATGAACTTTCCGTTTTAACTAAAACTGTATTTCAGTTCAACCTCAAGTTCGCGTTTGCCTTTCTCACGTTAACAAATAGTTAAAATAAAAAGCTTTAGACTCCGTTTCAAGATTAGTTAACAGAAAATTCATTGAAAGTATGTGTAAGATTTTTAATAGCAAATGTATTTATTATCAAATTTTATCTGATTATTTTCTCAAAATTTCCGCGCTATTTGCATATTTTCATTATCACCAAATTAACACACATAGATATATTAATTCTCATAAACATCCTTCTAATATTTTTCAAAATTTCGTTGTCTTTTCTGTCTGTGTGTCTAGTATTTTCTGTCCAGTTTTGTCTGTCTGGTATTTTCTGTCTAGCCTTGTCTGTCCAGTACAGTCTGTCCAGTTTTGTCTATCTAAACTTGTCGTCCAGTCTGGTCTGTACAGTCTTGTCTGTCTAATCTTGTCTGTCTAGTCTTGTCAGTCTAGTCTTGTCTTTCTAGTCTTGTCTGACTAGTCTCGTCTGTATAGTCTTGTCTGTCTAATCTTGTCTGTCTAGTCTTGTCTGTCTAGTCTTGTCTGTCTAGTCTTGTCTGTCTAGTCTCTCTAGTCTGTCTAGTCTTGTCTGTCTAGTCTCGTCTGTCTAGTCTTGTCTGTCTAGTCTTGTCTGTCTAGTCTTGTCTGTCTAGTCTTGTCTGTCTAGTGTTGTCTGTCTAGTCTTGTCTGTCTAGTCTTGTCTGTCTAGTCTTGAAGGTCTAGTCTTGTCTGTCTAGTCTTGTCTGTCTGGTCTTGTCTGTCTAGTCTTGTCTGTCTAGTCTTGTCTGTCTAGTCTTGTCTGTCTAGTCTTGTCTGTCTAGTCTTGTCTGTCTAGTCTTGTCTGTCTAGTCTTGTTGGTCTAGTCTTGAGGCTAGTCTTGGTCTGTCTGGTCTGTCTGTCTAGTCTTGTCTGTCTAGTCTTGTCTGTCTAGTCTTGTCTGTCTAGTCTTGTCTGTCTAGTCTTGTCTGTCTAGGTCTTGTCTGTCTAGTCTTGTCTGTCTAGTCTTGTCTGTCTAGTCTTGTCTGTCTAGTCTTGTCTGTCTAGTCTTGTCTGTCTAGTCTTGTCTGTCTAGTCTTGTCTGTCTAGTCTTGTCTTGTCTAGTCTCTTGTCTGTCTAGTCCTTGTCTGTCTAGTCTTGTCCTGTCTAGTCTTGTCTGTCTAGTCTTGTCTGTCTAGTCTTGTCTGTCTAGTCTTGTCTGTCTAGTCTTGTCTGTCTAGTCTTGTCTGTCTAGTCTTGTCTGTCTAGTCCTTGTCTGTCTAGTCTTGTCTGTCTAGTCTTGTCTGTCTAGTCTTGTCTGTCTAGTCTTGTCTGTCTAGTCTGTCTAGTCTTGTCTGTCTAGTCTTGTCTGTCTAGTCTTGTCTGTCTAGTCTTGTCTGTCTAGTCTTGTCTGTCTAGTCTTGTATGTCTAGTGTTGTCTGTCTAGTGTTGTCTGTCTAGTGTTGTCTGTCTAGTGTTGTCTGTCTAGTGTTTGTCTGTCTAGTGTTGTCTGTCTAGTCTTGTCTGTCTAGTCTTGTCTGTCTAGTCTTGTCTGGTCTAGTCTTGTCTGTCTAGTCTTGTCTGTCTAGTCTTGTCTGTCTAGTCTTGTCTGTCTAGTCCTTGTCTGTCTAGTCTTGTCTGTCTAGTCTTGTCTGTCTAGTCTTGTCTGTCTAGTCTTGTCTGTTTAGTCTTGTCTGTCTAGTCTTGTCTGTCTAGTCTTGTCTGTCTAGTCTTGTCTGTCTAGTCTTGTCTGTCTAGTCTTGTCTGTCTAGTCTTGTCTGTCTAGTCTTGTCTGTCTAGTCTTGTCTGTCTAGTCTTGTCTGTCTAGTCTTGTCTGTCTAGTCTTGTCTGTCTAGTCTTGTCTGTCTAGTCTTGTCTGTCTAGTCTTGTCTGTCTAGTCTTGTCTGTCTAGTCTTGTCTGTCTAGTCTTGTCTGTCTAGTCTTGTCTGTCTAGTCTTGTCTGTCTAGTCTTGTCTGTCTAGTCTTGTCTGTCTAGTCTTGTCTGTCTAGTCTTGCTGTCTAGTCTTGTCTGTCTAGTCTTGTCTGTCTAGTCTTGTCTGCTAGTCTTGTCTGTCTAGTCTTGTCTGTCTAGTCTTGTCTGTCTAGTCTTGTCTGTCTAGTCTTGTCTGTCTAGTCTTGTCTGTCTAGTCTTGTCTGTCTAGTCTTGTCTGTCTAGTCTTGTCTGTCTAGTCTTGTCTGTCTAGTCTTGTCTGTCTAGTCTTGTCTGTCTAGTCTTGTCTGTCTAGTCTTGTCTGTCTAGTCTTGTCTGTCTAGTCTTGTCTGTCTAGTCTTGTCTGTCTAGTATTGTCTGTCTAGTCTTGTCTGTCTAGTCTTGTCTGTCTAGTCTGTTTGTCTTGTCTGTCTAGTCTTGTCTGTCTAGTCTTGTCTGTCTAGTCTTGTCTGTCTAGTCTTGTCTGTCTGTCTGTCTAGTCTTGTCTGTCTAGTCTTGTCTGTCTAGTCTTGTCTGTCTAGTCTTGTCTGTCTAGTCTTGTCTGTCTAGTCTTGTCTGTCTAGTCTTGTCTGTCTAGTCTTGTCTGTCTAGTCTTGTCTGTCTAGTCTTGTCTGTCTAGTCTTGTCTGTCTAGTCTTGTCTGTCTTGTCTTGTCTGTCTAGTCTTGTCTGTCTAGTCTTGTCTGTCTAGTCTTGTCTGTCTAGTCTTGTCTGTCTAGTCTTGTCTGTCTAGTCTTGTCTGTCTAGTCTTGTCTGTCTAGTCTTGTCTGTCTAGTCTTGTCTGTCTTGTCTTGTCTGTCTAGTCTTGTCTGTCTAGTCTTGTCTGTCTAGTCTTGTCTGTCTAGTCTTGTCTGTCTAGTCTTGTCTGTCTAGTCTTGTCTGTCTAGTCTTGTCTGTCTAGTCTTGTCTGTCTAGTCTTGTCTGTCTAGTCTTGTCTGTCTAGTCTTGTCTGTCTAGTCTTGTCTGTCTAGTCTTGTCTGTCTAGTCTTGTCTGTCTAGTCTTGTCTGTCTAGTCTTGTCTGTCTAGTCTTGTCTGTCTAGTCTTGTCTGTCTAGTCTTGTCTGTCTAGTCTTGTCTGTCTAGTCTTGTCTGTCTAGTCTTGTCTGTCTAGTCTTGTCTGTCTAGTCTTGTCTGTCTAGTCTTGTCTGTCTAGTCTTGTCTGTCTAGTCTTGTCTGTCTAGTCTTGTCTGTCTAGTCTTGTCTGTCTAGTCTTGTCTGTCTAGTCTTGTCTGTCTAGTCTTGTCTGTCTAGTCTTGTCTGTCTAGTCTTGTCTGTCTAGTCTTGTCTGTCTAGTCTTGTCTGTCTAGTCTTGTCTGTTCTAGTCTGTCTAGTCTTGTCTGTCTAGTCTTGTCTGTCTAGTCTTGTCTGTCTAGTCTTGTCTGTCTAGTCTTGTCTGTCTAGTCTTGTCTGTCTAGTCTTGTCTGTCTAGTCTTGTCTGTCTAGTCTTGTCTGTCTAGTCTTGTCTGTCTAGTCTTGTCTGTCTAGTCTTGTCCTGTCTAGTCTTGTCTGTCTAGTCTTGTCTGTCTAGTCTTGTCTGTCTAGTCTTGTCTGTCTAGTCTTGTCTGTCTAGTCTTGTCTGTCTAGTCTTGTCTGTCTAGTCTTGTCTGTCTAGTCTTGTCTGTCTAGTCTTGTCTGTCTAGTCTTGTCTGTCTAGTCTTGTCTGTCTAGTCTTGTCTGTCTAGTCTTGTCTGTCTAGTCTTGTCTGTCTAGTCTTGTCTGTCTAGTCTTGTCTGTCTAGTCTTGTCTGTCTAGTCTTGTCTGTCTAGTCTTGTCTGTCTAATATCCAAAGCGCAAATAATATGTATCCAACAAATTTAAAAATCCTACAATTAAACCTAAATCGCTGTAAAGCAGCACATAGTTTTCTTGAACAAACAATCTTCGAAAAAAACATAGATATTGTTATAGGTCAAGAGCCAAATAGGCACATGGCTGATAACTCCTTCCTCGACTTAGACGGGGATAGCTTTATTCGCATTAACAAATTAGCGACCGTGTTGTCTTACAATAGCTGCAAAGGCTTTGTCTGTGTCGAACTATCAAGATTTTACGTCTATTCTTGTTATCAATCGCCAAGGAAAACACCCAAGGAGTTCGAAGAATACCTAGAACACCTAGAACTTCACCTAAAAGCCAATTCAGCACATAAGGAAGTCATTCTGGGAGGTGACTTAAATGCAAAAG